>WNGS01006708.1:10914142-10952621 GCA_020271785.1 Procambarus virginalis | reverse complement strand
CACTTGGAATATCAAATAGGTATTTGTTTCTAGTGTGGTGCTCATGGGTTCTGTTACAACCTTGTAGGAAACTTTTAAGGTCAGAACTGACATTACAGTTCAGAGTTTTAAATATATAGAGTACACATGAGAGGATGTGCAGTGACTTAATATCTAACAAATTCAAAGATTTAAGTAGGGGTACCAAGTGCTGTCTGGGGCCAGATATTGTCCTAATAGCAGCTTTGTGTTGAGTAATTAGAGGACGTAGATAATTTTGGGTAGTAGAACCCCAAGCACAAATACCATAGTTGAGATAAGGATAGATGAGAGTAATAGAGCGTCACCAGGACAGGGCGAGGTACATAATAACTCATTTTAGATAGAATGCCAACAATTTAGAAACTTTTTTTTGCTATATTTTGAATGTGTCCCTGGAAATTCAGCTTGTTATCGATGAGAACACCAAAGAATTTATAGTCTACTTTGTTACCAATTTAGATATTGTTTATTCTTAGATTAATTTGATCTAAGGATTTATTACCAAACAAAATATAGAAGGTTTTGTCAATGTTAAGGGGAGTTTGTTAGCAGTTAGCCAAAGATGGACTTCATTTAGTTCAGTATTCACTGTAACATTTAGAGTACAGTAAGAGGGTAAGTACTGGAGAAAATAGGGGTTGTGTCCTCAGCAAATAAAATTGGTTTGAGGTATTGGGAGGCATTTGGAAGGTCATTAATGTAGATGAGAAAGAGGAGAGGGCCAAGTATGCTGCCCTGAGGAACACCAATGTTGATGGGTAGGGTGGGAGAAATATATTATTCACAGAAACATACTGGAGCCTGTCAGTAAGGTAGGACTGAAGATATTGCAGGGAGTGACCTCCGACTCTGTAATGATGTAATTTAAGAAGATGGTTTTGGTGGTTGACAGTGTCAAAAGCCTTACGTAGGTCCACAAATAACCCAACAGGGAACCCATTTTATCAAGAGCTGCATGTATCAAGTTAATCATACTAATAAGTGTATCATTAGTGCATTTTGGGGGTCTGATATTGACAAGAGCTAAGTATATTGTGTTTGTCTAGATAAGAGTAAAGCTGCTTATAGATTAGCTTTTCAAATAATTTTGACAAGTTTGGCAGAATTGATATAGGTCTGAAATTATTGACATCAGTGGGATCACCATATTTATGGACTGGGGTTACTCTCGATTTTTTAGAATATCTGAAAAGGTTTGGAGTTCAAGTGACTTGTTGAAGAGCAATGCAATGGCAGGAGCAAAAAATCTTAGCAAAATTTTTTTGTAAATTAGAGATGGTATCTCCTCAAGGGCACCAGACTTTGTTTTAAGGGAAAGGATTATCTCATTAACATCAGTGGAATTAGCAGGCGTCAGGTACAGAGACTGTGGATAGTTACCTGTACGGTAGTCCTGACATTAGTTCTGGAGGATGGAATATCATTACAAGGATGAGAAGAAACTATTGAATTTAGCTATTGAGTTTAAACTATTAAAGCTTATAAAACACTATTAAAGCTTTTAAACTATTGAGTTTAACTACATTAACAACGGAAATACTAAGGTGGATTTAGCATAGCAAGTGGAACAGAACAGAGAGTAATATAGTATAATTTAAGTCTAATGGGGTCAACACTTGGCAATAAACAAGAATCAAGAAAACAGAAGTAATGGGGTCAACAATAAACAAGGATCAAGAAAGGCATAAGCAACAGGGTCAACAATAAACAAGGAACAAGCAAACACAAGTAAACACGTTATAAATACAATGTAAACAACAACATTGAGGGAGATGGCCAGCATTCCTCTCCCACCTCCCCTCCTGCCTCTCCCACTGAGCCTGCGTCGCCTCACACCCACCACCAGAGTACATGGAGTGGGAGTGTACCGTGGAGACTTCAGTCCGCGTGTAGGAGAGTTAGTTTACAAGTTTACATGAGAACTTACCTACCTGGGAGTCCGCCTTGAGGCACTGCCCGCTACACGCCGCCCTCTGCGGGTCACCCAGGACCACAACATGTGCACCTCTGACGTCATCGCTTCTCTTGAGACAATTCTATCTTATCTTATCCCAATATAATCTAATCCAACATGTTATAATTTAACATAGTCTATCATAATCTAACAAAAATTAATATAATTTGTGTTATTTTGACGTATATAATCCACTTAGTGCGAGTGGATTATCGTTAAAACGTCACTCTGACGTCATGGATTCCCTCCAGGGATCATTTTGAACCCAACTGCTTAGGTTGGGGCTGCCACTAGTCACCAGCAAAATTATTTGTCATTAATAATAATAAATCATTTTAATTAATGAATAATTTGCTATATCATTTATTTTCTTGACAATTTGCTCTCATTTCCTTCCTATCAGATTGTTTAATTGTTTTATTTATTCTAAAATAATTATTAAAGGATTACAATGTTTTTACCGTTTCGGCATTGTTGGTAGTTTTAGAGCACCTAATTATTGTAACCAATTTATGAAACTGTGCTCAAAGGAGCCACATATGTGTGTCACATATATATTATGTGTAAACAATATTACACATCATATATTTGTTTGTAAATGAGCCTTCAGATGACAATGTTTGTGTGTGTGCTTGCTTAACAGTTTGTCTAACAGTGCTTGTCTAATACTGTCTAACAGTGCTTGTGTAACACTGTCTAACAGTGCTTGTGTAACACTGTCTAACAGTGCTTGTCTAATACTGTCTAACAGTGCTTGTGTAACACTGTCTAACAGTGCTTGTGTAACACAGTCTAACAGTGCTTGTGTAACACTGTCTAACAGTGCTTGTGTAACACTGTCTAACAGTGCTTGTGTAACACTGTCTAACAGTGCTTGTGTAACACTGTCTAACAGTGCTTGTGTAACACTGTCTAACAGTGCTTGTGTAACACTGTCTAACAGTGCTTGTGTAACACTGTCTAACAGTGCTTACCTAACAGTGCCTGCCTAACAGTGTCTGCCTAACAGTACCTGCCTAACAGTGCCTGAGCACTGTTGAGTGTGGCCTTAACACCGTGGGTGGAGGAGGCTGGTGTACTGGCCTGTTGTGGTTTGCATCTGGCATCTTGTATAGTTGTGTAAACACAATTTAGTTTGGCAGGGACAGGCAGCCTGTGTATATATATTTACGTGAGGCCTGAGGCTGCCAACACTCAAGTCTAACTACTGACCCGCCCCAGGACGCTACCCACAACAGTTGTCTATCTCCCGGGTACCTATTTAATGACTGCTAGTGGATGAACAGACGCATTAAGTGAAATGAAACGTGCCCAATCATTTCTGTCCCGGCCGGGAAGTGAACCCGGGAGCCCTGATTGTGAGTCAAGAACGAAGCCCACTGTACTAAGAGACGCTACAGTTGTATCGGCTAGGAGCCTGACCGCGCCTGTGGTCTCTTCCTCGACGAGGACAGGTTATCTTGAGATTCTTGAGATGATTTCGGGGCTTTAGTGTCCCCGCGGCCCGGTCCTCGACCAGGCCTCCACCCCCAGGAAGCAGCCCGTGACAGCTGACTAACACCCAGGTACCTATTTTACTGCTAGGTAACAGGGGCATAGGGTGAAAGAAACTCTGCCCATTGTTTCTCGCCGGCGCCTGGGATCGAACCCAGGACCACAGGATCACAAGCCCAGCGTGCTGTCCGCTCGGCCGACCGGCTCCCTCCAGGAAGCCGGCGGCTTGTCAAAGGTCCCCCGATTTGCCCTGATTTACCCGATGGGTTCTCATCTGTGTTGCATCTGACCTTCTGCAGTTGTTCGGATCAACATGAGGGAGCCGGTCGGCCGAGCGGACAACACGCTGGACTTGTGATCCTGTGGTCCCGGGTTCGATCCCGGACGCCGGCGAGAAACAATGGGCAGAGTTTCTTTCACCCTATGCCACTGTTACCTAGGAGTAAAATAGGTACCTGGGTGTTAGTCAGCTGTCACGGGCTGCTTCCTGGGGGTGGAGGCCTGGTCGAGGACCGGGCCGCGGGGACGCTAAAGCCCCGAAATCATCTCAAGATAACCTCAAGATAAGATAACATTCTCCAAATTTTTAGTATTTCAATAAGATCTGCCGTGTCATGCCTGGCTTGTGGTGTTGTTAGCCTTGTGGCCCTCAACCGTTCCTGATACGTGAGTTGTCTTGGCTCTGGAATGCATTTTGTTGCCCGGTGTTGCACTTTCTCCAGAGCAGCTGTGTCTTTCTGAAGATGAGGTCTCCGTGCTTGGCGCAGTAATCCAGAACGCGGCCCACCACACATTTGTAAAGTTGTATAGCAAGCTCCCTAAAGTCTAATGCACGTGTGATAATTCCTAGCAGTAGTAGGCAGCCATCAGTCTCAGGAGACTATGGAGTTGTGTTCTGGTTGTCGTTCTGGAGTGGCCTCTCCTGGGGGCAAAGCCAGGGTAGGGTGATATGGGGGAGAAGCTGTCACCCATGCAGCAGGTCCCCCCTCTCCACGGCGCCGAAAGTCTCCAATTGAAAGGCAAACACCAATACGATTGGTTCCAGCGCCGTCGCAGGAACTGTCAGAACGAGGTTGAAGGCAGCAAGATACTGCCCCCAGGGGCTCCACCTCTGGACGTGACCTCGAGGATAGTTAAAAGAAGGCACAGGGACTCAGGGCCCGGAGACCGCCGTGGTCGGGGCCGGAGAAGAACCACCCCAGCAAGGGCAAGAACGACCCCAGCCTCATGAAGCAGAGCCTGGGGGCCGCCCGAGCCCCAGGAGGTGGACGGCCCGGTCCCGCACCTACGGGTTCCTGACAGAGATCGTCACAGCCCTCTTTCACCCGAGGCCCGCTTCCTGCATGACCCAGCAGAAGGAAGAGTGATAATTATTAAATACAACAATTATTATTATAATAATAATATAATTAATTCATAATTATTTCCTCATAATCCTTCTGATTATTCCTAGGCGTTGGTGAAGATGTTCCCTGCTGCTCCCACCTCTTGTGCAAGTTTCAATGAATGATGGATTTTGACTCCAAGGCCAAAATCTTGACCTTGATGGATGAATGATGGATTTTGTCATGGGTGTGTTGTCACGCTGTGTGAGGAGTCTGCCTCCCCCACTTTGCTTAGTGTAGTCCATCTTCTGACTATTCTGGCACTACATGCAACATTATTATACACCTGACCCTCATTTACATTGTGTGCATCTATGACCTTTGTGTACCATCCCTGCTAAATTGTCTCTACTGAATATAAAGCCACACAAATTGTTCACGAAGGTCGTGAATAATTTCTATAATATTTCACCATTCATGTATTTAAAAAGTTATTCTGAAAGTGCAGGCGATGAGTCACAATAACGTGGCTGAAGTATGTTGACCAGACCACACACTAGAAGGTGAAGGGACGACGACGTTTCGGTCCGTCCTGGACCATTCTCAAGTCTTATTCTGAAAGTGTAGTAGAGGCTGGTCGCACACTGTGTGGTCCTCAGGTGACAGTTTGCTCTCTGGAACCTTCCCTACATCTCTTTCTTTATCAGAGTTCTTTAAGGTCTTTTCACATAATTTGTAGGTTGTGTGGAGCTAATGTTCTCCTATTCCACATTCCGTAACATGGTATTTATTCACATTAAATTCCATTTGCCAAGTGGTGCTCCATTCATATTTTGTCCAGGTCTTCTTGAAGGGGATGACAATCGTCTATGTTTGTTATCTTCCCAATACCTAAGCATCGTCAGCAAATATGATCATATATTTCTTCTGGTAGAATGGTTCATAGAGACACTGAACATTACTGGTGCAAGGACTGAACCCTGCGGTACGCCCCAGTAACATTTCTCCCGTCTGATGCATTGCTTCTGATTTCCACCCCTCATTTTTCTATCAGAAAATGTTTCATTCCAGTAAGACTTCTCCCTGTCACTCATCCAGAATATTTCAGTTTCCAGAACAGCCTCGTATGTGGGACTCTGTCAAAAGCCTTTTTTTTAGGTCCGGATAGATGCAGTTAACCCAACCATCTTTCCTGTAAAATCTTGGTGGCTCTGTCTTAGAAAGTAAGTAGGCGTTGTACACAGGATCTAACAGACGGAAGTCTGTACCGCGTGTTAGTATATCACTTCTCTCCACGTGTTCTACACATTTGGTTTTGAAGGTTTGTTCTGGTGTTTTGACTACTGTGCTTGGCAATGATACAGGTCTATAATTAGAGACGTTGGTGCAACCATTTTTGTAGATTGGGGGCTGTGTGTGTGTGTGTGTGTGTGTGTGTGTGTGTGTGTGTGTGTGTGTGTGTGTGTGTGTGTGTGTGTGTGTGTGTGTGTGTGTGTACTCACCTAGTTGTACTCACCTAGTTGTGCTTGCGGGGGTGAGCTCTGGCTCTTTGGTCCCGCCTCTCAACCGTCAATCAACAGGTGTACAGTTTCCTGAGCCTAATGGGCTCTATCATATCTACACTTGAAACTGTGTATGGAGTCAGCCTCCACCACATCGCTTCTCAGTTCTGGGAGCCACTTAGTAGCATGTCTTTGCACCTTTTCCAGTTTGTTGATGTGCTTCTTAAGATATGGGCACCACACAACCGCTGCATATTCTAGTTTTGGCCTAACAAAAGTCATGAACAATTACTTTAGTATATCGCCATCCATGTATTTAAAAGCAATTCTGAAGTTAGAAAGTGTGGCATAGGCTCCTCGCACAATATTCTTTATGTGGTCCTCAGGTGATAGTTTTCTATCTTGAACCACCCCTAGATCTCTTTCTTTATCAGAATTCTTTAAAGATTTCTCACATAATATATAGGTTGTGTGGGGTCTATGTTCTCCTATTCCACATTCCATAACATGGCATTTATTAACATTAAATTCCATTTGCCAAGTGGTGCTCCATATACTTATTTTGTCTAGATCTTCTTGAAGGGCATGACAATCATCAAAGTTTCTTATCCTTCCTATTATCTTAGCATCATCAGCAACCATGTTCATATAATTCTGTATACCAACTGGTAGATCGTTTATGTAGACAATAAACATCACTGGTGCAAGAACTGAACCCTGTGGTACTCCACTTGTGACATTTCTCCAGTTCGATACATTGCCTCTGATCACTGCCCTCATTTTTCTATCGGTCAGAAATTTTTCATCCAAGTTAGAAGCTTGCCTGTCACCCCTCCAATATGTTCCAGTTTCCAGAACAACCTCTTATTTGGAACTCTGTCGAAAGCCTTTTTTAGGTCCAGATAGATGCAGTCAACCCAACCATCTCTTTCCTGTAATATCTCTGTGGCTCGATCATAGAAACTGAGTTAATTCGATACACAGGATCTTCCAGATTGAAAACCATACTGTCTGTCTGATATTATATCATTTCTCTCCAGGTGTTCTACCCATTTAGTTTTGATAAGTTTTTCCAATACTTTCTCTATTACACTTGTCAATGATACGGGTCTGTAATTAAAGGGGTCTTTCCTGCTGCCACTTTTGTAGATTGGAACTGTTTTTTTTTTTTTTTTGAGATATATACAAGAGTTGTTACATTCTTGTACAGCCAGTAGTACGCGTAGCGTTTCGGGCAGGTCCCTGGAATACGATCCCCGCCGCGAAGAATCGTTGTTACAACCAAGTACACATTTTACTGTTGAGTTAAACAGAGGCTACAGTTAAGGATTTGCGCCCAGTAAATCCTCCCCGGCCAGGATACGAACCCATGACAAAGCGCTCGCGGAACGCCAGGCAGTTGTCTTACCACTACACCACGGAGACTGTTAGCCTTTTTCCACACATCTACGACTCCTGTACACAGGGATGGCTGAAAGATCAGGTGAAGTGGAATGCTGAGCTCAGATGCACATTCTATCAGAACCCATGGTGAAACTCCATCTGGGCCAACGGCTTTGTTCTTACTGAGCTCCTTTAGCATATTTCCCAAACAAAAGTGTGTGGTAACGCTCGCTGAGTGTGTGTGCGTGAGTGTGTATGTGTGTGTGTGTGTGGTAACGCTCGCTGAGTGTGTGTGCGTGAGTGTGTGTGTGTGTGTGTGTGTGGTAACGCTCGCTGAGTGTGTGTGCGTGAGTGTGTGTGTGTGTGTGTGTGTGTGTGTGTGTGTGTGTGTGTGGTAACGCTCGCTGAGTGTGTGTGCGTGAGTGTGTATGTGTGTGTGTGTGGTAACGCTCGCTGAGTGTGTATGTGTGTGTGTGTGGTAACGCTCGCTGAGTGTGTGTGCGTGGTAACGCTCGCTGAGTGTGTGTGTGCGTGGTAACGCTCGCTGAGTGCGTGTGTGCGTGAGTGTGTGTGCGTGTAGTAACGCTCGCTGAGTGTGCGTGAGTGCGTGTGTGTGTGTGTGTGTGAGTGAGGCGGTGAGGGCCCACCACCCGCCAGTCGCCCCCACCCTCGCGGTGTGATCACAAGTGTGTAGTGTTGCGCCGCGCTCCTCACTGTCACGTGTGTCCCCCCCCCCCCGCTGCCTCACGTGTCATGGCACGGTCATACTAGTGACAATGAGTGCCAGGTGAGGCACTAGCGGCCAGCGCACCAATCATGCCGCTGGTGAAGCGGCAGATCGTGCCGGTGCGCCTGGCGCTGCGGCCCTCGTCCTGGGGCGCCGCAGGAGAGGTGACCTTCCAGGGGGACTATGACCTGACGGCGGTGACCAACGTGACTCTGTGTGGCGCCCTGCGGCAGCTGGCGTCGCTGGTGGTGGCCGCACAGGGCATGTCACGCGGCCTGGAGCACCAGCTGGTCACCATCACCAGTCGCGCCGCAGCCCTCACCTCGCGCCTCGCTGCGCTGGAGCACGCCCTCCACACTCACAACCCTCGCACCGTGCCCGTCCGTGAGTACCCCCTCACACACACGCACTCACACCTCACGCACTCACACGCACACGCAAGCCTCACGCAGGAGCGGGGAGGTGGAGTGAGGCGCGCCAGGTGAGGCGTCTCCCGCCCTGGTGCTTCCCGGGGCCCTTGTCCTGCTGCTGCCCGCGCTGCCCTCTACCCCAGGGTACCCTGCCCCTTGTACCCCAGGGTCCCACAACCTTCCCCAGGGGTCCCACAACCGTCCCAGAGGTCCCACAACCGTCCCCAGGGTCCCACAACCGTCCTCAGGGGTCCCACAACCGTCCCCAGGGGTCCCACAGCCTTCCCCAGGGTCCCACAACAGTCCCCAGGGTCCCACAACCGTCCCCAGGGTCCCACAACCGTCCCCAGGGGTCCCACAACCTTCCCCAGGGGTCCCACAACCGTCCCCAGGGGTCCCACAACCGTCCCCAGGGGTCCCACAACCGTCCCCAGGGTCCCACAACCGTCCCCAGGGGTCCCACAACCGTCCCCAGGGTCCCACAACCTTCCCCAGGGGTCCCAGAACCGTCCTCAGGGTCCCAGAACCGTCCCCATGGGTCCCAGAACCGTCCCCAGGGGTCCCAGAACCGTCCTCAGGGTCCCAGAACCGTCCCCATGGGTCCCAGAACCGTCCCCATGGGTCCCACAACCGTCCCCATGGGTCCCACAACCTTCCCCAGGGGTCCCAGAACCGTCCTCAGGGTCCCAGAACCGTCCTCATGGTCCCACAACCGTCCTCATGGTCCCAGAACCGTCCCCAGGGGTCCCAGAACCGTCCCCAGGGTCCCACAACCGTCCCCAGGGTCCCACAACCGTCTCCAGGGGTCCCACAACCGTCCCCAGGGTCCCACAACCGTCCCCAGGGTCCCACAACCGTCCCCAGGGTCCCACAACCGTCCCCAGGGTCCCACAACCGTCCCCAGGGGTCCCAGAACCGTCCCCAGGGTCCCACAACCGTCCCCAGGGTCCCACAACCGTCTCCAGGGGTCCCACAACCGTCCCCAGGGGTCCCACAACCGTCCCCAGGGTCCCACAACCGTCCCCAGGGGTCCCACAACCGTCCCCAGGGGTCCCACAACCGTCCCCAGGGGTCCCACAACCGTCCCCAGGGTCCCACAACCGTCCCCAGGGTCCCACAACCGTCCCCAGGGGTCCCACAACCGTCCCCAGGGGTCCCACAACCGTCCCCAGGGTCCCACAACCGTCCCCAGGGTCCCACAACCGTCCCCAGGGGTCCCACAACCGTCCCCAGGGTCCCACAACCGTCCCCAGGGTCCCACAACCGTCCCCAGGGTCCCACAACCGTCCCCAGGGTCCCACAACCGTCCCCAGGGTCCCACAACCGTCCCCAGGGGTCCCACAACCGTCCCCAGGGGTCCCACAACCGTCCCCAGGGTCCCACAACCGTCCCCAGGGTCCCACAACCGTCCCCAGGGTCCCACAACCTTCCCCAGGGTCCCACAACCGTCCCCAGGGTCCCACAACCGTCCTCAGGGGTCCCACAACCGTCCCCAGGGGTCCCACAACCGTCCCCAGGGTCCCACAACCGTCCCCAGGGGTCCCACAACCGTCCCCAGGGTCCCACAACCGTCCCCAGGGGTCCCACAACCGTCCCCAGGGTCCCACAACCGTCCTCAGGGGTCCCACAACCGTCCCCAGGGGTCCCACAACCGTCCCCAGGGTCCCACAACCGTCCCCAGGGTCCCCACAACCGTCCCCAGGGTCCCACAACCGTCCCCAGGGTCCCACAACCGTCCCCAGGGGTCCCACAACCGTCCCCAGGGTCCCACAACCGTCCCCAGGGTCCCCACAACCGTCCCCAGGGTACCTCAGAATTATCCACGGGTACCCTCCCTGCCTCTGGGAACTTTAATGCGGTTTAGATAATGGACAGATGTAGCCCCATGATGTGCTCTCCCGTACACTGTCTACCCCGGGCACCAGCACATCCTCCCAGTATACCCCGGGCCCCCAGCACAACCTCCCAGCACACCCCGGGCCCCCAGCACATCCTCCCAGTATACCCCGGGCCCCAGCACAACCTCCCAGTATACCCCGGGCACCAGCACATCCTCCCAGTATACCCCGGGCCCCAGCACATCCTCCCAGTATACCCCGGCCCCAGCACATCCTCCCAGTATACCCCGGGCCCCAGCACAACCTCCCAGTATACCCCGGGCACCAGCACATCCTCCCAGTATACCCCGGGCCCCAGCACATCCTCCCAGTATACCCCGGGCCCCCAGCACTCCTCCCAGTATACCCCGGCCCCCAGCACAACCTCCCAGTATACCCCGGGCCCCAGCACACCCAGTATACCCCGGGCACCAGCACAGCCTCCCAGTATACCCCGGGCACCAGCACATCCCCCAGAACACCCCGGCACCAGCACAGCCTCCCAGTATACCCCGGGCCCCAGCACACCCCGGCACCAGCACATCCTCCCAGTATACCCCGGCACCAGCACATCCCCAGCACACCCCGGGCACCAGCACAGCCTCCCAGTATACCCCGGGCACCAGCACATCCCCCAGAACACCCCGGGCACCAGCACAGCCTCCCAGTATACCCCGGGCACCAGCACATCCCCCAGCACACCCCGGGCACCAGCACAGCCTCCCAGTATACCCCGGGCACCAGCACATCCCCCAGAACACCCCGGCACCAGCACAACCTCCCAGTATACCCCGGGCCCCAGCACAGCCTCCCAGTATACCCCGGGCCCCCAGCACATCCTCCCATTACCCCGGGCACCAGCACAACCTCCCAGTATACCCCGGGCACCAGCACATCCTCCCAGTATACCCCGGGCCCCAGCACATCCTCCCAGTATACCCCGGGCACCAGCACAACCTCCCAGTATACCCCGGGCACCAGCACATCCTCCCAGTATACCCGGGCCCCAGCACATCCTCCCAGTATACCCCGGGCACCAGCACAACCTCCCAGTATACCCCGGGCCCCAGCACATCCCCCCCTATACCCGGGCCCAGCACATCCTCCCAGTATACCCCGGGCCCCAGCACATCCCCCAGTATACCCCGGCACCAGCACAGCCTCCTAGTATACCCCGGGCACCAGCACAACCTCCCAGTATACCCCGGGCACCAACACAACCTCCCAGTATACCCCGGGCACCAGCACAACCTCCCAGTATACCATACTACACATATTCCCTGGTAACACACAAGCACCAGCTGAGAACCATCAATTATTCACCGTAAATGATGTTTATTAATATTTCATATATAAATATAACCATTTTAATGTTGATGTTTATATTTTAAAATTCCGGAGACTGCAAGTTGTTTACAAAACCGACACAGTACACAAAGCTACACCAGTTGATTGACAGTTGAGAGGCGGGACCAAAGAGCCAAAGCTCAACCCCCGCAAGCACAATTAGGTAAGTACAAACACAATACAGCGGCGTCACCAGACGCCAAAACAGATTAACCGTTATTGCGGGACTTGGGTTATTGTGAAGGGGGGGGGTAGAAATAGCCTAAGCTAGAAGGTGAAGGGACGACGACGTTTCGGTCCGTCCTGGACCATTCTCAAGCCGATTGTGATGAGGAAGTAGATGACAGTGGAGAAACATCGTCGATTGATTGATAAAGATTAAGCCACCCAAGAGGTGGCACGGGCATGAATAGCCCGTAAGTGGTGGCCCTTATGAGCCATTAACAGTATCGAGTGATGATACTGGAGATCTGTGGAAAAACATCGTCGTCCCTTCACCTTCTAGTGTGTGGTCTGGTCCACATACTTTAGCCACGTTATTGTGACTCATCGCCTGCATAGCCTAAGCCTCTATTCATTTGAGATGTATTTTTCTTGTCTCAATAAAGATAACTTGAACTTGACTCGTGTTACATGTATCTGGTATACGAGTGAGCACCCACACACCTACGAGAGACCAGCCTATTACACCACACTCTAACACGTATAATGTTAAATTGCCAGCTGCAACAGCCTGGCCTAAGGACGCGTGAAATATTAACCGTCGGGAGTGTTGGAGACAATCACACTACTGGTTGACAGTGCACAAATGTTTCGGTGACGGGTGGCCGGTACTAGGCTGTCTGCAACCCGTCCTCGACTCAAAATGGCAGAGCGCCTCTCGTGGGCTGCGTCACTCCCCCGAGGGCTGGTGGTGCTCCCCAGGACCTCCCCCGAGGGCTGGTGATGAGCGGTGAGAGGCAAGGGCGCCCTGTTCTCAACCCATGTTGTCCAGGGTTATGGAGCTGCTGGAATTCCATGTGTATTGTGATCTTACCTTGAGGATACCTTGAGGTGCTTCCGGGCTTATCGTCCCCGCGGCCCGGTCATCGACCAGGCCTCCTGGTTGCTGGACTGATCAACCAGGCTGTTGGACGCGGCTGCTCGCAGCCTGACGTATGAGTCATAGCCTGGTTGATCAGGTATTCTTTGGAGGTGCTTATCCAGTTCTCTCTTGAACACTGTGAGGGGTTTGCCAGTTATGTCCCTTATGTGTAGTGGAAGCTGGTTGAACAGTCTCGGGCCTCTGATCTTACTCAGCACTCTTTCATAGATTTTTATGATGTGCGATGTTAGTGCTATCGGTCTGTAATTTTTTGCCTCTGCCTTATTCCCTCCTTTATGGAGTGGTGCTATCTCTGCTGTTTTTAGTATGTCAGGGATAACGCCAGGCTTTGTCTCCACAGAATGTGGAGGGCCTGCGACAGTTTTTTTTTTTAAAGTTCTTGATGAATATAGTTCCAAGAATCCGGGACTGGTGCAGAGTGCATAGGCACACTGTTTATGGCTTCTTCAAAATCCTGTGGGGATAGAGTGACGTCTGATGTATGATTTGATGTTGGTATCATATTGCCAATTATAACTGCCATGATAGATGTCTTAACCCTTGCCAAATCTACCCCTAATACCATTATTATCTTTACTAACGCCGCTCTCGTTTTTATTATTGCTATCACCAGCAATAACGTTATTAATGCTACCATTATTCCCTTCGTTATTATTACCATTACTCTCATTATTATTATTATTGATTTTGTTATGACGAAGTTTTTCCGTAATCGTGTTTTTGGAAGTCAAAAACCAACTTGTAATTAATGTCTTGTACTTAATTACTGTCATGTTTGCTCACGTGATTTTCATGTTGCTTCTATGTTGGTGTTCCTGTTTTGGTTCTATGTGATCCATGTCTCTGGAATCATGTTCAGTGTTTCTGATTTTNCAGGCCTCCTGGTTGCTGGACTGATCAACCAGGCTGTTGAACGCAGCTGCTCGCAGCCTGACGTATGAGTCACAGCCTGGTTGATCAGGTAATCCCTTGCACAAATGTTTGCACAAATCTCCTTTACCATCATTTTAGGTAGGCTATAATTGTACCATTTTGTGGTTTGCTTACCCACAAAAAACAGCATTGAATGTACTGAAACACCATTTTCTGGGCGAGACCCGGAGGCTCCCTGGAGCTCTCCAGGCTCATATGTATATCATTAGACTTTGGCATCAGTGTGAATGGAGTTCTAGGCCTACCGGGGACCACGAGCCAGAACCTGGCTCGTGGTCTCATTCTTCCTTCGCAGCTGTCTCATTCTTCCTCAGAAAAGAAGATGGCTGCAAACTAACGAACCTATCACCTTGACCAAAAGAGCAGAAACCCCTGCACTGGAGGAGAGCATAAAGCTCCCCAGCCCGACCCCCAGAGGCCAATGCCAACAAGAAAAGAGCTTTGGAAAAACAATCGTGAACCGAAGGGGTCTCAACAAACTGAGTTGAAGACAGACATGAGAGCACTCTGTCCAAAGACCAGGACGGCCATGAGCAGGCCGGAGACAGCTTGCAAAACGGTGCCGAAGCAACATCAATACTTAAAGCAAGCTGCAGCGTCTCCGCCAATGCCGCACGATACGAGGCTACAGTATTCAGCATAAGATGACAGTCCTGAAACAGCCACGAGAGAAAGGACAAAGCAACGCTAACAGAAAGAAAAGTACAATGACGAAGAGACAGAAAGAAACGAAAGGACCCCTAGGAAACTTCATACTGCCGCCAAGACGAAGCATGCAGGTGGGACACCATCAAAGAAGCCACCTGATCACCATACAGATGGTGATAGACTCAAGTCATCCGAAGAACTGGTGGGTGGATTGCTGGCGTGGGGGTCTGGGGCTCCCCCCTTCTCCCTCCATGATGTCATGCTCATTTGCTCATCTTCATTTGGGGAGTTCTGTCCACTAGTTTGTCTCTTTTCGTCGTTTTAACCAGAATAACTTAAGGGTGTTTATTCTGAAGTGCTTACCTTTCTGGGTGCCTGTCCTGGTCGATGGCAGATATAGAATGCTCCAAATCCCATGTGTATTTCTCTGGGCCATTGCTCTTCCTGCCTCTATGAGGGGGCCAGGTTCCGGCCGTGGTCCCCGTTAGGCCTAAAACTCCATTCACACTGACTAATGCCAAAGTCTAATGATGTACATATCAGCTTGGAGAGCTACGTGGAGCCGAAGGGGCTTCCCCCAGAAAAGTTCACAAACTAATGTAAATTCATCCAGACTGCTTGAAGATTTGAGTTACAGGAATCTGAATTACAGAGCTCTCATAGTAGTATCCATATATTATGTGACAACTAGTGTTCAATAGTGCCACAGACTCATTAAATTGGAAATTATAATAAAGTAAACTCGGCAAAGATTCTACCAATATTGGAAATAATGTCCTAGTCGGCTCCATGGCCAGCCACACCACCCACTTCCCAAATAATGGAGTAGAGGCCAAACTGGCAAGAGGCAACATAAGTACTGTACAGTCAAATCATACCCAGGTAGGCTAACAAAGCGATCTGTATCTGGGAAAATCAACTGGCAAGCGCCGGGGAATGTGACGATCCAAATAAAGAGTACTGCTAGGAGCTGGTTTGAGTACTGTGTATTATGGAAGTCAACGACACCCCTACCTTTCTGACTCATGGTAACACTTATCTTGAAATCTATAATAGCTAGACACAGATAACTTTGTACTTAACACAGCTTGCCATTAACTTTGTGGTCATTATAAAAACTAGCTAGCCTTGTCCATCCTAATCTAACCTTGCCTAACTTTGCCTAACCTAACCGTGTCTAACCTAACCTTGCCTAACCTAACCATGCCTAATCTAAACTAGCAGAACCCATTCCAGTTTTTTTAATGATGTACAATATTGTTAAATAAAAATAGAAAGTAAGCTCTGCGTATATGCTTCCATACAACTTCACTCTACCCTGAAAACTAGAGTATGTGGACGTCAGCGCAGTCGGGTCACAACCCAACTTGGGTTCAATGCCTACTACAGGACATGCCCGAGCATGTTTCCTTTCACCTGATGCCTCAAATCACCTAGCAATAAAAAGTTACTTAGGAATTAGGTAACTATTGTGTGATACATCTAGGCAAGGTTGACCAAGATAGGACCTCTGAAGACCTATCAGGCTAAGTATCCACAATAATGGGGACACCATATTTTCTCTATATATAAATTATCCCTCCCCCCCCCCCCGGCACTAAATTCAGGGATGCATGAACTGAACATAGAACACAGCCAAGCATGGTAGACATTACGAGTGTGAAGTACGCTGATGGGGTACTGTACACACCCGCTCCAGCTCTTCGCCACTGTACACACCCGCTCCAGCTCTTCGCCACTGTACACACCTGCTCTTCACCACCACCTAAATTAAGTGCGTATTCACAAGAATGCGTGTACAAAGAACACAAGAACAATAAACAATTATAAGGACAGGCGTTACACATACATCCGAAGTCCTCATTACCCAAGCGCTTCCCACAAACCTCTCTAAATAACTCAGAAAGCTGTATTGACAAATGTGAGGAGTAAACTCTAGTACTCACAGAGAAAGCAACACACATTGACAGGAAAACAATAACAGCTGAATACAGTAAAAGGGAATAGGGAAGAGAGGCAGAGACTATTACATCATGGAGTCGGTAGTTCTAGCAACAGTACGGTAGTTCAAAATCAATCAAAATCAAATATTTATTCTGGTAAAAGTACACATACATATGTATGTGTTTATGTGTAAAAGTACACATACAATCAACTTGAGAATGGTCCAGGACGGACCGAAACGTCGTCGTCCCTTCACCTTCTAATGTGTGGTCTGGTCAGCATACTTCAGCCACGTTATTGTGACTCATCGCCTGCACATACATACAAGGTGAGTTACAAACATAATGTTGGATTTATAGATAGCACTAGTACATACAATGCCTAAAGCCACTAATACGTACAGCATTTCGGGCAAGGTGTGGGGAAAAACTTAGGACTAAAAACCTGATACTAGTTGAGATCAAGGCATAAATTGAAAAAAAAAAAAAATTGGTGGAAATCAGCAATTATTCAAGTTGGTCAATAAATAGTATTGATTGAAAATAGCAAGACATGGGTTGACAATTTGGGGGTGAGGTAGGTTACATGGAGTTAATTAGGTAGCACTTAGTTTTTATCTTAAACTGGTTGAGAGAGGTACAGTCTTTAACATGATTGGGAAGGTCATTCCACATTCTGGGTCCCTTGACTTCTAGAGCATTTCTAGTTTGGTTAAGTTGCACTCTTGGAATATCAAATAGGTATTTGTTTCTAGTGTGGTGCTCATGGGTTCTGTTACAACCTTGTAGGAAACTTTTAAGGTCAGAACTGACATTACAGTTCAGAGTTTTAAATATATAGAGTACACATGAGAGGATGTGCAGTGACTTAATATCTAACAAATTCAAAGATTTAAGTAGGGGTACCAAGTGCTGTCTGGGGCCAGATATTGTCCTAATAGCAGCTTTGTGTTGAGTAATTAGAGGACGTAGATAATTTTGGGTAGTAGAACCCCAAGCACAAATACCATAGTTGAGATAAGGATAGATGAGAGTAATAGAGCGTCACCAGGACAGGGCGAGGTACATAATAACTCATTTTAGATAGAATGCCAACAATTTAGAAACTTTTTTTTGCTATATTTTGAATGTGTCCCTGGAAATTCAGCTTGTTATCGATGAGAACACCAAAGAATTTATAGTCTACTTTGTTACCAATTTAGATATTGTTTATTCTTAGATTAATTTGATCTAAGGATTTATTACCAAACAAAATATAGAAGGTTTTGTCAATGTTAAGGGGGAGTTTGTTAGCAGTTAGCCAAAGATGGACTTCATTTAGTTCAGTATTCACTGTAACATTTAGAGTACAGTAAGAGGGTAAGTACTGGAGAAAATAGGGGTTGTGTCCTCAGCAAATAAAATTGGTTTGAGGTATTGGGAGGCATTTGGAAGGTCATTAATGTAGATGAGAAAGAGGAGAGGGCCAAGTATGCTGCCCTGGGAGACACCAATGTTGATGGGTAGGGTGGGAGAAATACAATTATTCACAGAAACATACTGGAGCCTGTCAGTAAGGTAGGACTGAAGATATTGCAGGGAGTGACCTCCGACTCTGTAATGATGTAATTTAAGAAGATGGTTTTGGTGGTTGACAGTGTCAAAAGCCTTACGTAGGTCTACAAATAACCCAACAGGGAACCCATTTTTATCAAGAGCTGCATGTATCAAGTTAATCATACTAATAAGTGTATCATTAGTGCATTTTGGGGGTCTGATATTGACAAGAGCTAAGTATATTGTGTTTGTCTAGATAAGAGTAAAGCTGCTTATAGATTAGCTTTTCAAATAATTTTGACAAGTTTGGCAGAATTGATATAGGTCTGAAATTATTGACATCAGTGGGATCACCATATTTATGGACAGGGGTTACTCTCGATTTTTTTAGAATATCTGAAAAGGTTTGGAGTTCAAGTGACTTGTTGAAGAGCAATGCAATGGCAAGAGCAAAAAATCTTAGCAAAATTTTTTTGTAAATTAGAGATGGTATCTCCTCAAGGGCACCAGACTTTGTTTTAAGGGAAAGGATTATCTCATTAACATCAGTGGAATTAGCAGGCGTCAGGTACAGAGACTGTGGATAGTTACCTGTACGGTAGTCCTGAACATTAGTTCTGGAGGATGGAATATCATTAACAAGGGATGAGAAGAAACTATTGAATTTAGCTATTGAGTTTAAACTATTAAACTATTAAAGCTTATAAAACACTATTAAAGCTTTTAAACTATTGAGTTTAACTACATTAACAACGGAAATACTAAGGTGGATTTAGCATAGCAAGTGGAACAGAACAGAGAGTAATATAGTATAATTTACGTCTAATGGGGTCAACACTTGGCAATAAACAAGAATCAAGAAAACAGAAGTAATGGGGGCAACAATAAACAAGGATCAAGAAAGGCATAAGCAACAGGGTCAACAATAAACAAGGAACAAGCAAACACAAGTAAACACGTTATAAATACAATGTAAACAACAACATTGAGGGAGATGGCCAGCATTCCTCTCCCACCTCCCCTCCTGCCTCTCCCACTGAGCCTGCGTCGCCTCACACCCACCACCAGAGTACATGGAGTGGGAGTGTACCGTGGAGACTTCAGTCCGCGTGTAGGAGAGTTAGTTTACAAGTTTACATGAGAACTTACCTACCTGGGAGTCCGCCTTGAGGCACTGCCCGCTACACGCCGCCCTCTGCGGGTCACCCAGGACCACAACATGTGCACCTCTGACGTCATCGCTTCTCTTGAGACAATTCTATCTTATCTTATCCCAATATAATCTAATCCAACATGTTATAATTTAACCTAGTCTATCATAATCTAACAAAAATTAAATATAATTTGTGTTATTTTGACGTATATAATCCACTTAGTGCGAGTGGATTATCGTTAAAACGTCACTCTGACGTCATGGGATTCCCTCCAGGGATCATTTTGAACCCAACTGCTTAAGGTTGGGGCTGCCACTAGTCACCAGCAAAATTATTTGTCATTAATAATAATAAATCATTTTAATTAATGAATAATTTGCTATATCATTTATTTTCTTGACAATTTGCTCTCAGTTCCTTCCTATCAGATTGTTTAATTGTTTTATTTATTCTAAAAATAATTATTAAAGGATTACAATGTTTTTACCGTTTCGGAATTTTGGTAGTTTTAGAACACCTAATTTCTGATCAGGGGAAGGAAGACACAAACAGTATGGGGCGTAAATTTATTAATACAGTATAAATAATTCTGCAGAGTAAGACAGGCTTCTAAGTAGGTCTTAACAAATGTACAACATAGCCGTGGCTAACTCAAAGTACACGAAACAACTTAAAATGTACACCCGCTGTAAAATAAAAGTAATCTTGTAATCTTCCACTACCACGATAACATCATTTATATTTGCCAACATTCAAGGTATAAAAATCACGCAAATCCAACAAAGTTCACTTTATAGATGGTCTCCTTCATGAGGCAAATGCAGTGTTTGCAGCCCTAACAGAAACCCACACAAAGGACTACCATGATGGTGAAATATGGATCTCAGAGTACAATCTTTTCAGATGTGATAGGAAACACCGGCTTCAGGTGGGGTCAGCCTATACATCAAAGACACACTCATCTGTACTGAGCTGCTAAACACCTCGAATGATATGGTGGAAGTGCTGATAATCAAAATAGAGATTATAAATGTAGTTATTGTCCTTGTATATAAGTCACCGGAGGCAAACCCTCAGCAGTTTAAAGACCAACTAATGAAAGTAGAACACTGCTTGGAAAACCTCACAAATCCAGCTCCGAACATCATTCTGCTTGGGGACTTCAACCTACGGCACCTGAAATGGAAGCACCTGGCTAATACAGTAATATCAGAAAGAATACCAGGAAGTAGCCTTAATGAACAGGCACATGCAAATGACCTGCTACGGATGTGCGACAGGTTTGCCTTAAACCAGCAAATAGTAGAACCAACCAGGAAGGAGAACACGCTGGACCTCATTTTCACTAATAATGATGAATTGATCAGGAACATAATGATTACAAATACCTGTTACTCAGATCACAACTTAATTGAAGTTATGACAACCATGGGAATAGACCTTCAAAACCAGTCCAGATTCCCGGTGGAGGAGATTTCAGCAAATTCAACTTCAATAATAAACAGATAAACTGGGAGCAAATAAACCAGGACTTCACAGAAATAACTGGGAAGAACAGCTAGGAATGCGAACCTGAACCAGTGCCTGGAAAAAATAAGCTCAGTAGCACTAGAAATATGTACAACCGCATCCCCCTAAGAAAAAAGAGGAAGAGATGCAGATTGGAACGAGAACGTCGTTCCCTATATAGGCGAAAAAACGAATCGCGGTACAACTTGAGAGTCGCACCCTATCTCAGGAACGGCGAAGAAGGTTAGGTAGCGAAATAGGAAAAATTGAACTCAAGCTACAAGAATCATACAAAACGCAGGAGAGGGAAAGAGAGCAAAAGCCATCAGTGAAATAGAGAGAAAACCGAAATATTTTTTCCTATGCAAAATCAAGATCAAAAACCACATCTAGTATCGGGCCCCTGCGAAAGGAAGATGGAACTTTCACCGATGACAACAAAGAAATGAGCGAGCTACTGAGGAAGCAATACGACTCTGTCTTTAGCGAGCCATTAAACGCACTAAAGATCGATAACCCAAATGAATTTTTCATGGATATGATACCAACATCAATCATATATCAGACGTCACCCTATCCCCACTGGATTTTGAAGAAGCCATAAACAGTATGCCTATGCACTCCGCACCAGGCCCGGATTCTTGGAACTCCATATTCATCAAGAACTGTAAAAAACCACTATCGCAGGCCCTTCACATTCTGTGGAGACAAAGCCTAGATCTGGCGGTATCCTGATATACTAAAAAACAGCAGAGATAGCACCACTTCATAAAGGAGGGGAAATAAGGCAGAGGCAAAAAAATTACAGACGATAGCACTAACCGCACATCATAAAAATTTTTGAGAGAGTGGTAAGAAGTAAGATCACAAAATACATGGAATCACAGCATCTCCCAACCCGGACAACATGGTTTCAGAACAGGGCGCTCTTGCTGTCGCAGTTGCNGCTGAGTTAGTACCGAGTGAGCAACATGGGTGGGGCACGCGCCTCTGGCTCCCAAACACCTGTCTGATGCGGTGTTGAAAGATCGCACTCTGTCGGTGAAATTCAAACTTTATTGCTTGAAGAACATAAGGGTCATAATACTGGTGAAGCTAGGCGCAATAAGGACCTAACACAAAGGTCAGATGCAAGTGATACAGCACCTATGAGGACGATACATCGAGCGTATCCAGTCGTAGCTCTGAACACCACCCTTGCCCACCCATGCTATCTCCAATTTATATAGATGATACATAGATGAATCGTTTTCTGCGTTCAGTGATGATGCATCTAATACAAGTAGCATGGATGAACAGTGTTAGCGGCTTCCATGGTGATGTTTTCCATAGATATTTTCAAGAATAGCTGAATCTCTTCTAAACTGACGAACACTCTTTGAGGCTAGCTGAATCTCTTCCTGACTGACGGACACTCTTTGAGGCAAGCTGAATCTCTTCCTGTGTGGGACCTTACAAAGCGATCTTTTCAAGACTACCTTACAAATTGATCTTTTCTTATAATCTTTTCAATACTACCTTATGCTTTACAAGCTTGGCTACATACAACCTACAAGTACTAAAGCCATGGGTGTACACGAGTGCGTTATTAGCAAGCACACAGAACGAAGAAACAGGAAGCGAAAATCTATCTGTACCTGGTGCACCGAGAGCGAAGTCGCACTGTGCACCATGGACTACTTCGTTGATTATTACTCACTTCCGAAGTACTGAGTGTGTAATACAGTACAGTGTGCTACTGTGTAAATAGTGTGTGAAACTGTACATACTGTAATTTTAGTGAATTTTTAACAAGTAATATTGCGACAATAAACATTTATTGTGGACACATTACTGACACATCTATCACAGTTCCAAGGAACATTATGAACGTTCTACTGTATACATATTGTAAAGGACACAAATATGCATCATATACGATAAAAAACAATTAAAACCACATTAGAAATACATAGAACAAATAATTCAAAATATAACTGAAAATATATTTGTGGCAACACCCGAGCTTGAATGGCCCACGCGACCATGTCTGGACATGTCACCCACGGGCAACCAGCCCCTGAAGACGTCACAGCGCATCTTGTCCACGTCCCCACAGCCAAAGTAAGTAGAATTTGGTACTGTATTTATTTTTACATAGACATGTTCAGGGAAGGGAATTTATCATTTTACAAAGAAAAAAGAATTTTTGGGAACACTTTATTTCATGTGCACAGGGGAATTTCACAATAAACTCGGCACAGCACGGTGGTTAAGAGACCTCCTTGTATTTGGGGGTATTAATCGTCTGCCATCAACTGGGGTTAGGCACCCAGAAAGGTAGGCATTTCAAAGCAAACCCCACATGGTAGGAAATTGCAAAAAACCCAAGACCGAACAGAGAAGCAGAACTTCCCTAAGGAAAACTAAGGAAACAAGCAATCATCACTCACTGTCATCGTGTCACTTGTCCGCGCAGCCTTTTTCTCCCTGGGAGGGGGAAGGGAGGAGCCCTGGGAGGGGGAGGGAGGAGCCCTGGGAGGGGGAAGGGGGAGGGGGAGGGAGGAGCCCTGGGAGGGGGAGGGAGGAGCCCTGGGAGGGGGAGGGAGGAGCCCTGGGAGGGGGAGGGAGGAGCCCTGGACCTAAGTGCCGGCTACTCACACCCGTTCAGAGCCTGACCATCAAAAGCGAAACAGCCGACCGGAGAGAGGGAGGGCGCCAGGGAGCCTCCGGGGCTCACCCAGAAAATGGCGTTTCATTACATTCAATGCTGGTTTTCTGTGGGGAGCTCCTTCAGCTCCCCGGAGCTACATAACCAAAAGTAAGTAAAAAAAGGGACTACTCGGGAAGCGGCCGTACCGTGTGGATCAATTCGAAGACAAGACAACTGGCTGTAAACTGCAACCCAAAGCCACACACGAATGACTGGGCCCAGGAACATTTACCAATTAATAAGTGGCCAGAACCCTGTTTGACCTTTAAAACCCCCACACCCGAATGTCAGCCCAGAACATGTTGCCAAACACGGCAGCCAAGCAGCATAATTACAAACATCATGGGCACGAGGGTAGACCGTAGATTGGGTAGACTTAATAATCCTGCGGATGACCTGAGAGATCCGAGCCTTGGAACAGGAAAACAGAAATCGGATCAACCCAAAGTGCAGCCATGGCCACAGAGGCCGAGGCGCACAGCTAACAGCACAGAGCAGCAACAGTACACAACACATGATGTACCTCTGGCCAGACCAACCAAGCATCAATAACCCAAGGACTCCTCCAGAAGCCCAGAGGGGTTCTTGTATTTTTTGGGGAAATACAATTCCCAAAAATTAAAGGCACCTTAAATTTTATGATCATTCACACATGTCAAGTTACCAGTTCAAGTCAAATCGAGGCGGCTCTTTTTGAGAGGCCACATCAACAAAAAATCAACAAAACATAGCTGACTTGTACAGTAGTTAAGAGAACCTACATTAACAGCAGCCTAATAATCTGACTCAAACTTAAGTAACACATTACATTTCAAGGCAATACAATGAGGCACTCTTGAAATATTGAACAAAAACCTGTCTGAAGAAGAATGTACACCATAGATATAAGCATACCAAACCATAAGGTATCCTTGCTATGGATATCTACTGTGTGTAAATAATTGACAGCACAAACTTTTCAGTCTTGACAACTGTTAACAGCTTGCGATTATTATGTTCTACATGATTTGTCTTTAAATTTCAAATGGTTATAATAATGGTAAAAATTATATAGTTGGTATTACCTTACTTACAGATAATTTAAACTTGTGCCGGCTCTTCGTTACTGTCAGCCACAAGAACCTCTCGATTCTCGTAGGTCCAAAATCCATTAAGATCAATAAGGATGCTGCTGACTACGTCCCCCTGACCACAATTTATGAGATCTTGCAGCATAATCTTACATGGATCAGCTGGTTTCACCATATCATAAATTTCATCCTTTACATCCTCAAAGTTAACTGGTTCTTGATTATGTTGACGCATCTGCTCTTGAATGGATCGAAAGAAGTAGTTGAGAGTGAAGACATTTAAATATCCTCGATTATCAATATCAAGGATTCGGAAAAAATAGTGTAATGCCTGAGGTTCTTTTTGATTTTCTAAGGCCAAGACAAAGTCAAGATACGTTTTGTAATCCATCTCTCCATCGTATGTTAAACATTCTTGGAAAACACGGTCTATGAAGACGGGAGTTAGCGTGCCCATCCCATAGCGGGAGAGTTCTTCCTTGGAGAGCATCCCATTGTGATCCTTATCAAGGTTTAAGTAAACACCATATACCCTGAGAGCAGATGGGGCTGAAAACCAGTTGTTTTGCTGTTGATCCTTAGGCAACTCCTCATCCCGTAACTCCAGTAAGTCATCAAGGAAGCTGCATGCCAGTATGTCTTGTATCTTTATCTGTCCAGTGCGCATTGGATCCAGAAAAAAGAAAAACTTTCTTACTGCAGTGCATACATAGAAAGAATGGAATGATTTTTCCAGACCATCTAACTGGGGTAATGTTGGAATTAATTCCAGAATATAATTCTCTAGGTCTGACTCCCTGAGATAGCCCTGACCAGTTACGTCATACAGTGAGAGTCCAATTCTGGTTTGATGCAGCCATACCTTTCGCATAACGTAATTGAAAAAATTCATGATAGAAATTCGTCCATGAGGATCATTTTGTAGCAATTTGCAGAAAGTGGATGGCTGAAAATATTGTTTACATTTTGGTCCTGCTTGCTGAGCCACCTTTAAAAAATCTTCATAATTGATCATTTGCTCTTCACCTCCAAGTTGTGTAAGAGACTGGTGCTTATCAAGAAGCATCCACAGATTCTTCAGTTCATCATTATCTAACAGCTCCCTACTTTTCCTCTGTAGAAAAACTGCTCGTGACTCTTCACGCAACTTTTGGAGCAACTGATCGTCATCTGGGGGAAGTTTGTGGTAAAATTTTGGAATGACACTGAAACTTGATCCACCACTACCACCTGCCAACCCTTTATTTATACCCTTCCATTCACAATAGTACTTTTCAAATAACTTATCTGCACTTTCTTCAGCAATAATTCCTTCAGGGAGGTCAGATGATCTCTGGGAGTTTCCTTGGCTGTCTTTTTGCTTCTCCTGTTTCTCTAAATGGCTTTGAAGAAGAGATTTTAAATCCATCTTCTTTGGCTTAGCACTATACCTTCCTCGAGCAGACTCAAACGTCAACCTGCAAAAAATGAACAGCTTTAGAAACACCAAGTGAATTTATTATAAGAGACTTGTACACCATGAAAATATTAGGACATTAGCGCAGTATTTTTATTTATTATACATATTTATTATACACCTATTTAGTACATATAAGTTATAAATTACAAGAAATCTAATGCATGTATCTTTCTCATTTTTAAATTAGTGAACTAGATTAGTAAGTATCTGACAGACAACCTGGGAATTACCCAGCTGGTGAGACATGGCAACTAACTGTACTGTACAGCACGATAACTAATCTGGGCTGTATCATTCTGAAACCCTTTAAGATTTTCTCAAATCCCGAGTTTAAGAACTTTTGCCTTTACTGTACTGTACATTACCTTCTGTAAATTTGGGTGCCGCTGTTCTTCAAGAATTAGTGAACACACTTTTCTGGGTAAGTCCCCTGAATCTCCTTGAAGCTATCTCGATAAGATGGCTCCAGAAACTTCAAGATTGTACAAACTGTGGAGTTCAGTTCGGCCTACCTGGGGACTGCCAGAACCTGGACCCTCCCTTACATGAGGCACAAGAAGCAGGTGACATGCCACCTCACCAAGGAAGGCACCCAGAATGTCAGCAAACCAATACAAACCACTGCTGCGTTCAAAAGAGACTGTAGCCTCACATCCCACCAAATAAACTCCCCCAACAATTTAAACAAAGGATCATATCTCTTGAAAGAAGCATGCACTTATTTGCCCCACCTCTCTTACTTGTTTGGGGAGGCAGAGGGTGCTGGGCCCACACTGTCCACCTCTGGCTCGAGTAGTCAGTTCTGGAGCAGATGCGTGCATAAAATACCCCCAATCAACAACTTGAAGGGAGGGGGGGGGGAGGGGAGTGAATCAGGTAGCCACAGGAACTAACCCAGAAACTGGTTTTTATTACATTCAACACCGATTTTCTGGGGCAAGCCCCATGTGGCTCCCTGAAGCTAACCACTCATGAAGAAGGAAAACCAGGGAGACACCAAGAATGAGGGAACCAAGGAAGCAAGATCAACCCACAAAGCATCCACCGAGGCTAAATCTGTGGAACCGGTAGAGGCTGATAGCTGGCACCAGGCACAGCACATGATGTACCCGCGGCCTAACCAACCAAGAACGCACATGATGTACCCGCGGCCTAACCAACCAAGAACGCACATGATGTACCCGCGGCCTAACCAACCAAGAACGCACATGATGTACCCGCGGCCTAACCAACCAAGAACTGATACCAAAGGACCCTGAACTATATGTTTAACAGATCTCTAACCCTGTCCATGGAGGACAGAAAAAATAAGTATATATGCTGATTAGCATTGTAAATGGGTGGCCACGTCTGTGGTAGCAAATAATATGTATATAAAAAAAAAGGACCCCTCCAGATGCCAGCCAACACATTCTGCACCAAAAATTAAAGAGCCAACTGCAGATTAACAAAACCTTCACCAGGACTAAAGAACAAAAACTCCACCTCTGGAGGATATCATGAAGCTCCCTGACCCAACAACTGAAGCCAGGAATAATAAATAAATAGAGCTATTAAAAAAGCATCCTAGACTGAAGGGGACACTAACCCCAGAACAGGGTGTGAGGCAACACTTAGCACGCATACCAAGGGTTCCGACACATCCCAAACTTGCCACGCAAGCTACTTTTTTCTGGTACGTGAAACCCACGGCTTGCCTTCAAAAATAATGAAATAAATAAACATCCAACTTTTTTGCTGACTTGTATATTTTAACTTATAAAATACTATTTTATTAAGTAGACTAATACCAAATAAAAATGCAGTCAAGAAACAAACATTGACAACTGTTTTAGTAACAATAAGAAAATGAAACTAATGCCCTATTCCCAAGCCATCTTTCTCCGCGACATATTGATGTACCACTTTTGTTCCGTTCAGTTGTTGCATCATTCGCCAGGCAACCAGATGTTATCTTGAGTTATCTTGAGATGATTTCGGGGCTTTAGTGTCCCCGAGGCCCGGTCTTCGACCAGGCCTCCACCCCCAGGAAGCAGCCCGTGACAGCTGACTAACACCCAGGTACCTATTTTACTGCTAGGTAACAGGGGCATAGGGTGAAAGAAACTCTGCCCTTTGTTTCTCGCCGGTGCCCGGGATCGAACCCAGGACCACAGGATCACAAGTCCAGTGTGCTGTCCGCTCGGCCGACCGGCTCCCTTACCTTGAAGATACCTTGAGGTGTTTCCGGGGCTTAGCGTCCCCGCGGCCCGGTCATTGACCAGGCCTCCTGGTTGCTGGACTGATAAACCAGGCTGTTGGACGCGGCTGCTCACAGCCTGACGTATGAGTCACAGCCTGGTTGATCAGGTAATCCCTTGCACAAATGTTGCACAAATCTCCTTTACCATCATTTTAGGTAGGCTTATAATTGTACCATTTTGTGGTTTGCTTACCCACAAAAAAACAGCATTGAATGTACTGAAACACCATTTTCTGGGTGAGACCCGGAGGCTCCCTGGAGCTCTCCAGGCTCATATGTATATCATTAGACTTTGGCATCAGTGTGAATGGAGTTCTAGGCCTACCGGGGACCACGAGCCAGAACCTGGCCACCTCAGAGAGGCACGAGTGGCCTATAGAAATGCACATGGGATTTGGATCATTCTATGTCTGCCATCGACCGGAACAGGCACCCAGAAAGGTAAGCGCCTCAAAACAAACCCCTATTCTGTTTAAAACGACTAAAATAGACAAACGAGTGGACAGAACTCCCAAACAGAAACGAGCATGATGTCACACGAACCACGCCACATGTCTGCACAGCTCCCCCCTCCCCTGGAGGGGGAAGGAGCAGCCCCAGACCCACTGTGCCGGCGATCCACCTTCCAGTTCAAGGCTGGATGTCAAAACAAACAAAAACACACACAAAAACACACACACAGGAGTTGTAGCTGATGTGTGGAAAAAGGCTAACATAGTTCCAATTTACAAGAGTGGAAGCAGGGAAGACCCCCTTAATTATAGACCGGTATCATTGACAAGTGTAATAGTCAAAATATTGGAAAAAATAATTAAAACTAAATGGGTAGCACACCTGGAGAGAAATGATAAAATATCAGACAGACAGTATGGTTTTCGATCTGGTAGATCCTGTGTATCGAATTTACTCGGTTTTTATGATCGAGCAACAGAGATATTACAGGAAAGAAATGGTTGGGCTGACTGCATCTATCTGGACCTAAAAAAGGCTTTCGACAGAGTTCCACATAAGAGGTTGTTCTGGAAACTGGAAAATATTGGAGGAGTGACAGGTACGCTTCTAACATGGATGAAAAACTTTCTGACTGATAGAAAAATGAGGGCTGTGATCAGAGGCAATGTATCGGACTGGAGAAATGTCACAAGTGGAGTACCACAGGGTTCAGTTCTTGCACCAGTGATGTTTATTGTCTACATAAATGATCTACCAGTTGGTATACAGAATTATATAAACATGTTTGCTGATGATGCTAAGATAATAGGAAGGATAAGAAATTTAGATGATTGTCATGCCCTTCAAGAAGACCTGAGATTAAATAAGTATATGGAGCACCACTTGGCAAATGGAATTAATGTTAATAAATGTCATGTTATGGAATGTGGAATAGGAGAGAACCCACACAACCTATATATTATGTGAGAAATCTTTAAAGAACCTGATAAAGAGAGAGATCTAGGGGTGGTTCTAGATAGAAAACTATCACCTGAAGACCACATAAAGAATATTGTGCAAGGAGCCTATGCTATGCTTTCTAACTTCAGAATTGCTTGTAAATACATGGATGGGGATATATTAAAGAAATTGTTCATGACGTTTGTTAGGCCAAAGCTAGAATATGCAGCTGTTGTTTGNACAGGAGACAGACAGACCGGGTAGAAAGAAGGGGAACCCCAGACAGAGGGACCAGGAGGGGGACCCTTCGGGACAGAACTCAAAGGAAAGAGGAGGGGGCAGTGGGCGTATCAGGGTCCAAGGCCCGGAACGGTTGTGAGTCTGAGGAAGGTGGGGAAGGACGAGGAGAGGAAGAGCGCAACACGCGAGCATAAGAGACGTTAGCATAAGGCGGGAGCCGGCGAACCTGGCGCCTCGCCTCAGGAAAAGATAAACGCTCCGGTGCTTCAAGGTGAGGACGGCTGCCTCAAGCTTGTAATGGATACATGCACGGGAGAAGGTAGGATGGGCCTCACGCAGTTGAGGCAGCGAGCCTGGGGAGAAGTGCACTCCGACTTAGAGTGACCTGCACCCCCACACAAAGGACAGAGAGACAGTCCCCAGAGCAGCGGAGGGCACCATGCCCAAACCTCCAGCACTTGTTACAGAGCCTAGGAGAAGGAATGTACTCCTGGACAGAGCACCTGGCACCAGCAAGAATGACAGAGGGTGGAAGGGCCTACCATCAAGGTAATCTTCACAACCCGAAGGGGTTGACGGCGACGACCACGAGGGGACGAGTAAACGTGTCACCTGGAGGAGAATGGCCTTGGGCATCGAGGATATGCCGAATATCATCGTGGCAGTCCTGCAGATTCCGAACACCGGTTGCAACATGGGGCGGGGAGAATAGTGCCAACACTGGCATTCAACTGAGCGTTCTTGAGACCCGAACAGGGTCTCGCCAAGGCAGGATAAGGCAGCCAAGCGGAAGCTGCATCCTGAGAAGGAGCAGCAACGACACGTGTACCGAGACGAGTAGGGTTGAAGGACAGAGGCATCCATGGAATCAACAAGATGTCGATGGAGGGAGAAATCGTCAGGAGGCGCAGAATCAAGAGGGAGGAGATCAAAGTATTTGGCCCACGAAGCGGGACCAAACAAGGCTTGATAGGCATCAAACAGGAAGGAATCGAGCGAGTGCGGCCGTGTCGAGGACGGCGTGAGAACCCCCAGAGAGAGAGGGTTAAAAGGCAGTAGTTACAACTAGAGATGGAGCCGTGCAGGGGACGAGGTAGTCACCACTGGGGGCTTGGGGCTCGACCCAACCAGAGAGGAGGGAGTAGTCAGAGAGGCCAAGAAGGAGGCAAGGTCGGGGCCCAATGCAGCGGAGGCTACAGAGCCCGGTCTTCAAACAGACCGACTCGAGGCTTGGTCGCCCACCCACGAGCCTGAGAAGGTAAAGGAGGAACAGACACAAACATGGTACGAAAACCATAAATATTCATTCACGAATGTGCCCCCACACCCACCATGGAGCCACAATTAGAGGCAGGACACCCAACAAGAAGCTATCGCCGATCATGCCAGGGCCTCCCAGGGGTGCGTCGTGAGTATACGCCCCACAAACGCCACCTTAAGAACCGTCAGTCCATCGAGATCGGGTTCAGTGACGAAAGGAGGATTAACAATAAAAGGTTCCCCTCGCTCTCTGTGTTGGGTACTACAGTTCTACGGGTGCAAGAATATGCCTCGTCAAGCACCCGGGCGTCAAAATAGAAGTCCAAAGGAATAACCAAAACACGCAAAAGGTCGGCAGGAAACGACAAGCAGATAGGAGAAGAGGGGGGAGAAAAACGAAACAGAAGGAAAAGGAAAAGTTGTTCAGCAAAATTTGAGAGGACAGTAGCAGGGGCACAAGGCTACAAAAGGACAGAGGACTGCCCCAAGGAGCATCACACTCCGGCAGCCATCCACTAAGCCCACCTCACGGCATCAACGAGCTGAACGGGGAGGGGGTGTTACATAAGTAAGAATAGATTTCATTCGGCTTATACAGAATTGAGCACCACCGGGCTCAAAGCTGGCCAGTTACTCTGGTTATGTATCTTGAGACAATTTGATTTGATTTCAGGGCTTAGCATCCCTGTGGCCTGGTCCTCGACCAGGCCTCCTTTTTGTTACACACCACTCAGGAAGCAGCCCGTAGCAGCTGTCTAACTCCCAGGTACCTATTTACTGCTAGGTGAACAAGGGCATCAGGGTGAAAGAAACATTCTGCCCATTTGTCTCCGCCTCCATCGGGGATCGAACCCAGAACCTCAGGACTACGAATCCGAAGAGCTGTCCACTCAGCTGTCTGGCACCTGACAGCTGGGGACGATATTTTGCAAGAAAATATTTGAATTAGGTGAAAATTAATATTAAATGTTAAACAAATCTCAAACTTATTGGCTTCAGCAACGTGAAAGTTTCAACCTAATATTTTCAGAAATGGATTTTAGATGATTTTTTATTTTTAAGAAGAACGTTTTGTTGATAAAGAGAACAGCTCCTATTAACAGGCACTGAGGGATAATGCAGCAATAAAGAGGTACAAGCACCTGTCCAATGCACAAAGGAGAAGAATTAGTAGTAAGAAGTGTCCACAAAGTGGATATACACTTCGTGCCTTTATAGCATTGCTAAGTAATACATAATAACACAAATAATAAAGAGTAAGAATGTTATTATGCTCTATTTTGTTATATATCATAAAAATACATTGTCCAATGTTAATATCTGTGACTTCACCAATGTCCAAAATATATACAGTGGCACCTCGACTTACGATTGCCCCTACTTACGATAATTTCGAGCTACGATGTAAATTTCATCAAAAAATGCGACTCGACATCCGATGGTGTCGTGGACTTCCAATATTTGTTGGTACACGTTCGGGTCGACCGAGCGCGTGGTTCCCGATCATACGGTCCGACCTGCCTCAGTTTACTACAGCTACCTGCTTAGTGACGATCGCGCCTATAAGAAATTCCGCGTTTGTGGTGATTTTTTGCATTTTGAACATTAAAGTAATTATTATATATCATGTAATGAGTCCCAGGAAAGTCAGTGGTAAGGCTCAACATATGAAAACCCATGTAAGGATGACCATAGAGCAGAAACAAGAGTACAGAATGTCTCATCCTCAACAATTAATAAAATGTGTGCAGCATGGGAAGAATTGCAAACCTTTGCTGAAACGACTCACCCAAATCAAGCTGCAGTAGGTCGTTGCCTTAACCTATTCAATGACACTGATGCATCATAACAGACAAATGTTAAAACAAAGGGAAAAACAAATGTCTCTTGACAAATTTGTAGTGAGACAAACAAGCAGTGAACCACAACCAGGTCCTAGTGGTATTCAGGCAAAACAGAGAGAGAGTACCCCAGAGAAAACATCACTGCCTGATGTGATAATGGAAGGGGACTCCCCTTCCAAACAGTAACAACTCTCCTCCTCCCCCTTCATCACCATCTTCCATATGCCATCAAGAGCCCTCCATAAAGGTAAGATAAACTTAGGTACTGTATTGTAGTTAGAAAAAACATTGTATTCAGTATAAAATGTATTTGTATGTTAATATTTTGGAGGGTGGGGAACGGATTAATTCAAATCCCTTTATTTCTTATGGAAAAATCGCTTCGACTTACGATATTTCGACTTACGATCCGTCTCTGGGAACGGATTAGCATCGTAAGTCGAGGCCCCATTGTATATATATTTTTTTTGGGGGGGGGGGATTTTTTTCTTCTTTGTTTATCTTATTTTGTTGTAACCTTTACATCCTGGAAAGTGCATACCCGTCCCTAACTATGTGAAGATAGAATGAAATTGGTCAACAAATAAATCAGTCACAACTCACTGAACTTGGGACTTTGATTTTTTTTGGCCGATTTTTTCACAGATTTCAAACTATTTTCTTTGTCTCTTTAGGTTGTTTTGATGATTAGCCCTTAAACTGCGCATGGCGTATATATACGCCCTGAGTAACATGTCCCATGGTGCGCATGGCGTATATATACGCCATAGGATGCCACGCCCGATTCAAATGGCCCGCGGCTACACGGGGTTCACATTAGCTTCCTCTGGGCTCTTGTAAACAGACGCAATTTAAAAAAAAAATCGTGGGCAATATTCTCAGGTGTGAGAGGCACATTACTGTTGGAGCAACCTAGGCTGGCGCACGCAGCATGAGCGAGCAGCATTGTTGTTCAGCTTGTGACCACAGCATCGCCGAAAAATGTCAAAATAAATATATAATTGTTATTATTTAGTGATGACAATATTACAGATGACCCCTGACTGTGATATAAATAACCAGGGTTGTGATAATAGCAGGATTGTTGTAATAATTAGCGCTGTAGGAGGAGTGATGCTGAGAGACGGAGGGAGACAGCATCGTTTACTGACTGTGTGGCCACCTGTTATTGTTTACATTCACCATACCAGCTCAGTGGTTCTCTATGGTGAACACAAATGTAGATACTTATATATAATGTGTGTATTAGTGTAATAACAGCAAAAGGATTATGCTGGGAGGAGCCATTTGGGTGATGGAGGTGACGTCGTCTGCACGATTTGTCTAGCTGTTTAGAGAGTGGCCACTATGCTCTTTGGGCACACTACAAGCTTAGGTGTCCAGTTACGGTGCATAAAACATGTAGATATTTATATATAATATGTGTATATAGGGTAATAACACTGCAAACAGTATTGTTGGGGGAGAAAGTTTAGTGTGTGTGTGACCTTGAATGAGTGAGGGAGCCGCCAGCCGCCAGCTGTGTATACCGACGACTCTTAGTGCCTGAACTAACTATATCAGCTTAGCTGTACAGTTGTGGTGAACAAAATATATACATACTTATATATAACGTCTGTATATAGTGTAATAACACCACAAATGGTATTGTTGGGGGAGAAAGTTTAGTGCGTGTGTTGAGGGAGTGGCAGCGAGTGGCTGGCTGGTGTGTGGCGGTAACTCTTCGTTGCTTTTCGACTCTCAATACCAACTTAGTGGTTCGTTATGGTGACCAAAATATGCAGATACTTATATATAACCTGTGTATAGAGTGTAATAGCAGCAAAACTATTTGTTTATTGTTTTATGAACATAATAATTGAATTACTAATATGCACACCATACGTTTGAGTATAGCGATTATTCACCACTTTTATTATATAAATATATTACAATACACACTATTGAATAATATTACTGCAAAAAAACTAAGAAAAAATCAATCGGAGACATTGAAACAATTAAGTAATAATATCTTTGTGGCAACTCCCATCTGTCAGCGCGGGTGACGCTGACCGGCCCTGACGACCGCTCTGTCAACGCCCACTTTTTGCCAGACTTCTTCGGTCAATTGCGCCCAAAATATGTCACCTACGATTTTTTTGCTATTTTTCCCGTGCTCATGGGACACAAATTAACATGTTTAGAAGACGAAAAAAAAATTTTAATTTTTTTTTTCTTACGCGCAGGGGTGTAAATGTCCCCAGGACCCCTGAGCAGTGTAAGGGTTAGGGACCAGTTTAGGGCTTTATCACTTATATAAAGTAAACATCTTTATCCCCCTAATTCATTATAATTATCCCTGTATGTAGTTTTGGGGGGGGGGGGGTTTTCTTGACTTCATTCCAACACATATTAACCTACAAATTTCACATTTGAGTACAAATGCCAAATTTGTACAGTCTCCGTGGTGTAGTGGTAAGACACTCGCCTGGCGTTCCGCGAGCGCTATGTCATGGGTTCGTATCCTGGCCGGGGAGGATTTACTGGGCGCAAATCCTTAACTGTAGCCTCTGTTTAACGCAACAGTAAAATGTGTACTTGGATGAAAAAACGATTCTTCGCGGCGGGGATCATATTCCAGGGACCTGCCCGAAACGCTACGCGTACTAGTGGCTGTACAAGAATGTAACAACTCTTGTATATATCTCAAAAAAAAAAAAAAAAAAAAAAAAAAAATGATGTTTATTAAAACATACAAGTAAATTAATGAATTAGAACTACCTTCTTCATTGTCAATAACTTCAATTATCTCTAAAACTTTTTCAACTTTGAGTTTCAACTTGGAGTCAGTTTAAAAAATCCAGTTTCTAACCGATTCTCACCATTTTTACATATAGTGTGCACAGTTGTCTGTTCTGCAACCGTATTAGAATGGATTTTTCATAAACCCTAAACATTTGGAGTTATAAATTTTGTTGTCTAAAATTGGTGCATATTTCAAATTCCACATTGACGATTTTTTTTTTTACAGTAAACTCAACTGAAAACCTATATTCTAAATCTATGAAAATGAAGATCATATGCTATTCTGAGAGCATAATAACATCAAATGAACAATTGGTGATATTTTATATTTTGCAGCTGATTTGAAAATCTAAAGTTTTCAATATTAAATTTTATAATTATTTTTTTATTTTCTTATTTTTCAAGTTACATTTGTGATCATTTAGACAAAGTTGCAGAATTTGCTAGTAGATTATGCACAAAATATTGAAAAGCGTTTGAGCAAGTTTGAGAAATTTAACTCATGCTACCATCAGGTCCGGTCATATATTTACACCATGCACAGGCCTTCCGGGGACCACGAGCCAGGTTCGTGGTTCCCCCTCAGAGAGGCACAAGGAGCAATGGAAGTATTCTATGTCTGTCATCGACCGGGTCAGGCACCCAGAAAGGTATGCCCCAAAATAAACTTATCTGGTTAAAATATTGCTACTGAAAGCCGAACTGTTGGACAGAATTCCCCGAACTAAAAATGATCATGACATCACAACCGTCACCACCCTGCTGTCTGCGCAACTCACCCCTCCTTAGGAGGGGGAAGAGGGAGCCCCAGACCCAGGTGCTGACTATCCACACTGTCAGTTCTGAGGCTGGATGTCAAAAAACCTGCAAAAAACCGCTGACGGGAAAGAGGGGGTTGCCGGGGGAGCCTCCGGGTCTCACCCAGAAAAATGGCATTTCATTACTTTCAATGCCCATTTTCCGGGGGGGGGGGGATGATCCACTTCGGCTCCCCGGAGCTACTTAACCAAAGATAGAAACAAGAGGGACTTACCCTGGAGGCGGTCGCCACTTGCTCCTCAATAAGGAAGTCGAGACAAATGGCTGCAACCGCCGACCCAATGCGACACACGTCCGACTTGGCCCAGGAACCCTGACAAGGTAGCAAGCAGCCAGGACCCTGTCCGACCTCAAAAAACCCTGTGCCCAAATGTCAGCCCAAGACATGTTACTAAAGACGGCAGCTAATGCAGCAAACTTATGAATGTCATGGGGCACGAGGACAGACCGCAGACTGGCTGGACCGAATAACTCTGTGGACGACCTGGGAGACCCAAACCCTGGAACAGGGAAGAAGGGAAACCGGGTCAACCCAAAGCACGTCCCCGGCCACCAAGGCTGTGGCGCACAGGTAACAACGAAGAGCCGCAACCCGACACAACACATGACGCACCCACAGCCGAACCAACCAAGCATCAACAACCCAAGGACCCCTCCGGAAAGCAGCCGTCTCATTCTTCGTCAGAAAAGAAGGAGATGGCTGCAAACGAACAAACCTACCACCAGGACCAAAAGAGCAGAAACCACTGCGTTTGAGGAGAGCATGACAGTCCCCGACCCGACCTCCAGAGACCAATGCCAACAGGAAAAGAGCCTTCGCAAAATAATCTTGAACCGAAGGGGCCACCACAAACCGAGATGAGAGAAAAGAATACACATGGTCCAACGACCAGGACGGCTCAGGTGACGCATGAGCAGGCCGGAGACGAAACAACACACGAGACAGCTTGCAGAACAGAGCAGAAGTAACATCCACCCCGAACGCAAGCTGAAGCAGCTTGCGGAACAGAGCAGAAGTAACATCCACCCCGAACGCAAGCTGAAGCAGCTCCGCACGATACAAGGCGACAGGATCCGTCATAAGATGACGATCCTGTAACAACCAAGAAAGGAAGAACAAGACAACCCTATCCGAAACAGGAGAAAATCCACAGAGGGACAAGAAATAACGAAAGAATCGCCAGGAAACTTCATATTGCCGCCGAGACAAAGCACGCAGTTGGGACACCATCAACGAAGCCACCTGCTCACTATACAAGTGGTGATAGACCCGCATCAGAAATACCAGACGCAAAGACTTGTGGAGAAGATCGAACCAGCTACGTACCGGACTGGCCTGATCTGCTGAAAGAGGCTGAGCTGCGGGAAGACACCCTGGGTTCGGATACCAAGCAAGCAGTACCCGAAACCAAGGCTGGGTCGGCCACCAAGGGGCCAAGAGGACTACTCTTCCTTGGCAAGTCTCCAAGCGTGTCAGGACTTGGAGCAACAGTGGAAATGGGGAAAAGAGGTACAGGTAACCCCCACCTCGATTAGTCCTGCCTGAAGGCATCAATCCCGTCGGCCTTGCAGTCGGGATTGATGCAGACAAGTCCCCCAAAGCGAACAGCCCCAAAGAGCCAAGGACCACATGGAACCCCTGTGATTCAGGCAATGAACCACTGGGAAGCAGTCCAAATGGAGCTGAATGGTCGATCCATGAGCGACCCAACTCCTCCGAAGCGACACCCACACTGCCGACACTTAAAATCTATCAACAATCCTGTGACCCAAGGCGGTATATGCGCCAGGCATCGTAACAATCCA
>WNGS01006708.1:10837081-10847392 GCA_020271785.1 Procambarus virginalis | reverse complement strand
GTGAGAATACATAGCATAGTCTTTACAATCTTGTAAAGCCACTAGTACGCGCAGCGTTTCGGGTAGAAAGTTAAGTTTAGTTAAGTTTTTGATTGGGCAGCAGAACATATACATGATGTTTAGACACGGTGATAAATTCCAGGTACTCCAGGTACGGTAAAAATGAGAACCATACAACATACATACCAGGGTCCAATAAACACAATCGAATCTGTCCGTAGTAGGAAAACAGCATGTAAAGGATTTGGGAATAATGATGTCTGACGACCTAACGTTTAGTGGAGCATAACCAAGCAATATTGCGTCAGCCAGAAAAATTATCGGATGGGATTACGAGAACTTTCAAATCCAGGATGCCCATCACATTGGTTGTACTGCTTCAAATCACTTGTGTTGTCCCGTCTTGAGTACTGCTAGTACTCATTCCCCCTTCAGAGCAGGAGACATTGCTGAAATAAGAGGGGGGGGGGAATACAGAGTAACATATACGGCACGCATAGGTGCAAGAAAAACACCTAAATTATTGGGATCGTCCTACAAAGCAAACCCCATGTACCTCCTTGTATATAAACAAATAAATATCTGCTTGTAGTTTTTCGATGTCTTCAGCAGAGGTAATTTTCATGTTGATTTTTGTGTCATCTGCAAAGGACGACACGAAGTTGTGACTTGTATTTGAGTCTATATCTGATATGAGAATAAGGAACAGTAGTGGTGCAAGGACTGTACCCTGAGGTCCAGAGCTTTTAACTGCTCTTGGACTCGATTTTATATGTGACTGTTACTCTTGTGTTCTGTTCGACAGAAAACTGAGTATCCAGCGTCCTACTTTACCAGTTATTCCCATTGACCTCATTTTGTGTGCTATCACTCCATGATCACATTTATCGAATGCCTTTGCGAAGTCCGTGTATACCACATCAGCATTCTGTTTTTCTTATAATGCCTCCGTGGTTTTGTCATAGTGGTCAAGTAGCTGTGAGAGGCGTGAACTTCCCCGCTCTAAATCCATGTTGGCCTGGGTTGTGAAGGTTGTAACCACTCGGTGAAGGGCTCGGGTAACCACACAGCTGCACTTCTAATATCCCGCACAATTTAAACTGAATTAGCCTACAGGACTTCCGAGAAAACCGCTCCCCACTATCCCATGTTCCGTACACACCTTCTGCTCTTCTTTGTAAACCTCACACCCACTATTTTCTACAACGAGTGCCGGACCAACCGGGCTGTGGTGGGTATGTGGGCCTGCGGGCCGCTCCAAGCAACAGCCTGGTGGACCAAACTCTCACAAGTCAAGCCTGGCCTCGGGCCGGGCTTGGGAGTAGAACAACTCCCAGAACCCCATCAACCAGGTATCCTATGTTCACTACACATCTACTCCTCATCCTTGTAAACCGCGCCCCACTATCCCCTATTCAGTAAACTACTCCTGCTGTTTGTAAAGCTGTGGAGACCGGCAGGTAACGTGCGACACGCTGTGTGTACAAGCTTCCCCCTAGCATTACTGGTGGTCATGAAGACACTCACACAGTCTCTGGAGGGACTGGCAGCCCTCGCCACTAATTCCTGCCGCCTTCAACTGTGGATCCCTCGACGCTTATCTGCGACTCTGAGACCTGTTAGGTGCTCTTGAAGGCGGAGGGTCGGGGTGAGAGGCGTCGTCGGAGGGCGGAGGGTCGGGGTGAGAGGCGTCGTCGGAGGGCGGAGGAGGAGGACAAAAGAGGAAGACCATGACAGTTAATCCTGCTTCCTACTTCTCCATGTCTTCAGGTATTGATGCCAGTGGTCAAAACACACACACACACACACACACACACACGCGCGCACGCTTATTCCAACTGTAATACGAGAGATTGATGAATATTAAGCCAGCCAGGACTCGTCGGGGGGAAAGCACCAAGCCATTACGACTATATAGCACTGGAAAGGGATCAGGATAAGGATTTGGGATGGGACGGGGAGGAGGAATGGTGCCCAACCACTTGGACGGTCGGGGATTGAACGTCGACCTGCATGAAGCGAGACGTGGATAGCTCGTAAGTGGTACATTTTGTGGAGTGAATGTGATTAATACGTCGCAAGTGGTGAGGGTTAAGGCGGTGGTGGAAGTGAGCAAGAGCTGCGTGTGTGTGTTGTGTCAGCGGTGCCCGGCCCAACACTGAGTCATCCAGTCACCGCCACCAGAGGCAGACGCACTGACCTTCACCCCTGCACGGCCACACTGACCTTCACCCCAGCACGGCCACCCTGACCTTCACCCCAGCACGGCCACCCTGACCTTCACCCCAGCACGGCCACACTGACCTTCACCCCAGCACGGCCACACTGACCTTCACCCCAGCACGGCCACACTGACCGTCACCCCAGCACGGCCACACTGACCTTCACCCCAGCACGGCCACCCTGACCTTCACCCCAGCACGGCCACACTGACCTTCACCCCAGCACGGCCACACTGACCGTCACCCCAGCACGGCCACCCTGACCGTCACCCCTGCACGGCCACCCTGACCTTCACCCCAGCACGGCCACACTGACCTTCACCCCAGCACGGCCACACTGACCTTCACCCCAGCACGGCCACACTGACCTTCACCCCAGCACGGCCACACTGACCTTCACCCCAGCACGGCCACACTGACCTTCACCCCAGCACGGCCACACTGACCTTCACCCCTGCACGGCCACACTGACCTTCACCCCTGCACGGCCACACTGACCTTCACCCCAGCACGGCCACACTGACCTTCACCCCAGCACGGCCACACTGACCTACACCCCAGCACGGCCACACTGACCTTCACCCCAGCACGGCCACACTGACCTTCACCCCAGCACGGCCACGCTGACCTTCACCCCAGCACGGCCACGCTGACCTTCACCCCAGCACGGCCACATTGACCTACACCCCAGCACGGCCACACTGACCTACACCTCAGCACGGCCACACTGACCTTCACCCCAGCACGGCCACACTGACCTTCATCCCAGCACGGCCACACTGACCTTCACCCCAGCACGGCCACACTGACCTACACCCCAGCACGGCCACACTGACCTTCACCCCAGCATGGCCACACTGACCTTCACCCCAGCACGGCCACACTGACCTTCACCCCAGCACGGCCACACTGACCGTCACCCCAGCACGGCCACACTGACCGTCACCCCAGCACGGCCACACTGACCTTCACCCCAGCACGGCCACACTGACCTTCACCCCAGCACGGCCACACTGACCTTCACCCCAGCACGGCCACACTGACCTTCACCCCAGCACGGCCACACTGACCTTCACCCCAGCACGGCCACACTGACCTTCACCCCAGCACGGCCACACTGACCTACACCCCAGCACGGCCACACTGACCTTCACCCCAGCACGGCCACACTGACCTTCACCCCAGCACGGCCACACTGACCTTCACCCCAGCACGGCCACACTGACCTTCACCCCAGCACGGCCACACTGACCTTCACCCCAGCACGGCCACACTGACCTTCACCCCAGCACGGCCACACTGACCTTCACCCCAGCACGGCCACACTGACCTTCACCCCAGCACGGCCACACTGACCTTCACCCCAGCACGGCCACACTGACCTTCACCCCAGCACGGCCACACTGGCCTTCACCCCAGCACGGCCACACTGACCTTCACCCCAGCACGGCCACACTGACCTTCACCCCAGCACGGCCACACTGACCTTCACCCCAGCACGGCCACACTGACCTTCACCCCAGCACGGCCACACTGACCTTCACCCCAGCACGGCCACCCTGACCTTCACCCCAGCATGGCCACACTGACCTACACCCCAGCACGGCCACACTGACCTTCACCCCAGCATGGCCACACTGACCTACACCCCAGCACGGCCACACTGACCTTCACCCCAGCACGGCCACACTGACCTACACCCCAGCACAGAGGGAATACAGAGAACATATACGGCACGCATAGACGAGACTGACCTTCACCCCAGCACGGCCACACTGACCTTCACCCCAGCACGGCCACCCTGACCTTCACCCCAGCATGGCCACACTGACCTACACCCCAGCACGGCCACACTGACCTTCACCCCAGCATGGCCACACTGACCTACACCCCAGCACGGCCACACTGACCTTCACCCCAGCACGGCCACACTGACCTACACCCCAGCACAGAGGGAATACAGAGAACATATACGGCACGCATAGACGAGATAAAGCACCTAAATTATTGGGACCGTCTCAAAGCTCTCCAAATGTCCTCTCAGGAGAGGAGACGAGAAAGGTATAAAATAATATATACCTGGTTGATTACCTGGTTGATGGGGTTCTGGGAATTCTTCTACTCCCCAAGCCCGGCCCGAGGCCAGGCTCGACTTGTGAGAGTTTGATCCACCAGGCTGTTGCTTGGAGCGGCCCGCAGAGCCACATACCCACCACAGCCCGGCTGATCCGGGACTTCTCTTAGGAAACAGTCCAGTTTTCTCTTGAAGAAGTCCACGGTTGTTCCGGCAATATTTCTTATAGTCGCTGGGAGGACGTTGAACAACCGCGGACCTCTGATGTTTATAGAGTGTTCTCTGATTGTGCCTATGGCACATGGAAGATACTGGAGGGCCAGGTCCCAAATGTGCACATTAGAATAGCAACATACTGGAGCGAGAGGTACGGAAGGAAATGCAGAATGGAACCAGTGAGAAGTAGAGGTGCCATAGGCACAATCAGAGAACACTGAACGTCAGAGGTCCACAGCTGTTCAACACCCTCCCAGCAAACATTAGTAATATTGCCGGAACAAAGGTGGATGTATTCTAGAGGCACTTGGACAAGTTCTTGCAAGAAGTGCCGGACCAACCAGGCTGTGGTTGTGGGCCTGCAGGCCGCTCCCAGGAACCTAATCTGTATAAGAGATACAACTGTTTTATATATGATAGTTTATATATATTTTTGGGACGGAGCCTAGATACTCTGCACGCATGACTAGTGAGGGAGCGTAAGTCTGGCTGGTGAGGGAGCGTAAGTCTGGCTGGTGAGGGAGCGTAAGTCTGGCTGGTGAGGGAGCGTAAGTCTGGCTGGTGAGGGAGCGTAAGTCTGGCTGGTGAGGGAGCGTAAGTCTGGCTGGTGAGGGAGCGTAAGTCTGGCTGGTGAGGGAGCGTAAGTCTGGCTGGTGAGGGAGCGTAAGTCTGGCTGGTGAGGGAGCGTAAGTCTGGCTGGTGAGGGAGCGTAAGTCTGGCTGGTGAGGGAGCGTAAGTCTGGCTGGTGAGGGAGCGTAAGTCTGGCTGGTGAGGGAGCGTAAGTCTGGCTGGTGAGGGAGCGTAAGTCTGGCTGGTGAGGGAGCGTAAGTCTGGCTGGTGAGGGAGCGTAAGTCTGGCTGGTGAGGGAGCGTAAGTCTGGCTGGTGAGGGAGCGTAAGTCTGGCTGGTGAGGGAGCGTAAGTCTGGCTGGTGAGGGAGCGTAAGTCTGGCTGGTGAGGGAGCGTAAGTCTGGCTGGTGAGGGAGCGTAAGTCTGGCTGGTGAGGGAGCGTAAGTCTGGCTGGTGAGGGAGCGTAAGTCTGGCTGGTGAGGGAGCGTAAGTCTGGCTGGTGAGGGAGCGTAAGTCTGGCTGGTGAGGGAGCGTAAGTCTGGCTGGTGAGGGAGCGTAAGTCTGGCTGGTGAGGGAGCGTAAGTCTGGCTGGTGAGGGAGCGTAAGTCTGGCTGGTGAGGGAGCGTAAGTCTGGCTGGTGAGGGAGCGTAAGTCTGGCTGGTGAGGGAGCGTAAGTCTGGCTGGTGAGGGAGCGTAAGTCTGGCTGGTGAGGGAGCGTAAGTCTGGCTGGTGAGGGAGCGTAAGTCTGGCTGGTGAGGGAGCGTAAGTCTGGCTGGTGAGGGAGCGTAAGTCTGGCTGGTGAGGGAGCGTAAGTCTGGCTGGTGAGGGAGCGTAAGTCTGGCTGGTGAGGGAGCGTAAGTCTGGCTGGTGAGGGAGCGTAAGTCTGGCTGGTGAGGGAGCGTAAGTCTGGCTGGTGAGGGAGCGTAAGTCTGGCTGGTGAGGGAGCGTAAGTCTGGCTGGTGAGGGAGCGTAAGTCTGGCTGGTGAGGGAGCGTAAGTCTGGCTGGTGAGGGAGCGTAAGTCTGGCTGGTGAGGGAGCGTAAGTCTGGCTGGTGAGGGAGCGTAAGTCTGGCTGGTGAGGGAGCGTAAGTCTGGCTGGTGAGGGAGCGTAAGTCTGGCTGGTGAGGGAGCGTAAGTCTGGCTGGTGAGGGAGCGTAAGTCTGGCTGGTGAGGGAGCGTAAGTCTGGCTGGTGAGGGAGCGTAAGTCTGGCTGGTGAGGGAGCGTAAGTCTGGCTGGTGAGGGAGCGTAAGTCTGGCTGGTGAGGGAGCGTAAGTCTGGCTGGTGAGGGAGCTCACTAAGCCTTATATTGATTGGGAGGTCATGACCCTTGGCAGTAAGGCACGAGACCTCTCTATCAATACCCGAGTTTACCTGAGTGGCCTCGACGAGGACAGGAAGCCGGCGGTTTGTCGAAGGTCTCCTCATTTGCCCTGATGATCTTTTCCAGCTGTACTCTAAACCCCAGCAGAGTTTTGGTGTTTACGGTTTTGGCGGGTAGGCGGTTCCACGGGCCTATAACCCTATGGGTAAAAACGGATCTCCTGTTCTCAGTCCCACATTGTGGCTTGTTGAGCTTGACACTGTTGTTCCTCGTTCGTGTTACATCTGACCTTTTGAAGAAATTTTCCGGATCAACATCTTCCAAGTTGTTAAGTATTTTATAAGTTTGTGAGATCTGCCGTGTCATGCCTGGCTTGTGGGGTTGTTAGCCTTGTGGCCCTCAACCGTTCCTGATACGTCAGTTGTCTTGACTCTGGAATGACTTTTGTTGCCCGGTGTTGCACTTTCTCCAGAGCAGCTGTGTCTTTCTGAAGATGAGGTCTCCGTGCTTGGCGACAGTAATCCAAATGGAGGCGCACCAGAGATTTATACAATTGAATCACTACATTATTTTCCTTAAAGTCAAAGGTCCGCTTGATTATTCCAAGTGTTTGGTTAGCTTATTTGGCTGCTGTTCCTACGAACTGGGCAACCTTCATTAAGTGGTGGATTTTGACTCCAAGGTCCTTATCTTGATCACTGTGTTGTGATGTAATGTTATTATTGTGGTAGTTGTGGCGCGGGTTGTTGAGCCACACATGCAAGGTCTTATAATCGTCAATATTACAAATCATTTGCCCGTCATCTGACCATTTGTGGAGTTCGTGTAGATCACTTTATAAGGCTTCAACATCAATATTACTTCTCACTTTACCTGGTTGATGGGGTCTGGGAGTTGTTCTACTCCCCAAGCCCGGCCCGAGGCCAGGCTTGACTTGTGAGAGTTTGGTCCACCAGGCTGTTGCTTGGAGCGGCCCGCAGGCCCACATACCCACCACAGCCCGGTTGGTCCAGAACTTCTCTTAAAAACAGTCCAGTTTTCTCTTGAAGATGTCCACGGTTATCTTGAGGTTTCTTGAGGTTATCTTGAGATGATTTCGGGGCTTTAGTGTCCCCGCGGCCCGGTCCTCGACCAGGCCTCCACCCCCAGGAAGCAGCCCGTGACAGCTGACTAACACCCAGGTACCTATTTTACTGCTAGGTAACAGGGGCATAGGGTGAAAGAAACTCTGCCCATTGTTTCTCGCCGGCGCCTGGGATCGAACCCAGAACCACAAGTCCAGTGTGCTGTCCGCTGGGCCGACCGGCCCCCTCGATCGGTTGTTCCGGCAATATTTCTTATAGTCGCTGTTGCGACTATAAGCTGTTGCTGTTCCAGTATTCGTATAGTCACTTTACCGCAGATCTTTGTGTCATCTGCATATTTGATGATGTGGTTTGTAATATTCTCATCTGTGTCATTGATGTATATGAGAGAAAAAGGGTTGGCCCAAATGGACCCCTGTGGCACCCCCACTTACCTGGTTGATGGGGGTTCTGGGAGTTGTTTACTCCCCAAGCCCGGCCCGAGCCAGGCTTGACTGGAGAAACAATGGGCAGAGTTTCTTTCACCCTATGCCCCTGTTACCTAGCAGTAAAATAGGTACCTGGGTGTTAGTCAGCTGTCACGGGCTGCTTCCTGGGGGTGGAGGTGGTCGAGGACCGGGCCGCGGGGACACTAAAGCCCCGAAATCATCTCAAGATAACCTCAAGATAACCAGGCTGTTGGACGCGGCTGCTCTCGCCAGACGTATGAATCACAGCCTGGTTGAACAGGTATCCTTTGGTGGTGCTTATCAAGTTCTCTCTTGAACACTGAGAGGGGTTTGCCAGTTATGGCCCTTATGTGTAGTGGGAAGCGTGTTGAACAGTATCGGGCCTCTGGTGTTATAGTTCTCTCTTGAAACACTGTGAGGGGTCAGCCAGTTATGTCCTTATGTGTAGAGAAGCGTGTTGAACAGTCTCGGGCTCTGATGTTGATAGTTCTCTCTTGAAACACTGTGAGGGGTCGGCCAGTATGTCCCTTATGTGTAGTGGAAGCGTGTTGAACAGTATCGGGGCCTCTGATGTTGATAGTGTCTCTTGAACACTGTGAGGGGTCGGCAGTTATGTCCCTATGTGTAGTGGAAGCGTGTGAACAGTCTCGGGCCTCTGATGTTGATAGTTCTCTCTTGAACACTGTGAGGGTCGGCCAGTTATGTCCCTTATGTGTAGTGGAAGCGTGTTGAACAGTCTCGGGCCTCTGATGTTGATAGTTCTCTCTTGAACACTGTGAGGGGTCGGCACAGTTATGTCCCGTATGTGTAGTGGAAGCGTGTTGAACAGTCTCGGGCCTCTGATGTTGATAGTTCTCTTGAACACTGTGAGGGGTCGGCCAGTTATGTCCCTTATGTGTAGTGGAAGCGTGTTGAACAGTCGGGCCTCTTGATGTTGATAGTTCTCTCTTGAACACTGTGAGGGGTCAGCCAGTTATGTCCCTTATGTGTAGTGGAAGCGTGTTGAACAGTCTCGGGCCTCTGATGTTGATAGAGCTCTCTTGAACACTGTGAGGGTGCCAGTTATGTCCCTTATGTGTAGTGGAAGCGTGTTGAACAGTCTCGGGCCTCTGATGTTGATAGTTTCTCTCTGAACACTGTGAGGGGTCCCAGTTATGTCCCTTATGTGTAGTGGAGTGGAGCGTGTTGAACAGTCTCGGGCCTCTGATTGTTGATAGTTCTCTCTTGAACACTGTGAGGGGTCGGCCAGTTATGTCCCTTATGTGTAGTGGAAGCGTGTTGAACAGTCTCGGGCCTCTGATGTTGATAGTTCTCTCTTGAAACACTGTGAGGGGTCGGCCAGTTATGTCCTTATGTGTATGGGCGGTTGAACAGCCCTCTGCGGGCCTCTGATGGTGCACTAATCCGTCTTGACAATGTGAGGGGTCGGCCCGTTAGGTCCCTTATGTGTAGTGAAGGTGTGTTTAGGCACAGAAGGTCTCGGCGCCTTAGATGTTGATAGTTCTCTCTTTAGAACTATGGAGCGCTCTGCCAGTTATGTCCCTTATGTCGTAGTGTAAAGCGTTGAACAGCCTCGGGCCTATGATGTTGATAGTTCTCTCTTGAACACTGTTTAGGGTTCGGCCAGTTGATGTCCCTTATGTGTATTGAAGCGTGTTGAACAGTCTCGGCCTCTGATGGCCCGAGACTGTTCTCTCTCAGAGTACTGTTTGCACGCTCGACTCTGGTCTTCAGGCTTTAGTGACAAAAGCTGTAAATAGGTAGCTTCTCTTCGGACAGGGAATACTTCCAGATGTAAAAACAAAACATATATTACCCTGGCTTTCAGAAGCGCGGTTGACAGGTTTATAAATACGTATTTTTTCCGGTCTGGGTAGTATTTCGCGCTGGCAGCCCATGGTGCAGGACTGGGTGTGACCTCCCCTACGATGTGACACACTGTTTGTGCGGGTGTGAAGGCCTCCATCACTTGGAGGTTTGGGTCTGTGCCGTCATCCACTTCTCTGCTCTCACAATATTCCTGCTCTCACCGCCTAGCCATAGCCGTTTGTATCCGATAATAATAGATTATGTCAGTAGTATGAGATAATACCTTCGGGTAACATTGTATTTCGTGTGCTAATAATGGGGAAAGTGTACGGGGTAAATTCTAAGGAAAATATTTTTCTTTAAAATTAATAAACATTAAATATTAGCGTTCAGGTGAGGATTTTCGGAAGTTACTATTTAACGCCAAGAGCACAGTAATTTCCCTTTAACTTGACGAATGGAAATTATACAATATGTTGCAATGTCGGTGCTTTGTTGAGAAATCATCACGATATAAAGAGGAGGGGAGCGGTGGTAAGTAATGGCAGAAGCAAGCACGAAGCAATT
>WNGS01006708.1:10828660-10836981 GCA_020271785.1 Procambarus virginalis | reverse complement strand
AAATAACATCACATGAGACCAGAAGGCATGGCAGGATGTGCAGAATACCCCCGTTGAAAAGCAGAGGTGCAACAGGTACTCTGAGAGAGAACTATCAACATCAGAGGCCCGAGACTGTTCAACACGCTCCGCTACACATAAGGGACATAACTGGCCGACCCCTCACAGTGTTCAAGAGAGAACTATCAACATCAGAGGCCGAGGCTGTTCAACACGCTTCCACTACACATAAGGGATATAACTGGCCGACCCCTCACAGTGTTCAAGAGAGAACTATCAACATCAGAGGCCCGAGACTGTTCAACACGCTTCCACTACACATAAGGGACATAACTGGCCGACCCCTCACAGTGTTCAAGAGAGAACTATCAACATCAGAGGCCCGAGACTGTTCAACACGCTTCCACTACACATAAGGGACATAACTGGCCGACCCCTCACAGTGTTCAAGAGAGAACTATCAACATCAGAGGCCCGAGACTGTTCAACACGCTTCCACTACACATAAGGGACATAACTGGCCGACCCCTCACAGTGTTCAAGAGAGAACTATCAACATCAGAGGCCCGAGACTGTTCAACACGCTTCCACTACACATAAGGGACATAACTGGCCGACCCCTCACAGTGTTCAAGAGAGAACTATCAACATCAGAGGCCCGAGACTGTTCAACACGCTTCCACTACACATAAGGGACATAACTGGCCGACCCCTCACAGTGTTCAAGAGAGAACTATCAACATCAGAGGCCCGAGACTGTTCAACACGCTTCCACTACACATAAGGGACATAACTGGCCGACCCCTCACAGTGTTCAAGAGAGAACTATCAACATCAGAGGCCCGAGACTGTTCAACACGCTTCCACTACACATAAGGGACATAACTGGCCGACCCCTCACAGTGTTCAAGAGAGAACTATCAACATCAGAGGCCCGAGACTGTTCAACACGCTTCCACTACACATAAGGGACATAACTGGCTGACCCCACACAGTGTTCAAGAGAGAACTATCAACATCAGAGGCCCGAGACTGTTCAACACGCTTCCACTACACATAAGGGACATAACTGGCAAACCCCTCACAGTGTTCAAGAGAGAACTGGATAAGCACCTCCAAAGGATACCTGATCAACCAGGCTGTGACTCATACGTCGGGCTGCGAGCATCCGCGTCCAACAGCCTGGTTGATCAGTCCAGCAACCAGGAGGCCTGGTCGATGACCGGGCCGCGGGGACGCTAAGCCCCGGAAGCACCTCAAGGTATACTCAAGGTAGGTATACTCCCTTTCACCCCGGCTTGGACACCCAACCATCCACTTAGGGCAGCCCCTCACAGGCGTTCCCTCCAGCAGGTGGTCCGGTGACTCACTACCCCTCCAGCAGGTGGTCCGGTGACTCACTACCCCTCCGGCAGGTGGTCCGGTGACTCACTACCCCTCCGGCAGGTGGTCCGGTGACTCACTACCCCTCCGGCAGGTGGTCCGGTGACTCACTACCCCTCCGGCAGGTGGTCCGGTGACTCACTACCCCTCCAGCAGGTGGTCCGGTGACTCACTACCCCTCCAGCAGGTGGTCCGGTGACTCACTACCCCTCCGGCAGGTGGTCCGGTGACTCACTACCCCTCCGGCAGGTGGTCCGGTGACTCACTACCCCTCCGGCAGGTGGTCCGGTGACTCACTACCCCTCCAGCAGGTGGTCCGGTGACTCACTACCCCTCCGGCAGGTGGTCCGGTGACTCACTACCCCTCCAGCAGGTGGTCCGGTGACTCACTACCCCTCCGGCAGGTGGTCCGGTGACTCACTACCCCTCCGGCAGGTGGTCCGGTGACTCACTACCCCTCCAGCAGGTGGTCCGGTGACTCACTACCCCTCCGGCAGGTGGTCCGGTGACTCACTACCCCTCCAGCAGGTGGTCCGGTGACTCACTACCCCTCCGGCAGGTGGTCCGGTGACTCACTACCCCTCCAGCAGGTGGTCCGGTGACTCACTACCCCTCCGGCAGGTGGTCCGGTGACTCACTACCCCTCCAGCAGGTGGTCCGGTGACTCACTACCCCTCCAGCAGGTGGTCCGGTGACTCACTACCCCTCCAGCAGGTAGTCCGGTGACTCACTACCCCTCCAGCAGGTAGTCCGGTGACTCACTACCCCTCCAGCAGGTGGTCCGGTGACTCACTACCCCTCCGGCAGGTGGTCCGGTGACTCCCTACGGCGGTGGCCTTTTGCACGTACACCACCCAAAGAGTGGCAGGAGAGGGAGCGAAGACAATCCTCACAGGTCCCAGGGAGGTGTACATGGGCCCCTCACCACGACAAGGCCACACCACACAGGAGCTGTACTGTGTAAGCTAGAGGCCTAGGAATATTTATGACTCGTATGTTCGCCTCAGTAAGATTATGCCCCATGTGTTTAACAACTTCTGCTCGGATGAATCTTAAAATCTTATTGGGTTTGTAACTCTGCACTGTGTTAGATAATGTTTCACTGGTCTGTTGTGGTTGTAACTATGCACTGTGTTAGATAATGTTCCAGTGGTCTGTTGTGGTTGTAACTGTGCAATGTGTTAGATAATGTTCCAGTGGTCTGTTGTGGGTGTAACTGTGCACTGTGTTAGATAATGTTCCAGTGGTCTGTTGTGGTTGTAACTGTGCACTGTGTTAGATAATGTTCCAGTGGTCTGTTGTGGCTGTAACTGTGCACTGTGTTAGATAATGTTCCAGTGGTCTGTTGTGACTGTAACTGTGCACTGTGTTAGATAATGTTCCAGTGGTCTGTTGTGACTGTAACTGTGCACTGTGTTAGATAATGTTCCAGTGGTCTGTTGTGGGTGTAACTGTGCACTGTGTTAGATAATGTTCCAGTGGTCTGTTGTGGGTGTAACTTTGCACTGTGTTAGATAATGTTCCAGTGGTCTGTTGTGGCTGTAACTGTGCACTGTGTTAGATAATGTTCCAGTGGTCTGTTGTGGTTGTAACTGTGCACTGTGTTAGATAATGTTCCAGTGGTCTGTTGTGGTTGTAACTGTGCACTGTGTTAGATAATGTTCCAGTGGTCTGTTGTGACTGTAACTGTGCACTGTGTTAGATAATGTTCCAGTGGTCTGTTGTGGTTGTAACTGTGCACTGTGTTAGATAATGTTCCAGTGGTCTGTTGTGGGTGTAACTGTGCACTGTGTTAGATAATGTTCCAGTGGTCTGTTGTGGGTGTAACTTTGCACTGTGTTAGATAATGTTCCAGTGGTCTGTTGTGGGTGTAACTTTGCACTGTGTTAGATAATGTTCCAATGGTCTGTCGGGCATTTCTCCACAGTGCTGACATTTCCTCTCATCTTCCGGAACCAGTAAGCCTATTTCCCATGCACATGGGTATCCAAACCTGATGCGATGTAAGTGTACTTCTGTTGCTCTACTGCTTCCTTTCATTAAACTAAGTGGTTGGTTGAATTCTTGTACCAACCCGCAGATCCTGATGTTGCAACTGCTGTGTTGTGGTCACTGTACATCTTCTGCATTGCTCTATCTCTAAATATTTGCTTAACCTGTGCTAGACTCTGTGGTATGTAAATGTCTGCACTTAGTTGCAAGTTTTGCAGCTGCTGCAATGTCATTCCTTAGTATTCCCACATGACTTGCCACCCAATTGGTAAGTACCTGACGGCCTTGACATTTAAGTGTTTGCATTAATAATATGACATTTGTGATCAGATGGATGTTGTTATGTATGTGTTCCTGTTGCAAGGTTTCAATGGCAGTTCTCGAGTCTGTATGATAACATGTTGTCGGTGTTCAGCAAGAACATGTTCCAAAGCCTTCTGAATGGCTAGCATCTCTGTCTGAAAAGTTGAACACCCATTTGAGAGTCTCCAACAAACTACAGAATTTCCTGCAGGTCCGGTTTTTTGTCCCAGCTGGTCTTCTGATCCATGTGTGAAGTGTGTGAAGCTGTCAGTTGCAGAGTTTGTTCTATACACATCTGTGTAATATGTCGTAGCAGATGGGGGATAGTCCGAATCTTTTTTCTGTGAAGATCCACAATGTTAGTCTGTTGGCCGGGGTTGCCAAGGGCTGTGCATGACGAAGTCAGCATATATTTCCTCGACACCCGTCTCAGTGACTGCCTTTGTCATCTCTAATATATTGACGGAGGTTATGGCTCACTGGCTCCACCTGTTGCTGTTGGAAGCTCTTCTGTCTAGAGTTGGTGCTCCAGTGATTATATTTTCACGTGAACTGATTGGTGGCCTGGTCAGTATATGGGTGATCATGCAACAAGCACTTATTGCAACCTACGAGGGGTATACACAGGAGGCCTCGCCTGCCTGAATAGCCAGTCAATAGGGGCTCCCTTAACTGTGTATTGGGGGAGGAGGGAGGTGCCGGGTGGGGTGAGGGGCTGGATTGTATGTGTATTCCACTGTGTATGACTCTGTGTATATGGAGCTTCCGATGATTGGCTTTGGGTTGTGTAGTATCCGGCCGCTCTCGCGCATATGGTGCTGTCGCCTATATGGAGTGGTTCCCAGTACAGTTAGTCCCGGCCGGCAGTTGTCCGCTGTTGATGGCTGACACTGTAGATGGATGAGTTCCGCAGCTCACTCCCAGGGTGTGACACTACTGCAGGTGTGGCAGACCTGCACCACTCCCAGGGTGTCACACTACTGCAGGTGTGGCAGGACCTGCACCACACCCAGGGTGTCACACTACTGCAGGTGTGGCAGGACCTCCACCACACCCAGGGTGTCACACTACTGCAGGTGTGGCAGGACCTGCACCACACCCAGGGTGTCACACTACTGCAGGTGTGGCAGGACCTCCACCACACCCAGGGTGTCACACTACTGCAGGTGTGGCAGGACCTGCACCACTCCCAGGGTGTCACACTACCACAGGTGTGGCAGGACCTCCACCACACCCAGGGTGTCACACTACCACAGGTGTGGCAGGACCTGCACCACACCCAGGGTGTCACACTACTGCAGGTGTGGCAGGACCTGCACCACACCCTGGGTGTGACACTACCACAGGTGTGGCAGGACCTCCACCACACCCAGGGTGTCACACTACTGCAGGTGTGGCAGGACCTCCACCACACCCTGGGTGTCACACTACTGCAGGTGTGGCAGGACCTCCACCACACCCAGGGTGTCACACTACTGCAGGTGTGGCAGGACCTCCACCACACCCAGGGTGTCACACTACTGCAGGTGTGGCAGGACCTCCACCACACCCTGGGTGTCACACTACTGCAGGTGTGGCAGGACCTGCACCACACCCAGGGTGTCACACTACTGCAGGTGTGGCAGGACCTCCACCACACCCTGGGTGTGACACTACCACAGGTGTGGCAGGACCTGCACCACACCCAGGGTGTCACACTACTGCAGGTGTGGCAGGACCTGCACCACACCCAGGGTGTCACACTACTGCAGGTGTGGCAGGACCTCCACCACACCCAGGGTGTCACACTACTGCAGGTGTGGCAGGACCTGCACCACACCCAGGGTGTCACACTACTTCAGGTGTGGCAGGACCTCCACCACACCCAGGGTGTCACACTACCACAGGTGTGGCAGGACCTGCACCACACCCATGGTGTCACACTACCACAGGTGTGGCAGGACCTCCACCACACCCAGGGTGTCACACTACTGCAGGTGTGGCAGGACCTGCACCACACCCAGGGTGTGACACTACCACAGTTGTGGCAGGACCTGCACCACACCCAGGTGTCACACTACCACAGGTGTGGCAGGACCTGCACCACACCCAGGGTGTCACACTACCACAGGTGTGGCAGGACCTGCACCACACCCAGGGTGTCACACTACCACAGGTGTGGCAGGACCTGCACCACACCCAGGGTGTCACACTACCACAGGTGTGGCAGGACCTGCACCACACTCAGCCTATCAGAGTTATAACTGGGAGGGCAGCCTGCCCCTGCTAATCAGTGTGACCCGCCCTTGTCATACAAGTCCTTCACATATCCCAAACATTTTACCAGCCACCACAACGTCATAGAACAACAACTGGCTGAGGACACAGGCTGATATTCACCAAAATATTGGTTGGTCAGCTGTGACATGTTGACATCAGATCAGCTGTTAGACTACAGTGACACTGGATCACCTGATTGACAGCTCGTGTCCCAGTAGGCTGCGTCCACAGTGATTCTCCAGCCACTGGGGGGGGGGGGCGGCTGTGTGTCTTGTTCACATCCTCCATGTGTACATGAGTGGCCACACCCTCCATGTGTACATGAGTGGCCACATCCTCCATGTGTACATGAGTGGCCACACCCTCCATGTGTACATGAGTGGCCACATCCTCCATGTGTACATGAGTGGCCACACCCTCCATGTGTACATGAGTGGCCACACCCTCCATGTGTACATGAGTGGCCACACCCTCCATGTGTACATGAGTGGCCACACCCTCCATGTGTACATGAGTGGCCACACCCTCCATGTGTACATGAGTGGCCACACCCTCCATGTGTACATGAGTGGCCACACCCTCCATGTGTACATGAGTGGCCACACCCTCCATGTGTACATGAGTGGCCACACCCTCCATGTGTACATGAGTGGCCACACCCTCCATGTGTACATGAGTGGCCACACCCTCCATGTGTATATGAGTGGCCACACCCTCCATGTGTATATGAGTGGCCACACCCTCCATGTGTACATGAACACCTCCGCAGGCTGCCTGTCCCGTACAACCCTTCACCACTCAAAGGAAATTGGTGGAAAACTTTAACCGGATAGTGAACGGTGAGGTGAGTTTCCAGTGTAAACTTTGGCAGAGTTTACCAAGTTGGTCGCTATTTGTTCTTGTCCTCACGAGCAGGAAATCGATTCCTTGTAGATACGTCAGGTGACAATGGCGGACGGCGTCTCCCGGGGCCCTCCTCCCCTCACTCTCTACAGTGAGAGATGCTTCATACACATGCACAGTAGATGGGCCGCCTACGGTGCTCGGGTGGGAGACTGAGGCACCATCCACAGTCTTCACTATAACCGTTGTGACGTGACACAGTAGCGCAGCAATACTGGGTCCGGGCGGTGTGGCTCTCACTCACACAGATAAACATATTGCTGCCTTGGTCTATGTTGTGTGTAAGTCTCCCGTGGTCTCTCCCAATGATTGATTGATAAAGATTAAGCCACCCAAGAGGTGGCACGGGCATGAATAGCACGTAAGTGGTGGCCCTTTTGAGCCATTACCAGTATCAAAAGATGATACTGGAGATCTATGGAGGCGCAATTGCACCCTGCGTGACGGGAGATGTCTCCCGGACCAAATGGTGACCAAATGGTCCTCTCCCAATTGATGATTGATTGATGAAGATTAAGCCACCCAAAAGGTGGCACGGGCATGAATAGCCCGTAAGTGGGTGGCCCTTTTGAGCCATTACCAGTATCAATAGATGATACTGGAGATCTGTGGAGGTGCGACTGCACCCTGCGTGACGGGAGATGACTCCCGGACCAAATGGTGACCAAATGGTCCTCTCCCAATGTGGCGGCGCCCTTTATATAGCCCGGCGCTGATGACGTCACTTCCGGTGTTAACAAGTTGTAACAAGCGCTGGGTGCCAAACTGCTTGTTTGTAACTGGAGGCACTGTTGGCCTGTACCAGTGCCAGTTACAGTGACAAACTGCTTGTTTGCGGAAGCTAACTACTGGTGAGCGGAGGCGCCCTGGCGGCCGACGAGCCGTACCAGGCACTGGCGTGGTACGGGTGGTGGGGGTGTGAGGCAGGTCGGGTGACTCTTCTTGGCTGTCACACGGGCGGACTTCCAGTATGAAGACCTGGAAGGTGAGTGGAAGAGGCAGTTCCACTGCTATAGTGAGGATTAATGTGTCACCATCACCACTACACACCACAGTCATCACTGTCACCACTACACACCACAGTCATCACTGTCACCACTACACACCACAGTCATCACTGTCACCACTACACACCACAGTCATCACTGTCACCACTACACACCACAGTCATCACTGTCACCACTACACACCACAGTCATCACTGTCACCACTACACACCACAGTCATCACTGTCACCACTACACACCACAGTCATCACTGTCACCACTACACACCACAGTCATCACTGTCACCACTACACACCACAGTCATCACTGTCACCACTACACACCACAGTCATCACTGTCACCACTACACATCACAGTCATCACTGTCACCACTACACACCACAGTCATCACTGTCACCACTACACACCACAGTCATCACTGTCACCACTACACACCACAGTCATCACTGTCACCACTACACACCACAGTCATCA
>WNGS01006708.1:10800713-10811617 GCA_020271785.1 Procambarus virginalis | reverse complement strand
TGTATTCCAGTGACCTCCCACAGAACAAGAGTCAAACTTCCACCATACCCAAGGGAACGGTAGAAGCCCACCATGATCCATCAGCTTCTTGCATCTCTTGCCTAAGCCAGCACTGGACGTGGTCTGTCTCTGAAGATTCAACCAGAAAACTGGAAATATCTTTCAATGTCCGTGTGACCGCAGGTTATAAGTGTGCCAAGCATAATATCAACTTGACTACTGAAGAGGAATGCCTACTGGTCAAACCTAGTCATGTTGTTTAGCACCCACAAAGCAGAGCAGTTGTCTCAATATATGTGTGTGTCATCAAGGTTGACCTAGGAGTCCCATCTGGTAATGCACTTGGGTACTAACAATGTTTGTTTACCGTATGCAAACTACCACTTACCTTATTTCTCTCTTTAATCAACATGTGCTTTTTGTTTTGCTTTGCCTTTACTTTCTGGCCAGGTTTACTATACTCATTTTGGCTTGATCTATGATTTTCCATGTTCCCCCTCCCCTAGAATTTTCCATGTTCCCCTCCCCTCTAGGGGTTCCCTAGAGTCAGATCTTGGTGTTTGGAAGGCCTGCACGAGTCAAGAGACCTGGTAGTATTATAGACGTCTCTGTGGTACCAGAGTTAATGCACCAGGGAGCTCTTTATGGACCAGCCCAGAAAAGTCACCATGCAATATGAAAACTCAAATAAAGAGTTGACACACCGTGCTAACATGTCCAGTATTATTATATCGTAACACTCGGCAGTTCCTGAGAAACAAGCCGCTGAACACCGGAACACCTGGCACCTTTCTCCAGCACCCCTGAAACTTAGCCTCTTGACACCCACTGGGCCAAACATCCAGAAACCATGCATCGTATTCTACGAGTGTTGCCTAATGGAATGGAAATGAAAGGAAATATATAGACTATAAAACACATTGCTATACTGGCAAAATTCCCTTACAAATGGGTGAAATGTCTCATGGCCTGAGACCAGCACTAGGGTGTCCAGACTTGGATACATGACGAAACCTCAAACAATGCCATTTCTTCGTAATACATCTTTGGGTATTTTACATGTAGCATTCATTCCAGTATCACGTTATATGACAACTACTATTTTAAGTCATACTGGTTTTTAAGACGAAAAACCAATAACAATCTAAAGTATTCAAAGACTAGTGACTTCATCCTAAGGCTTATGGAAAATACTTGTCAAATATTATTGTATTTATAAGTTGCACACACAAACATGCCCAAGAAGCAAATGTATAATGCCATAAACTAAGTAATGTTCTGATATAATGTACATTACTCTTCCTTACCCTTTTTCTTCACTTGTTGGTACCAACGATACACCCCAACCGACGCCTCACTTCCCATGGCCACCTCCATTCTCAAAACACTGTAATCAAATAAAATGTCATTAACTGGGCATAAATAACTTTAATTTAAACAAAATTATTTTTTTATGTACAATAGCAAACAATTTAGAATATTTTTTGTTCTTTATCAACAAATAATTAAATATTTAAAATCCAACCCTTTTTATAATGGATGCCCTGTAATTAATGGAATTAATTTATATCAGATTAAGATATGATTTTTTATCAGATCAGATAAGCCTGTACAGTATTTCTTCAGGTATAATCACCGATAGCACTACAGACCACTACCCCACATTTCTCTCAACTAACATTATCAAACCACCTCTTGAGTCAAGGGAATTAAGCTTTAGGCTGCACAATGAAACTGCTATAGACAATTTTATAACTGCTGCTGATAATGTCAACTGGGAATCCGAGTTAGGTAACATAGGGGACATCAACCTAGCAGTACAATCTTTTCTTCAAAAGACTCTTAACCTTTATAACACCCACTGTCCTAGGCTTTCAAAACAAGTCACAACCAAAAGGCTTAACAATCCTTGGCTTACAAAGGGAATACTTAAATCCATTAATAAAAAACATGACCTTGAGAAGAAGTATAGGTTAGGAACCGTCTCCAAAGAATTTTCAAAGAATTACTCGTTATTGCTATCTAAAATAATTAGACGAGCCAAAACTAAATTCTACGAAGATAAATTTACCCAAATAAAGAGCAACATTAAAAAAACTTGGAGCACAATCTCACAAATATTGGGATCAAAGAAGATTTTTAATAACAAACCAACACTCCTGTCCAGTAACGATGGCCAGCTTTCAGCCTCTGATTCTGCTATTGAGTTTAATAGGTTCTTCTCTTCCATTGGGTCATCCCTTGCAAATGATATTCCAACTTCCAGTACTGATGTTAAGGACTATCTTACAGGTAACTATCCACAGTCTCTGTACCTAAAGCCTGCTAATTCCACTGACGTCAATGAGATAATCCTTTCCCTTAAAACCAAGTCTAGTGCCCTTGAGGAGATACCAACTTTAATTTACAAAAAAGCCTCCAGACCTTTAGCCCCTGCTATTGCATTGCTCTTCAACAAGTCACTTGAACTCCAAACCTTTCCAGATATTCTAAAGAAAGCGAGAGTAACCCCTGTCCACAAATATGGTGATCTCACAGATGTTAACAACTACAGACCTATATCAATCCTGCCTAACTTGTCAAAAATATTTGAAAAACTAATCTACAAGCAGCTTTACTCTTATCTAGCCAAACACAATATACTTAGCTCTTGTCAATATGGCTTCAGACCCAAAAAAAGCACTAACGATGCACTTATTAGTATGATTAACTTGATTCATGCAGCTCTTGATAAAAATGAGTTCCCTGTTGGGTTATTTGTGGACCTGCGTAAGGCTTTTGACACTGTCAACCACCAAAACCTTCTTCTTAAATTACATCATTATGGAGTCAGAGGACACTCCCTGCAATACCTCAAATCTTACCTTACTGACAGGCTCCAGTATGTTTCTGTGAACAATTCAATTTCTCCCACCCTACCCATCAACATCGGTGTTCCTCAGGGCAGCATACTTGGCCCTCTCCTCTTTCTCATCTACATTAATGACCTTCCAAATGCCTCCCAACACCTCAAACCAATTCTTTTTGCTGACGACACAACCTTCATTTACTCCAGTCCTGACCCCCTTGCTCTAAATGCCACAGTAAATACTGAGCTAAATAAAGTCCATCTTTGGCTAACTGCCAACAAACTCACCCTTAACATTGACAAAACTTTCTATATTCTGTTTGGCAATAAATCCTCTAATCAAATAAATCTCAAAATTAACAATACCCAAATTTGTAACAAATTAGATGGTAAGTTCCTTGGCGTTCTCATTGACCACAAGCTGAACTTCCAGGGACACATTCTAAACATATCAAAAAAAGTTTCAAAAACTGTTGGCATTCTCTCTAAGATCAGATATTATGTACCCCGACCTGCCCTGGTGACTCTCTATTACTCCCTCATCTATCCATATCTCAACTATGGTATTTGTGCTTGGGGTTCTACTACCCAAAATCATTTACGTCCTCTAATTACTCAACACAAAGCTGCTATTAGGACAATATCCAACTCTGGCCCCAGACATCACTCGGTACCCCTACTCAAATCTCTGAATATGTTAGATATTAAGTCACTGCACATTCTCTCATGTGTATTATACATATATAAAACGCTGAACTGTAATGCCAATCCTGACCTCAAAAGCTTCATTGAAAGCTGTAACAGAACCCATGAGCACCACACCAGAAATAAATACAGTTTTGATATTCCAAGAGTACGGCTTAATCAAACTAGAAATGCTCTACAAATCAAGGGACCCAGAATGTGGAATGACCTTCCCAACCATGTTAAAGACTGTACCTCTCTCAACCAGTTTAAGAATAAAACTAAACACTACCTAATAAATTCCCTGTAACCTACCTTACCCCTCTAGTTCAACCCATGTCTGTTATTTTTTAATCAACACTGTTTGTCAACCTTTTGTATTTGTGCTGCTTTTTCAGTCATGTTCCCCCCTTTTTTTTTTATCTTTATTTGTATTTGTTCTCAACACATTTTATTCTTTATGCTCTATTAATATTAAGTTCTAGATATTAATGTTCTTCCTGCCCGAAACGCATTGCGTAATAGTGGCTTTAGGCATTGTATGTACTAGCTCTACCTATAATTCGATCCATTAATGTAACCTCACTTGTATGTATATACCTTACCTGAATAAACATATTTTATTTATTTATATTTATTTGTATTTTTTTTAACATAGGTTATCTTCTTCCTATCTTGAGGTTATCTTGAGATGATTTCGGGGCTTTTTTAGTGTCCCCGCGGCCTGGTCCTCGACCAGGTCTCCACCCCCAGGAAGCAGCCTGTGACAGCTGACTAACACCCAGGTACCTATTTTACTGCTAGGTAACAGGCATAGGGTGAAAGAAACTCTGCTTATTGTTTCTCGCCGGCGCGGGGGTTTGAACCCAGGGCCACAGGATCACAAGTCCAGTGTGCTGTCCGCTCGGCCGACCGGCTCCCAGCACGGTGGTGGGTAGGTGGGTACAGGAACTGCCACTAACTCATGTTAGCAGGTTGACAGCTTTCCCGTCCATAGCTCACGATAAGCCTTACCCACTAGTTTCCCTGGAACACCACCAGCCAATCAGTTAACAACCAGGTACCCATTCACTGCTGGGTGAAAAGAAGCATACAGTTAAGGATTGGCGCCTAGTCAATCCTTCCCGGCCAGGATACGAACCCAGGCCAAGTGTGCTACCAATGCACCACAGGGACTGGTAATGTATCACCATCAAACGGCTGTATTGCTGTAAGAACATGATCCACATGGTGGATCATGTTCTTATATGATCTTGGGGTGACACCTCAGTGTCACCATCAAACAGGTGTACGGCTGTAACATCATGATCCACCAGTACTGTAACATCACCATCAAACAGGTGTACGACTGTAACAACATGATCCACCAGTACTGTAACATCACCATCAAACAGGTGTACGGCTGTAACATCATGATCCACCAGTACTGTAACATCACCATCAAACAGGTGTACGACTGTAACAACATGATCCACCAGTACTGTAACATCACCATCAAACAGGTGTACGGCTGTAACAACATGATCCACCAGTACTGTAACATCACCATCAAACAGGTGTACGACTGTAACAACATGATCCACCAGTACTGTAACATCACCATCAAACAGGTGTACGGCTGTAACAACATGATCCACCAGTACTGTAACATCACCATCAAACAGGTGTACGACTGTAACAACATGATCCACCAGTACTGTAACATCACCATCAAACAGGTGCACGGCTGTAACAACATGATCCACCAGTACTGTAACATCACCATCAAACAGGTGTACGGCTGTAACATCACCATCAAACAGGTGTACGGCTGTAACAACATGATCCACCAGTACTGTAACATCACCATCAAACAGGTGTACGGCTGTAACATCACCATCAAACAGGTGTACGGCTGTAACAACATGATCCACCAGTACTGTAACATCACCATCAAACAGGTGTACGGCTGTAACATCACCATCAAACAGGTGTACGGCTGTAACAACATGATCCACCAGTACTGTAACATCACCATCAAACAGGTGTACGGCTGTAACATCACCATCAAACAGGTGTACGGCTGTAACAACATGATCCACCAGTACTGTAACATCACCATCAAACAGGTGTACGGCTGTAACATCACCATCAAACAGGTGTACGGCTGTAACAACATGATCCACCAGTACTGTAACATCACCATCAAACAGGTGTACGGCTGTAACATCACCATCAAACAGGTGTACGGCTGTAGAACAACATGATCCACCAGTACTGTAACATCACCATCAAACAGGTGTACGGCTGTAACATCACCATCAAACAGGTGTACGGCTGTAACAACATGATCCACCAGTACTGTAACATCACCATCAACAGGTGTACGGCTGTAACATCACCATCAAACAGGTGTACGAGGGTTACCGTGTACAGTGAGCGAGGAGCAGCACACCTGTCACCTCACAACACCAACAACAACAACAGTGTTTGTGTTCTCCCGCCACCAGTGTTGTGGAGGCTCGGGCAGCGTTGCCACATCACACCCTCAACATAGCGGCTGGCGCCCTAAAAGTAGCACACTTTTGATAAGAGTAGCCCAATTTTTTGTTTATTTATTTATTTATTTATTTATTTATATACAAGAAGGTACAGTGGGTTAGAGAGAATACATAGCATAGTATTTGCAATCTTGTAAAGCCACTATAGTAAGAGCAGCGTTTCGGGCAGATTTAGTGACTGATACGGTTTTCAAAGTAATATATTTTAATACATAGAGAGCTACACGATTTTAATGATTTTATTATTATTATATCTGCAGATATATAATACAAAAATGTGATAATAGGATAGCTTACCAATTGTAGGGAGTCAACAATTTACTCACTCCAATCTCTCATTTGCTTAATGGCAACTCTCATTAGCACTAATTACGAAGGTCAAATCTTTTCCCTAATTACAGTTAACATTCTTTCCATTCTTCCAATCTATTGAAGGACGGTGAGGTGTAGTCCAATCATATAAGCAATCGAGAAGCGCATCATCATCCACGGGAGACATCTCCCGTCCACGAGGCTAACCATAGCCCGTGCTTCTTGCCCCACTCCTGTGCCAGGTAAGTTACGGGCTCACCATAGCCCGTGCTACTTGGAACTTGTTCCGAGTAGCTGAATCTATAACAACAAGACTAATCATCACGGGAGACATCTCCCGTCACGCAGGGTGCAGTCGCACCTCCACAGATCTCCAGTATCAGCTCTTGATACTGGTAATGGCTCAAAAGGGCCACCACTTACGGGCTATTCATGCCCGTGCCACCTTTTGGGTGGCTTAATCTTCATCAATCAATCAATCGACTAATCATCGGGCAGCACCGCTCCTGTACTGCCAGGTAAGTTACGGGCTCACCATAGCCCGTGCTACTTGCCCCGCTCCTGTACTGCCAGGTAAGTTACGGGTTCACCATAGCCCGTGCTACTTGGAACTTCTTTCGAATATCTGAATCTATAACAAAAACAACAACAACGATTAATCGTCAGTATAATTTCCACAGTGATTCAGTAAACTTAAGTGTAGACGCTTCGGAGTTACCACACCTCTTCTACCTCGAGAGTGTAGCACTCGGCGTGTGTTACATTCTGGTAGCAGGTGCAGGCGTATATGGTCTAATTGACCTCAAGACGCTCCAGCTTCCACACACAGCAGACAGCAGACTATTGCTCTCAGTATGACTATAAATTTCACTAAGCTTAGACTGGCTAGCTAGTATTAATGGAAGTTCTGAAGATGGTGGCTGTGTGTGGCTAAGGATAAGCTAGCTGACAGATTTTTCATCTTTTTGAAAGTTTCAGCGTTACTAGGAATACGGGAAAGACACTCTTTGCAAGCTAGTTAGTTTAGTTCATTTATTATGCACCCCATACCCATCTTGTGGGCGGTAGTGGAAAGGGTTACAGAGGCACATAATGGGCTCAGGGACTGAACCCAACAATTCATTTAGCTAAGCAAGTTACAATCTTGATGAGCTAGTTACAAAATTCAATAAAAGTCGTCTCATCAACAATGGGTTCGAGATCGACCTCAAGTACAGGTTCTAAATTAAGCAACTGACATGTGGAGAGCTAGTGTCACAATTTATATGTTTGTCCTGCACACCGCCTCCCGTGCAAATAGTTCAGTTCTTCAGGCTGAGCATTTCAGGTGCGAAGTTTCCTAAGTCAGTGTGAAGGCTACACTGATCTGCTTTATCTTTTTTATAAAGTAAATTCATCCTTTCAAAATCATCTAGGACTGGGTTGATAAATGTGAAATTATAGCTTATAATTGGCGGGATCAGAGTACATTGAAAATAGTTGCCTAGCAACATAGTTAACACAAGAGTAAGACGCGATGAGGGTGGGATTTGTACACATTACGTTATAGAAGCATAAATAATCATCATTGACTTCTTGACATCAGTAGCCCAAATTGTTTTTAAAATAGTAAAAAAAAAAAGTCGCAAGTAGCGAAATTAAAAGTTTGGAGCGCAAAAAGGTAGCCTAATTCGCTACTTGTAGCCCAATCTGGCAACACTGGTGTGGCGCCCGCCACCAACACCAACGTGTTCCGGTCCTTGCCTCACTCTCACGCTTTTGTTACTCATTTATGCTTGCAAATAAATTTACAGCAATATTTGATCTTTATAAACATATTTTGCTGTTTAATTTGAGAACAGATTGTTATGTTTAACATTTCCTTTTTTATTTTTTGTGATTATGAGGTTTTGTTGTGTTGAAGACACAGTTTGTAGGACTATACAAACACTTATTGTTAATGCAAGGTTATGTTTCCTCAAGTTTTATTCATACAATTTAAAAATCATTTAAATTATTACATTTAGAATATTAAAAGGCCACTAATATATTATTAATTTGTTTATTATATTAAAATGTTCTATTATAAACCATAATAGAAGCAACTTTTCCTTACCTTTGAATTTTTATACAGTAATGTGAACCCGCCCATAACTTTCTCCCAGACCAACACTATAATTCCAAAATTCAAATTCAAATGTTTATTGAGATAAAAGTACATACATAGAAGATGAGTTATAAACATAATGTTGGAGTTATAGATAGAGCTAGTACCTAAAGCCACTAATACGCATAGCGTTTCGGGCAAGGTGTAGGGGAAAAAAAGATACTTAGACTAAAATTTAATAGTAGTTGAGACTAACGTATAAATTATGTTGAAAAGATGAATAAAAATAAATTAAATTAAAATTTTTAAATTAAAAAACTAATAATTATAGCTGAGTTTACCCGAGTCACTAACACTATACAGTGACGTCGCCGAGGACAGAAACTGTCCTCTGTTTAACTGTTGAGTTAAACAGAGGCTACAGTTAAGGATTTGCGCCCAGTAAATCCTCCCCGGCCAGGATACGAACCCATGACATAGCGCTCGCGGAACGCCAGGCGAGTGTCTTACCACTACACCACGGAGACTGGTGTAATGGAAATTCAGAAGAGACAGAGAAGAGAGGACAAATGGTTCGAGAAGGCGGCCTCGGGTGTTTGTCAGAACATCACCCTAAAGGGTGTGCCGACAATTGAAATCCCCCAGCAGGAGCACAGGCTCTGGCAAGGAGTCCAACAGGTACTTAAGATCAGGAAGAGAAAGTGGAACATTTGGGGGGAGATAAATGGAACAGACTGTATACCATTCACTCACAAAGATACGGGCCGCAGAACATTGGATGGGCGACGGAAAAAGTCAGGGGATGAAGGGAATAACAATATGAATCAAGAGATCAGTAGAGTTATGGGCCCCAGCAGAAGCTGAAGGGGGAGGGGGAAGGAATAACCAGGAAAGTGACCAGGACGAGCACCAAGCATCGGCTCCTGGAGACAAACACAAACTGGTGAAAACTGTGTTACCAGAAGTTGGAGTTCATGGAAGTTGGCATAAAATCCACGAATATTCCATTGAATAATAGACATCGTCAAAAGGAGAGAGAAGAGCAACAGAGAACACAAGAGACAAAGACAATGAAGAACACGGTATACTAAAGATCAGGATCAGTGAAATCAGGGTTAGGGAGGGAGGGAATTATCAGGGAAAAGTGTCAAGACATTAGACTAATCAGGGTTAGGGGGACATGGGTAAATTTAGTACTGACGATGGAGTCAAGGGAGCGGGAGGACGGACCAGAGGTGGAGGGACAGAGTCCGGAGGTGGAGGAGGTAATGGAGAGGGGCGGTCATGGGAATCAGGGGAAGGGGGGGGGAGGGGGGCAGACACAGGGGAGCGCACCTCAGCAAGGGCAGCAACTGAGAGAGAAGCGAGGGCTAAAGGGACCTCCATAGTCGGGACAGGAGGCTCGACCACCAAACTGGGAGGAGAAGCAGTGATAAGAGTCGTAGTCAGTAGGTGGGTAAGAAAGCAATGCTTTCTTACCTGCCAGGGAGGAAGAAGGAGAGGAGCCAGGTGTGCCAGCAGCAACATGCTGGGCGACAGTCTCCATAGTCTCAACAGGAGGAGAAGAACGGGAGCGACCAACATGAAGATCACTGGGAAGATGGGGACAAGAGCCCGGACAGACAGGGGCGTGGAGGGCCAAGAGGACAGAGGGGAGGGCGGGGAAGGGATTGGAGGAAGACGGGAGAAGAAGACACAGGAGACACAGCAGACTGGGAAGGAAGGAGGGGAACACCAGATGGAGAACCAGGAGGACGACCCCGTGGTTCAGACCGTAAAGGAGCAGGGGAGGAGTCGATGGGCATGTCCGGGTCCAAGGCTGGAAGCGGGTGTGAGACTGAGGAAGGAGGGAAGGAGGAGGAGATGTGAGACGCAACACACAAGCATAATATATGCTAACGAAAGGGGAGAGAGGGCGGACTTGGCACCTCCTCAGGAAAGACAAACGATCGTGGTGCTTCAAATTGAGGACGGCTTTCTCGTATTTGTAGAGATACACGCGTGGGCGAAGGTAGGGTGGGGCGTCACCGCAGTTACGGCAGGGAGCATCTGGTAAAAAGAGCAATCGTCTTAGAGTGACACCGAGTCCCCACACAAGGGACATAGAGACACTGTACTTGTGCATTTGAGGGGACCATGCCCAAATTTACAGCACTTATTGCAGTCTAGGCAAAGGAATTACTTCTGAACGGAGCATCTGACACCAGCAAGAATTATAGAAGGCAGAAGGGTCTTATACTATCAAAAGTGATCTTCACAACAGGAAGGGGCTGATGGCGACGACCACGAGGGGGTCGAAGTGAAGTGTCATCTGCGGACAAAATGGCCTTGGGCTCCAAGAAATATTTAATGTCGTCGTGGCAGTCTTTTAGCTCCCTAACACAGTGGCAACATGGTAAGGGAGGAGAACAGTGCCAATACTGGTATTTAACTG
>WNGS01006708.1:10732468-10799713 GCA_020271785.1 Procambarus virginalis | reverse complement strand
TTTTGTCATAGTGGTCAAGTAGCTGTGAGAGGCATGATCTTCCTGCTCTAAATCCATGTTGGGCTGGGTTGTGGAGGTCATTGGTTTCCATGAATCTAGTGACCCCGTAGTCTCTCCTCGTAGCTCATACCTCTCAGCTCGGGTACTAGTCTGGTGCCAAACCTTTGAACCTTTTCCAGTTTAGTCTTGTCTTGTCCTTGTCCTTGTCTTGTCCTTGTCTTGTCCTTGACTATGTGTGTACACACACTTATCCTTGTGTGTGGTGTGTGTGTGTGTGTGTGTGTGTGTGTGTGTGTGTGTGGTGTGTGTGTGTGTGTGTGTGTGTGGTGTGTATGTGTGCCCATGTATATAATAATATAACGAAACAATTCTTCACTCGCTACCCCTTACAGCTTCAAGAAGGATGAATTAACTTCCTAGAAACAAAACTAATCTTTTAATAGTCGAGGCTAAAACTCCTACTTTAAATGCATGCAAATCGTGTTCTGCAACTCCTCACAAGAAGAGATTTCACGACCCAACAACTTTGAAGAGGATTTTCGAGGCAGTTGGAGCCCAAATTGGAGATGGTTGGTGGGAGAGTGAGAGCCCTAGGGGGCTCACGGGCCAGAGTCAGGGCTAGACACCAGGTGTGTAAAACCACACATGCTGGTTCTCTGATGTCAGGGGGTTAGAGCGCACAGGTGTGTAAAACAATCATTTACTCGTTCTTTAATGTTTCCTAAAAATGAGAAAGTTGCCGTCTGCAGCCACCCCCCCCCCAACACACCCACACACAACACACACACACACAACACACACACACACACACACACACACACACACACACACACACACACAACACACACCACACACACACACACACACACACACCACACACACACACACACCACACACACACACACACACACACACACACACTCTCACACACACACTCACACACACACACTCACACACACACACACACACACACACACACACACACACACACACACACACACACACACACATAGTGTATAGTAAGACACTGGAAACGGGGGACCTACCAGAAATATGGAAGACTGCTAATGTAGTACCAATATACAAAAAGGGTGACAGACAGAGGCACTGAACTACAGGCCAGTGTCCTTAACTTGTATACCATGCAAGGTGATGGAGAAGATTGTGAGAAAAAAACCTAGTAACACATCTAGAGAGAAGAGACTTCGTGACAACCCATCAACATGGGTTCAGGGAGGGTAAATCTTGCCTTACAGGCTTGATAGAATTCTACGATCAGGTGACAAGAATTAAGCAAGAAGAGAAGGGTGGGGCGGACTGCATTATTTTGGACTGTCGGAAAGCCTTTGACACAGTACCCCATAAAAGGTTGATGCATAAGCTGGAGAAACAGGCAGGAGTAACAGGTAGGGCGCTCCAGTGGATAAGGGAGTACCTAAGCAATAGGAAGCAGAGAGTTACAGTGAGGGGTGAGACCTCAGAATGGCGTGAAGTCACCAGTGGAGTCCCACAGGGCTCTGTACTTGGACCTATCCTGTTTCTGATATATGTAAATGATCTCCCAGAGGGTATAGACTCATTCCTCTCATGTTTGCTGATGATGCCAAAATTATGAGAAGGATTAAGACAGAGGAGGACAGCTTGAGGCTTCAAGAAGACCTGGACAAGCTGCAGGATGGTCGAACAAATGGCTGTTAGAGTTTAACCCAAGCAAATGTAATGTAATGAAGATAGGGGTAGGAAGCAGGAGACCAGATACAAGGTATCATTGGGAGATGAAATACTTCAAGAGTCAGAGAGAGAGAAAGACCTGGGGGTTGATATCACGCCAGACCTGTCCCCTGAAGCTCATATCAAGAGGATAACATCAGCAGCATATGCCAGGTTGGCTAACATAAGAACGGCCTTTAGAAATTGTGTAAGGAATCTTTCAGAACATTATATACCACATATGTCAGACCAATCCTGGAGTATGCGGCTCCAGCATGGAGTCCATATCTAGTCAAGCATAAGACTAAACTGGAAAAGGTTCAAAGGTTTGTCACCAGACTAGTACCCGAGCTGAGAGGTATGAGCTACGAGGAGAGACTACGGAATTAAACCTCACTTCGTTGGAAGACTGAAGAGTTAGGGGGGACATGATCACCACATTCAAGATTCTCAAGGGAATCGACAGGGTTGATAAAGACAGGCTGTTTAACACAAGGGGCACACGCACTAGAGGACACAGGTGGAAACTGAGTGCCCAAATGAGCCACTCAAAACGTCTGTGGTGTGTAGTGGTGATGGTGACAGTGATGACTGTGGTGTGTAGTGGTGATGGTGACAGTGATGACTGTGGTGTGTAGTGGTGATGGTGACAGTGATGACTGTGGTGTGTAGTGGTTACAGTGATGTGACTGTGGTGTGTAGTGGTGACAGTGATGACTGTGGGTGTAGTGGTGACAGTGATGACTGTGGTGTGTAGTGGTGACAGATGATGACTGTGGTGGTAGTGGTGTGATGGTGACACAACTCCTCAGCACAGCAGTGGAACTGCCTCTTCCACTCACCTTCCAGGTCTTCACACTGGAAGTCCGCCCCTGTGACAGCCAAGAAGAGTCACCCGACCTGCCTCACACCCCCACCACCCCGTACCACGCCAGTGCCTGGTACGGCTCGTCGGCCGCCAGGGCGCCTCCGCTCACCAGTAGTTAGCTTCCGCAAACAAGCAGTTGTCACTGTAACTGGCACTGGTACAGCCCAACAGTGCCTCCAGTTACAAACAAGCAGTTTGGCACCCAGCGCTTGTTACAACTTGTTAACACCGGAAGTGACGTCATCAGCGCCGGGCTATATAAAGGGCGCCGCCACATTGGGAGAGGACCATTTGGTCACCATTTGGTCCGGAGACATCTCCCGTCACGCAGGGTGCAGTCGCACCTCCACAGATCTCCAGTATCATCTATTGATACTGGTAATGGCTCAAAAGGGCCACCACTTACGTGCTATTCATGCCGTGCCACTCTTGGGTGGCTAATCTTTATCAATCAATCATTGGGAGAGCACGGGAGACTTACACACAACATAGACCAAGGCAGCAATATGTTTACCTGTGTGAGTGAGAGCCACACCGCCCGGACCCAGTATTGCTGCGCTACTGTGTCACGTCACAACGGTTATAGTGAAGACTGTGGATGGTGCCTCAGTCTCCCACCCGAGCACCGTAGGCGGCCCATCTACTGTGCATGTGTATGAAGCATCTCTCACTGTAGAGAGTGAGGGGAGGAGGGCCCCGGGAGACGCCGTCCGCCATTGTCACCTGACGTATCTACAAGGAATCGATTTCCTGCTCGTGAAGACAAGAACAAATAGCGACCAACTTGGTAAACTCTGCCAAAGTTTACACTGGAAACTCACCTCACCGTTCACTATCCGGTTAAAGTTTTCCACCAATTTCCTTTGAGTGGTGAAGGGTGTACGGGACAGGCAGCCTGCGGATGTTCATGTACACATGGAGGGTGTGGCCACTCATGTACACATGGAGGGTGTGGCCACTCGTGTACACAAGGAGGGTGTGGCCACTCATGTACACATGGAGGGTGTGGCCACTCATGTACACATGGAGGGTGTGGCCACTCATGTACACATGGAGGGTGTGGCCACTCATGTACACATGGAGGGTGTGGCCACTCATGTACACATGGAGGATGTGGCCACTCATGTACACATGGAGGATGTGAACAAGACACACAGCCCCCCCCCCCCAGTGGCTGGAGAATCACTGTGGACGCAGCCTACTGGGACACGAGCTGTCAATCAGGTGATCCAGTGTCACTGTAGTCTAACAGCTGATCTGATGTCAACATGTCACAGCTGACCAACCAATATTTTGGTGAATATCAGCCTGTGTCCTCAGCCAGTTGTTGTTCTATGACGTTGTGGTGGCTGGTAAAATGTTTGGGATATGTGAAGGACTTGTATGACAAGCTCGGGTCACACTGATTAGCAGGGCAGGCTGCCCTCCCAGTTATAACTCTGATAGGCTAGGTGTGGTGCAGCTCCTGCCACACCTGCAGTAGTGTGACACCCTGGGTGTGGTGGAGGTCCTGCCACACCTGCAGTAGTGTGACACCCTGGGTGTGGTGGAGGTCCTGCCACACCTGCAGTAGTGTGACACCCTGGGTGTGGTGGAGGTCCTGCCACACCTGCAGTAGTGTGACACCCAGGGTGTGGTGGAGGTCCTGCCACACCTGCAGTAGTGTGACACCCTGGGTGTGGTGGAGGTCCTGCCACACCTGTGGTAGTGTCACACCCAGGGTGTGGTGCAGGTCCTGCCACACCTGCAGTAGTGTGACACCCTGGGTGTGGTGCAGGTCCTGCCACACCTGTGGTAGTGTGACACCCTGGGTGTGGTGGAGGTCCTGCCACACCTGTGGTAGTGTGACACCCTGGGAGTGGTGCAGGTCCTGCCACACCTGCAGTAGTGTGACACCCTGGGTGTGGTGGAGGTCCTGCCACACCTGCAGTAGTGTGACACCCTGGGTGTGGTGCAGGTCCTGCCACACCTGCAGTAGTGTGACACCCTGGGTGTGGTGGAGGTCCTGCCACACCTGCAGTAGTGTGACACCCTGGGTGTGGTGCAGGTCCTGCCACACCTGCAGTAGTGTGACACCCTGGGAGTGGTGCAGGTCCTGCCACACCTGCAGTAGTGTCACACCCTGGGAGTGAGCTGCGGAACTCATCCATCTTACAGTGTCAGCCATCAACAGCGGACAACTGCCGGCCGGGACATAACTGTACTGGGAACCACTCCATATAGGCGACAGCACCAATATGCGGAGAGCGGCCGGATACTACACAACCCAAAGCCAATCATCGGAAGCTCCATATACACAGAGTCATACACAGTGGAATACACATACAATCCAGCCCCTCACCCCACCCGGCACCTCCCTCCTCCCCCACTACACAGTTAAGGGAGCCCCTATTGACTGGCTATTCAGGCAGGCGAGGCCTCCTGTGTATACCCCTCGTAGGTTGCAATAAGTGCTTGTTGCATGATCACCCATATACTGACCAGGCCACCAATCAGTTCACGTGAAAATATAATCACTGGAGCACCAACTCTAGACAGAAGAGCTTCCAACAGCAACAGGTGGAGCCAGTGAGCCATAACCTCTGTCAATACATTAGAGATGACAAAGACAGTCACTGAGACGGGTGTCGAGGAAATATATGCTGACTTCGTCATGCACAGCCCTTGGCAACCCCGGCCAACAGACTAACATTGTGGCTCTTCACAGAAAAAAGATTCGGACTATCCCCCGTCTGCTACGACATATTACACAGATGTGTATAGAACAAACTCTGCAACTGACAGCTTCACATACTTCACACATGGATCAGAAGACCAGCTGGGACAAAAAACCGGACCTGCAGGAAATTCTGTAGTTTGTTGGAGACTCTCAAATGGGTGTTCAACTTTTCAGACAGAGATGCTAGCCATTCAGAAGGCTTTGGAACATGTTCTTGCTGAACACCGACAACATGTTATCATACAGACTCGAGAACTGCCATTGAAACCTTGCAACAAGAACACATACGTGATAACATCCATCTGATCACAAATGTCATATTATTAATGCAAACACTTAAACGTCAAGGCCGTCAGGTACTTACCAATTGGGTGGCAAGTCATGTGGGAATACTAAGGAATGACATTGCATCAGCTGCAAAACTTGCAACTAAGTGCAGACATTTACATACCACAGAGTCTAGCACAGGTTAAGCAAATATTTAGAGATAGAGCAATGCAGAAGATGTACAGTGACCACAACACAGCAGTTGCAACATCAGGATCTGCGGGTTGGTACAAGAATTCAACCAACTACGAACCACTTAGTTTGATGAAAGGGAACAGTAGAACAACAGAAGTACACTTACATCGCATCAGGTTTGGATACCCATGTGCATGGGAAATAGGCTTACAGGTTCCGGAAGATGAGAGGAAATGTCAACACTGTGGAGAAATGCCCGACAGACCACTGGAACATTATCTAACACAGTGCACAGTTACAACCACAACAGACCACTGGAACATTATCTAACACAGTGCACAGTTACACCCACAACAGACCACTGGAACATTATCTAACACAGTGCACAGTTACAGTCACAACAGACCACTGGAACATTATCTAACACAGTGCACAGTTACACCCACAACAGACCACTGGAACATTATCTAACACAGTGCACAGTTACAACCACAACAGACCACTGGAACATTATCTAACACAGTGCACAGTTACACCCACAACAGACCACTGGAACATTATCTAACACAGTGCACAGTTACACCCACAACAGACCACTGGAACATTATCTAACACAGTGCACAGTTACAGCCACAACAGACCACTGGAACATTATCTAACACAGTGCACAGTTACAACCACAACAGACCACTGGAACATTATCTAACACAGTGCACAGTTACAACCACAACAGACCACTGGAACATTATCTAACACAGTGCACAGTTACAACCACAACAGACCACTGGAACATTATCTAACACAGTGCACAGTTACAGCCACAACAGACCACTGGAACATTATCTAACACAGTGCACAGTTACAGCCACAACAGACCACTGGAACATTATCTAACACAGTGCACAGTTACACCCACAACAGACCACTGAAACATTATCTAACACATTGCACAGTTACAACCACAACAGACCACTGGAACATTATCTAACACAGTGCAGAGTTACAAACCCAATAAGATTTTAAGATTCATCCGAGCAGAAGTTGTTAAACACATGGGGCAATCTTACTGAGGCGACCATACGAGTCATAAATATTCCTAGGCCTCTAGCTTACACACTACAGCTCCTGTGTGGTGTGGCCTTGTGGTGGTGAGGGGCCCATGTACACCTCCCTGGGACCTGTGAGGATTGTCTTCGCTCCCTCTCCTGCCCTCTTTGCGTGGTGTACGTGCAAAAGGCACCGCCGTAGGGAGTCACCGGACCACCTGCCGGAGGGGTAGTGAGTCACCGGACTACCTGCTGGAGGGGTAGGGAGTCACCGGACTACCTGCTGGAGGGGTAGGAGTCACCGGACCACCTGCTGGAGGGGTAGTGAGTCACCGGACCACCTGCTGGAGGGGTAGTGAGTCACCGGACTACCTGCTGGAGGGGTAGGGAGTCACCGGACCACCTGCTGGAGGGGTAGGGAGTCACCGGACCACCTGCTGGAGGGGTAGGGAGTCACCGGACCACCTGCTGGAGGGGTAGTGAGTCACCGGACTACCTGCTGGAGGGGTAGTGAGTCACCGGACTACCTGCTGGAGGGGTAGTGAGTCACCGGACCACCTGCTGGAGGGGTAGTGAGTCACCGGACCACCTGCTGGAGGGTAGTGAGTCACCGGACCACCTGCGGAGGGGTAGTGAGTCACCGGACCACCTGCTGGAGGGGTAGGGAGTCACCGGACCACCTGCTGGAGGGGTAGTGAGTCACCGGACCACCTGCTGGAGGGGTAGTGAGTCACCGGACTACCTGCTGGAGGGTTAGGAGTCACCGGACCACCTGCTGGAGGGGTAGTGAGTCACCGGACCACCTGCTGGAGGGGTAGTGAGTCACCGGACCACCTGCTGGAGGGGTAGTGAGTCACCGGACCACCTGCTGGAGGGGTAGTGAGTCACCGGACCACCTGCTGGAGGGGTAGTGAGTCACCGGACCACCTGCTGGAGGGGTAGTGAGTCACCGGACCACCTGCTGGAGGGGTAGTGAGTCACCGGACCACCTGCTGGAGGGGTAGGGAGTCACCGGACCACCTGCTGGAGGGGTAGTGAGTCACCGGACCACCTGCTGGAGGGGTAGTGAGTCCCGGACCACCTGCTGGAGGGGTAGTGAGTCACCGGACCACCTGCTGAGGGGTAGTGAGTCACCGGACCACCTGCTGGAGGGTAGGGAGTCACCGGACCACCTGCCGTAGGGTCCTGAGTCACCGGACCACCTGCCGTAGGGTCCTGAGTCACCGGACCACCTGCCGGAGGGTAGTGAGTCACCGGACCACCTGCTGGAGGGGTAGTGAGTCACCGGACCACCTCTGGAGGGGTAGTGAGTCACCGGACCACCTGCTGGAGGGGTAGTGAGTCACCGGACCACCTGCTGGAGGGGTAGTGAGTCACCGGACCACCTGCCGGAGGGGTAGTGAGTCACCGGACCACCTGCCGGAGGGGTAGTGAGTCACCGGACCACCTGCTGGAGGGGTAGTGAGTCACCGGACCACCTGCTGGAGGGGTAGTGAGTCACCGGACCACCTGCTGGAGGGGTAGGGAGTCACCGGACCACCTGCTGGAGGGGTAGGGAGTCACCGGACCACCTGCTGGAGGGGTAGTGAGTCACCGGACCACCTGCTGGAGGGGTAGTGAGTCACCGGACCACCTGCTGGAGGGGTAGTGAGTCACCGGACCACCTGCTGGAGGGGTAGTGAGTCACCGGACCACCTGCTGGAGGGTAGTGAGTCACCGGACCACCTGCTGGAGGGTAGTGAGTCACCGGACCACCTGCTGGAGGGAACGCCTGTGAGGGGCTGCCCTAAGTGGATGGTTGGGTGTCCAAGCCGGGGTGAAAGGGAGTATACCTATCTTGAGTATACCTTGAGGTGCTTCCGGGGCTTAGCGTCCCCGCGGCCCGGTCATCGACCAGGCCTCCTGGTTGCTGGACTGATCAACCAGGCTGTTGGACGCGGATGCTCGCAGCCCGACGTATGAGTCACAGCCTGGTTGATCAGGTATCCTTTGGAGGTGCTTATCCAGTTCTCTCTTGAACACTGTGAGGGGTCGGCCAGTTATGTCCCTTATGTGTAGTGGAAGCGTGTTGAACAGTCTCGGGCCTCTGATGTTCATAGTTCTCTCTTGAACACTGTGAGGAGTCGGCCAGTTATGTCCCTTATGTGTAGTGGAAGCGTGTTGAACAATCTCGGGCCTCTGATGTTGATAGTTCTCTCTTGAACACTGTGAGGGGTCGGCCAGTTATGTCCCTTATGTGTAGTGGAAGCGTGTTGAACAGTCTCGGGCCTCTGATGTTCATAGTTCTCTCTTGAACACTGTGAGGGGTCGGCCAGTTATGTCCCTTATGTGTAGTGGAAGCGTGTTGAACAGTCTCGGGCCTCTGATGTTGATAGTTCTCTCTTGAACACTGTGAGGGGTCGGCCAGTTATGTCCCTTATGTGTAGTGGAAGCGTGTTGAACAATCTCGGGCCTCTGATGTTGATAGTTCTCTCTTGAACACTGTGAGGGGTCGGCCAGTTATGTCCCTTATGTGTAGTGGAAGCGTGTTGAACAGTCTCGGGCCTCTGATGTTGATAGTTCTCTCTTGAACACTGTGAGGGGTCGGCCAGTTATGTCCCTTATGTGTAGTGGAAGCGTGTTGAACAATCTCGGGCCTCTGATGTTCATAGTTCTCTCTTGAACACTGTGAGGGGTCGGCCAGTTATGTCCCTTATGTGTAGTGGAAGCGTGTTGAACAGTCTCGGGCCTCTGATGTTGATAGTTCTCTCTTGAACACTGTGAGGGGTCGGCCAGTTATGTCCCTTATGTGTAGCGGGAGCGTGTTGAACAGTCTCGGGCCTCTGATGTTGATAGAGTTCTCTCTCAGAGTACCAGTTGCACCTCTGCTTTTCAACGGGGGTATTCTGCACATCCTGCCATGTCTTCTGGTCTCATGTGATGTTATTTCTGTGTGCAGGTTAGGGACCAGCCCCTCTAATATGAAGTCTTGGCACCAGTGTAGGAGAATTGACCAGGCAGTAGGACTCCCCTCTTCAAAAGTGGGAGCATTGCGGGGGACAATGCACCCCTTCCTGCACTGGTCCATGCTCGGCCTCCCTGGCTGTCCCGGTAGGTGGTATTCCTTAGGTCCAGGCCCCAGTCTTTTAGATTTGATGCTATACACAAACTGAACCGACCTCTCTTACCCAGGCTCGTGGGGTGGGCGACCAGGCCCCCGAATCGGACTGTGATGGAAAGCCGGGCTCTGTAGCCCTGCTACATTTGGCCCAGACTTAGCTACTCCTTTGATCCTCCCGAATACCCCCTCGGCTCCCCTCCCTCCTCTGTGGTCAGTTGTGCCACAGGCCCCCAGTGGTGACCACCTCATCACCTGAAGCGGCTACTTCTCTCATTGTGACAACTGCACCACTCGCTGGGGGGGGGGGGGTGCTCGGGGCCGACCCCTCCACAGATGCACTCACACGATTCCTTCCTGTGGTAATACATTGAACGCCTTGTTTGATCTTGCTACATGGACTAAATATTTTGATCTCAACCATCTGGATTCTACACATCCTGACTATTTCTCCGTCCATAAACACCTCACTGATTCTGGGGATGCTTCTGTTAGTTGTAACCCCGCCCATCTTGGTACGCGTGTCGTTCCTGTTCCCTCTCAGCAAGCAGCTGCCTGCTTAGTCACATTGTCCAGCAATGGAAAGACCCCTCTTAGGGTTATCTTGAGATGATTTCGGGGCTTTAGTGTCCCCGCGGCCCGGTCCTCGACCAGGCCTCCACCCCCAGGAAGCAGCCCGTGACAGCTGACTAACACCCAGGTACCTATTTTACTGCTAGGTAACAGGGGCATAGGGTGAAAGAAACTCTGCCCGTTGTTTCTCGCCGGCGCCCGGTATCGAACCCGGGACCACAGGATCACAAGTCCAGCGTGCTGTCCGCTCGGCCGACCGGCTCCCACTCCAAATTTTGGGTCTCCAAAAATGGCCAGTTAAATACCAGTATTGGCACTGTTCTCCTCCCTTACCATGTTGCCACTGGTGTTAGGGACCTGAAAGACTGCCACGACGATATTAAATATATTCTTGGAGCCCAGGGCCATTTTGTCCTGCAGGTGGACACGTTCACTCGACCCCCTCGTGGTCGTCGCCATCAGCCCCTTCCTGTTGTGAAGATCACTTTTGATAGTATATTACCCTTCTGCCTTCTATAATTCTTGCTGGTGTCAGATGCTCCGTTCAGAAGTATATTCCCTCTCCTAGACTGCAATAAGTGCTGTAAATTTGGGCCTGGTCCCCTCAAATGCACAAGTACAGTGTCTCTATGTCCCTTGTGTGGGGACTCGGGTCACTCTAAGACAGATTGCTCTTTTTACAGAATGCTCACTGCCGTAACTGCGGTGACGCCCACCCTACCTTCGCCCACGCGTGTATACTCTACATATTTGAGGACGCCGTCCTCAATTTGAAGCACCACGATCGTTTGTCTTTTCCTGAGGCGAGGTGCCAAGTCCGCCCTCTCTCCCCTTTCGTTAGCATATATTATGCTTGTGTGTTGCGTCTCACATCTCCTCGTCCTTCCCTCCTTCCTCAGTCTCACACCCGCTTCCAGGCCTTGGACCCGGACATGCCCATCGACTCCTCCCCTGCTCCTTTACGGTCTGAACCACGGGGTCGTCCTCCTGGTTCTCCATCTGGTGTTCCCCTCCATCCTTCCCAGTCTGCTGTGTCTCCTGTGTCTTCTTTCCCGTCTTCCCCCAATCCCTCTTCCCAGCCCTCCCCCTGTCTCTTGGCCCTCCACGCCGCCTGTCTGTCCGGGCTCTTGTCCACCATCTTCCCAGTGATCTTCATGTTGGTCGCTGCCGTTCTTCTCCTCCTGTTGAGACTATGGAGACTGTTGCCCAGTATGTTGCTGCTGGCACACCTGGCTCCTCTCCTTCTTCCTCCCTGGCAGGTAAGAAAGCATTGCTTTCTTACCCACCTACTGACTACGACTCTTATCACTGCTTCTCCTCCCAGTTTGGTGGTCGAGCCTCCTGTCCCGACTATGGAGGTCCCTTTAGCCCTCGCTTCTCTCTCAGTTGCTGCCCTTGCTGAGGTGCGCTCCCCTGTGTCTGCCCCCCTCCCCCCCCCTTCCCCTGATTCCCATGACCGCCCCTCTCCATTACCTCCTCCACCTCCGGACTCTGTCCCTCCACCTCTGGTCCGTCCTCCCGCTCCCTTGACTCCATCGTCAGTACTAAATTTACCCATGTCCCCCTAACCCTGATTAGTCTAATGTCTTGACACTTTTCCCTGATAATTCCCTCCCTCCCTAACCCTGATTTCACTGATCCTGATCTTTAGTATACCGTGTTCTTCATTGTCTTTGTCTCTTGTGTTCTCTGTTGCTCTTCTCTCTCCTTTTGACGATGTCTATTATTCAATGGAATATTCGTGGATTTTATGCCAACTTCCATGAACTCCAACTTCTGGTAACACAGTTTTCACCAGTTTGTGTTTGTCTCCAGGAGCCGATGCTTGGTGCTCGTCCTGGTCACTTTCCTGGTTATTCCTTCCCCCTCCCCCTTCAGCTTCTGCTGGGGCCCATAACTCTACTGATCTCTTGATTCATATTGTTATTCCCTTTGTCCCCTGACTTTTTCCGTCGCCCATCCAATGTTCTGCGGCCCGTATCTTTGTGAGTGAATGGTATACAGTCTGTTCCATTTATCTCCCCCCAAATGTTCCACTTTCTCTTCCTGATCTTAAGTACCTGTTGGACTCCTTGCCAGAGCCTGTGCTCCTGCTGGGAGATTTCAATTGTCGGCGTACCCTTTAGGGTGATGTTCTGACAAACACCCGAGGCCGCCTTCTCGAACCATTTGTCCTCTCTTCTCTGTCTCTTCTGAATTTCCATTACACCAGTCTCCGTGGTGTAGTGGTAAGACACTCGCCTGGCGTTCCCCGAGCGCTATGTCATGGGTTCGTATCCTGGCCGGGGAGGATTTACTGGGCGCAAATCCTTAACTGTAGCCTCTGTTTAACGCAACAGTTAAACAGAGGACAGTTTCTGTCCTCGGCGACGTCACTGTATAGTGTTAGTGACTCAGGTAAACTCAGCTATAATTATTATTTTTTTAATTTAAAAATTTAATTTAATATTTTTATTCATCTTTTCAACACAATTTATACGTTAGTCTCAACTACTATTAAATTTTAGTCTAAGTATCTTTTTTTCCCCCTACACCTTGCCCGAAACGCTATGCGTATTAGTGGCTTTAGGTATAGTATGTACTAGCTCTATCTATAACTCCAACATTATGTTTATAACTCATCTTCTATGTATGTACTTTTATCTGAATAAACATTTGAATTTGAATTTTGGAATTATAGTGTTGGTCTGGGAGAAAGTTATGGGCGGGTTCACATTACTGTATAAAAATTCAAAGGTAAGGAAAAGTTGCTTCTATTGTGGTTTATAATAGAACATTTTTATATAATAAACAAATTAATAATATATTAGTGGCCTTTTAATATTCTAAATGTAATAATTTAAATGATTTTCAAATTGTATGAATAAAACTTGAGGAAACATAACCTTGCATTAACAATAAGTGTTTGTATAGTCCTACAAACTGTGTCTTCAACACAACAAAACCTCATAATCACAAAAAATAAAAAAGGAAATGTTAAACATAACAATCTGTTCTCAAATTAAACAACAAAATATGTTTATAAATATCAAATATTGCTGTAAATTTATTTGCAAGCATAAATGAGTAACAAAAGCGTGAGAGTGAGGCAAGGACCGGAACACGTTGGTGTTGGTGGCGGGCGCCACACCAGTGTTGCCAGATTGGGCTACAAGTAGCGAATTAGGCTACCTTTTTGCGCTCCAAACTTTTTAATTTCGCTACTTGCGACTTTTTTTTTTTACTATTTTAAAAACAATTTGGGCTACTGATGTCAAGAAGTCAATGATGATTATTTATGCTTCTATAACGTTATGTGTACAAATCCCATCCTCATCGCTTCTTACTCTTGTGTTAACTATGTTGCTAGGCAACTATTTTCAATGTACTCTGATCCCGCCAATTATAAGCTATAATTTCACATTTATCAACCCAGTCCTAGATGATTTTGAAAGGATGAATTTACTTTATAAAAAAGATGAAGCAGATCAGTGTAGCCTTAGGAAACTGACTTAGGAAACTTCGCACCTGAAATGCTCAGCCTGAAGAACTGAACTATTTGCCTTGCTCCTTGCACTGAAATGTGTACAAGTTTCCAAACTTGATACATTAATTGTAAGTGACTCCTTATCATCCTTAAATGCTCTCAACTCTTTAAGACATAACTGTAACATGCTCGTGTCCGAAGCTAAACACAAATACAACAAAATTATTAAGGATGGTAACAGAGTCCATTTCATGTGGTCTCCATCTCATGTTGGCCTCCGAATGCATGATAGAGCTGATAAGTTAGCCAAAGAATCTGCCTTTAAAGGAGCCGTTGAGTGTAACCTTGGATTGTCAATGAGCAATCTGAGAGCAGCAGTACACCGAGAACTTCAACAAGATCTTGTAGATCTGAGGCAAAGTAAAATTGACACCAGTAATTCCATCTATCATCATACTACCATGCAAGAGGAGCCACACGTCTATGGATCATCCAATAAAATCAGCAGACTTCTAGATGTTACTGCTGCTCGGCTTAGACTCGGTTACAAGTATCTCTGGGAATTCTCATTATTGCCGATGTAGACCTGACCAAATGTAAACTGTGTCAACAAAATTATTCGCACACCCTCCGTCACTATGTGATGGAGTGCGAAAAGATACGTGAATTTAGAGACAATTCTATAACCAATGTTCCAGCGATGTGTAAATATTTCATTCAAAATGATCTGCTACCAGAAATTTTAGCCAAATATCCCCAGTTTGCTAACTGTAGGTAGTAACTGAGTGATTGTAACCTATCCACCGCTGCCCACTGGATGGGGGGCGGTGTGCAGGACAAACATATCAATCGTGACACTAGCTCTCCACATATGTCAGTTGCTTAATTTAGAACCTGTACTTGAGGTCGATCTCGAACCCATTGTTGATGTGACTACTTGTATTGAATGTTGTAACTAGCTCATCAAGATTGTAACTTGCTTAGCTAAATGAATTGTGGGGTTCAGTCCCTGAGCCCATTATGTGCCTCTGTAACCCTTTCCACTACCGCCCACAAGATGGGTATGGGGTGCATAATAAATGAATTAAACTAACTAGCTTGCAAAGAGTGTCTTTCCCGTATTCCTAGTAACGCTGAAACTTTCAAGAAGATGAAAAATCTGTCAGCTAGCATATCCTTAGCCACACACAGCCATCATCTTCAGAACTTCCATTAATACTAGCTGACCAGTCTAAGCTTAGTGAAATTTATAGTCATATTGAGAGCAATAGTCTGCTGTCTGCTGTGTGTGGAAGCTGGAGCGTCTTGAGGTCAATTAGACCATATACGCCTGCACCTGCTACCAGAATGTAACACACGCCGAGTGCTACACTCTCGAGGTAGAAGAGGTGTGGTAACTCCGAAGCGTCTGCACGTAAGTTAACTGAATCACTGTCGAAATTATACTGATGATTAATCGTTGTTGTTGTTGTTATAGATTCTGCTACTCGGAACAAGTTCCAAGTAGCACGGGCTATGGTGAGCCCGTAACTTACCTGGCAGTACAGGAGCGGTGCTGCCCGATGATTAGTCGATTGATTGATTGATGAAGATTAAGCCACCCAAAATGTGGCACGGGCATGAATAGCCCGTAAGTGGTGGCCCTTTTGAGCCATTACCAGTATCAAGAGCTGATACTGGAGATCTGTGGAGGTGCGACTGCACCCTGCGTGACGGGAGATGTCTCCCGTCCGATGATTAGTCGCTTCTCGATTGCTTATATGATTGGACTACACCTCACCGTCCTTCAATAGATTGGAAGAATGGAAAGAATGTTAACTGTAATTAGGGAAAAGATTTGACCTTCGTAATTAGTGCTAATGAGAGTTGCCATTAAGCACATGAGAGATTGGAGTGAGTAAATTGTTGACTCCCTACAATTGGTAAGCTATCCTATTATCACATTTTTGTATTATATATCTGCAGATATAATAATAATAAAATCATTAAAATCGTGTAGCTCTCTATGTATTAAAATATATTACTTTGAAAACCGTATCAGTCACTAAATCTGCCCGAAACGCTGCTCATACTATAGTGGCTTTACAAGATTGCAAATACTATGCTATGTATTCTCTCTAACCCAATGTACCTTCTTGAATATAAATAAATAAATAAATAAATAAATAAATAAATAAATAAATAAATAAATAAATAAACAAAAAATTGGGCTACTCTTATCAAAAGTGTGCTACTTTTAGGGCGCCAGCCGCTATGTTGAGCGGGTGTGATGTGGCAACCGTGTTGAGCGGGTGTGATGTGGCAACGCTGGCCGGGCCTCCACAACACTGGTGGCGGGAGAACACAAACACTGTTGTTGTTGTTGTTGTTGTTGTTGTGAGGTGACAGGTGTGCTGCTCCTCGCTCCCTGTACACGGTAACTCTCTTACATCTGTTTGGTGGTGATATTACAGCCGTACACCTGTTTGATGGTGATGTTACAGTACTGGTGGATCATGTTACAGCCATACACCTGTTTGATGGTGATGTTACAGTACTGGTGGATCATGTTACAGCCATACACCTGTTTGATGGTGATGTTACAGTACTGGTGGATCATGATGTTACAGCCGTACACCTGTTTGATGGTGATGTTACAGTACTGGTGGATCATGATGTTACAGCCGTACACCTGTTTGATGGTGATGTTACAGTACTGGTGGATGTTACAGCCATACACCTGTTTGATGGTGATGTTACAGTACTGGTGGATCATGATGTTACAGCCGTACACCTGTTTGATGGTGATGTTACAGTACTGGTGGATCATGTTGTTTACAGCCGTACACCTGTTTGATGGTGATGTTACAGTACTGGTGGATCATGATGTTACAGCCGTACACCTGTTTGATGGTGATGTACAGTACTGGTGGATCATGATGTACAGCCGTACACCTGTTTGATGGTGATGTTACAGTACTGGTGGATCATGTTGTTACAGCCGTACACCTGTTTGATGGTGATGTTACAGTACTGGTGGATCATGTTACAGCCATACACCTGTTTGATGGTGATGTTACAGTACTGGTGGATCATGATGTTACAGCCGTACACTGTTTGATGGTGATGTTACAGTACTGGTGGATCATGGTGTTACAGCCGTACACCTGTTTGATGGTGATGTTACAGTACTGGTGATCATGATGTTACAGCCGTACACTGTTTGATGGTGATGTTACAGTACTGGTGGATCATGATGTTAAGCCGTACACCTGTTTGATGGTGATGTTACAGTACTGGTGGATCATGTTGTTACAGCCGTACACCTGTTTGATGGTGATGTTACAGTACTGGTGGATCATGTTGTTACAGCCGTACACCTGTTTGATGGTGATGTTACAGTACTGGTGGATCATGTTGTTACAGCCGTACACCTGTTTGATGGTGATGTTACAGTACTGGTGGATCATGTTGTTACAGCCGTACACCTGTTGATGGTGATGTTACAGTACTGGTGGATCATGTTGTTACAGCCGTACACCTGTTTGATGGTGATGTTACAGTATGGTGGATCATGTTGTTACAGCCGTACACCTGTTTGATGGTGACACTGAGGTGTCACCCCAAGATATATAAGAACATGATTCACCATGTGGATCATGTTCTTACAGCAATACAGCCGTTTGATGGTGATACATTACCAGTCCCCTGTGGTGCATTGGTAGCACACTTGGCCTGGGTTCGTATCCTGGCCAGGAAGGATTGACTAGGCGCCAATCCTAACTGTATGCTTCTGTTCACCCAGCAGTGAATGGGCACCTGGTTGTTAACTGATTGGCTGGTGGTGTTCCAGGGAAACTAGTGGGTAAGGCTTATCGTGAGCTATGGACGGGAAAGCTGTCAACCTGCTAACATGAGTTAGTGGCAGTTCCTGTACCCACCTACCCACCACCGTGCTGGGAGCCGGTCGGCCGAGCGGACAGCACACTGGACTGTGATCCTGTGGTCCTGGGTTCAAACCCCCGCGCCGGCGAGAACAATAGGCAGAGTTTCTTTCACCCTATGCCTGTTACCTAGCAGTAAAATAGGTACCTGGGTGTTAGTCAGCTGTCACAGGCTGCTTCCTGGGGTGGAGGCCTGGTCGAGGACCGGGCCGCGGGGACACTAAAAAAGCCCCAAAATCATCTCAAGATAGGAAGAAGATAACCTATGTTAAAAAAAATACAAATACTGTACAGGCTTATCTGATCTGATAAAAAATCATATCTTAATCTGATATAAATTAATTCCATTATTTACAGGGCATCCATTATAAAAGGGTTGGATTTTAAATATTTAATTATTTGTTGATAAAGAACAAAAAATATTCTAAATTGTTTGCTATTGTACATAAAAAAATAATTTTGTTTAAATTAAAGTTATTTATGCCCAGTTAATGACATTTTATTTGATTACAGTGTTTTGAGAATGGAGGTGGCCATGGGAAGTGAGGTGTCGGTTGGGGTGTATCGTTGGTACCAACAAGTGAAGAAAAAGGGTAAGGAAGAGTAATGTACATTATATCAGAACATTAGTTAGTTTATGGCATTATACATTTGCTTCTTGGGCATGTTTGTGTGTGCAACTTATAAATACAATAATATTTGACAAGTATTTTCCATAAGCCTTAGGATGAAGTCACTAGTCTTTGAATACTTTGGATTGTTATTGGTTTTTCGTCTTAAAAAACCAGTATGAATTAAAATAGTAGTTGTCATATAACATGAAACTGGAATGAATCCTACATGTAAAATACCCAGAGATGTATTACGAAGAAATGGCATTGTTTGAGGTTTCGTCATGCATCCAAGTCTCTGGACACCCTAGTGCTGGTCTCAGGCCATGAGACATTTCACCCATTTGTAAGGGAATTTTGCCAGTATAGCAATGTGTTTTATAGTCTATATATTTCCTTCATTTCCATTCCATTAGGCAACACTCGTAGAATATGATGCATGGTTTCTGGATGTTTGGCCCATGGGTGTCAAGAGGCTAAGTTTCAGGGGTGCTGGAGAAAGGTGCCAGGTGTTCCGGTGTTCAGCGGCTTGTTTCTCAGGAACTGCCGAGTGTTACGATATAATAATACTGGACATGTTAGCACGGTGTGTCAACTCTTTATTTGAGTTTTCATATTGCATGGTGACTTTTCTGGGCTGGTCCATAAAGAGCTCCCTGGTGCATTAACTCTGGTACCACAGAGACGTCTATAACACTACCAGGTCTCTTGACTCGTGCAGGCCTTCCAAACACCAAGATCAGACTCTAGGGAACCCCTAGAGGGGAGGGGAACATGGAAAATCATAGATCAACCCAAAATGAGTATAGTAAACCTGGCCAGAAAGTAAAGGCAATGCAAAAGGAAAACCACATCTTGATTAAAGAGAGAAATAAGGTAAGTGGTAGTTTGCATATGGTAAACAAACATTGTTAGTACCCAAGTGCATTACCAGATGGGACTCCTAGGTCAACCTTGATGACACACACACATATTGAGACAACTGCTCTGCTTTGTGGGTGCTGAACAACATGACTAGGTTTGACCAGTAGGCATTCCTCTTCAGTGGTCAAGTTGATACTATGCTTGGCACACTTACAACCTGGGGTCACACGGACATTGAAAGATATTTCCAGGTTTCTGGTTGAATCTTCAGAGACAGACCACGTCCAGTGCTGGCTTAGGCAAGAGATGCAAGAAGCTGATGGATCATGGTGGGCTTCTACCATTCCCTTGGGTATGGTGGAAGTTTGACTCTTGTTCTGTGGGAGGTCACTGGAAGACATTTTTGCATTTTTGTTCAAATGGGCTTGAGTTAGAGATGAGTCATTGCTATTCTACCATTAGGCCGTGACTTTGTTAGACTTGAAGAGTCTACAGAATGCCTAATGCCTTATTGTCTGGGATCACTAGGTGTTGGTATTCTTCCTCTGTATTTTTTGTAAGTGGTGGAGCATTCTCTTCTTCAGGGAACTCCAGATCCCCACCAGACTAGTGTGTGTGTACTAGTGTGCTTATCTGTCACGAGGCACAGTAGTTTCCGGCCGACAGGTGATGCACATACAGTATATCTGCAACGCTTTGCATTTTAATCTACATGGGGAATGCCAGGACTCATCTGGCACTATGATGGCCCTAAATTAACCACCACCACCACCAGATGGCACTTGAGATCACCCATGCATGCAGCTGCCTGCATCCTCACCTGTGTGCCTGATACCACTTTCAGAAACTCATGGAACCTCTTCTGGGACCAGATATATAATGTTTTAGATCAGTGGAGTTAGTGGTCCTTGGAACATGATGCTACAGGGACCTATGCTTCGTGTTTACTTCCAACTTACTCTTTATAATTGTGTTTATGCTGCCTACCTAGTGTGTCCTTGGCCAGTTTATTGCTTAAGTGATGTTTTTTGAGAGCTCCTACATGGAACGGTCCACCCTAAGGCTGCTAATTGCCCGAGGTCATCATAGTTTCAGCGGTAGCAGTTAAGCAGTTTTGTGCTCTTTTTTTTTTACATATCATTGCATGGATTGGATTCACATCTTTCACTGAGAAAAATAGTTGTTTACACCTATGTTCCATCACTGCTAGCAACAAGGTCATAACGCATTACAATGACCCATTTTCATCAGAATTAAACCTTCTATCAAATATGCTTCACTTGGCAGGTCAAAGGCCACAGTGTCCATTCTTCAAGTGACCACATGCCCTCGACACTTCCTCAGCTGGACTTCCCTGTTATAGGAGCTTATTACATCTTGTGATGGATAATATTCAAGATTCCAAAATAAATAAAAACCACAATAAAATCATTTTCATCAGATTAGTAGCTTGTGCCACCAAGTTGGCTCCCATTGACAACATACATTTTCCTCCACCGTGATGACTGTGCAAGCGACAGTGATGATCACCAACACTCTTGTATGATCATCACGAACACCATGGTCACTATAGCTTACACAGTGATCACCAACATTCTCACCACTCACATATGATCATCATGAACACCATGGTCACTATAGCTTACACAGTGATCACCAACACTCTCACCACTCACATATGATCATCACTAACACTATGATTAATGTGGCTTGCTCAACAATTACAACACTCAGATCACTAGCATATGATCATCACTAGCACAATGGTCAGTGCAAATCATTTTCACAATTTCAGTCAGACTTAGCAGCTTGTGGAAGCAAATTTGCTTCATTTGATATGAAAGGAGTTGTATCTACCATGAATGATGCTACCACTGTTACCATGATCACCTCTCCCCACCTCACCACTTTAATCATGGTCACTATTGTCACATTTACAGCAGCATCATATATTGTAGCATGAGATATGTTCCAACTTGTGCGTGAAAGCATGTAGCATGAGATATGTTCTAACTTGTGCATGAAAGCATGACACTCTTGTCAGTATTGCATTGTGCCAATCACCACACTCATTCCTCCGCCTCGCTGTGTTTACTGTTAGAGCATCTTATTTTATCCGAGTGATGATTTCAAGGTAAATACTTGTAATACAGTGGTGCCTCGATTAACGAGTTTAATCCATTTCAACACCGAGCTCGTCATGCGGAAAACTAGTCTTGCGAAACAACAACAACTCTGAGAACTAGCAGGAACGCTGGTTAATGGAGCGAAAGCTCGTCAATCGAGACATATTTTCTGCGAGTGGCTTGCTCATTACTCGAAATGCTCGTAACTGGAGCCGCTCGTCACTCAAGGTTCCACTGTATTTGATTCTCCTTAGGATCTTCCAGCTCCTTCAAAATCCTGTTTTTCATGGCAATTATGTTCCCCGAGGTTGATTGCTGCACTTGGTCGCTCACTGGAAGTTGATGCACCAGACATGGTGTGCAGCTGTTTACTAAAGCCCACGAAGAAATTAAGGCACCTAGAATTTGTTTTCAATATGGGCGATGATTGCCAGATCTCTCTAGGAATGGGATATGTATTAAATACCTGCCATGACTTTTAAACAACTTGATGTGCAAAATTATCTCCAGGTGATTTGAGCAATGTGCTCAACCACAGGGTGATTTCAGCAGTGCAAAGGTTAATGGACCAGAGACGTGCACCATATTGGCAGGCTTGCATTGTTCCTTCTATGGTTGGTTGCCATCTGATATTGACTGTCTTGATTTTCAGGATGCTCAGAAATTTTGCTTTTCCTATAGTACCTTCTATACCATGTCCCTCAATAATATCATCAGTGAATCTAACTACTTTGGCATCCTGGATGATATTTTGGAACTTTTGAATATTGTTGCAGTAGACAGTGCTATATAGTCATGCTGTGTTAATGCTTCTTGGTAATTATTACTTGCCTCAGTACTGGGTTGATCTCTAATCCATGTATGCTCCCTGCTCCAGGGAGGGGGGCAAAGGCAATTGTAATGCCTTTTGTGCCCAGTGGATAGTCTCATAGGTTCCTGGTGTAGTTGCTGTGGTGTGTCCTGTCTCGGCTAATGCTTAAGCAAAGGATAACTTATAACTAACCATCACAGACTGGACCAACCGTCCTGTGGTGGATCTTTGGGCCTGCAGTCCAAGCAACAGCCGGCTGGGCCACCAAGCTCTCACAAGTCAAGCTTGGCCTCGGACCGGGCTTGAACAGTAGAAGAACTCCCAGAACCCCATCCAGATACAACTACGGAGACAAAGCTCACTTCGGATAGCCACACTGAGACAGATCCCAGAAAGGGACATTTCATTAAGCTCGATGTTCTATTTTTGTGAATACCAATACTGTACTTTTAATTATTTGTTTGTAAAATATTGATCTCTAATATCTAGTACCATTTTCATAGAATATATATACTGTAAATTGACTGACAAATTCATTGATTTGTTTGAGAAAAATGTTGTTGACCACTAATAATTAGTCTTACCTTTGCTAATTAGAGTACTGTATTGTATTGCACATTCTTTATTCTAATCTCATGAATTACTAGTAAATTACAGAACATCCTTGTTTGTAAAATACAACTACAGCAATTAATCTCTTCTTCGGGTGTGAAATGTAATATATAGCAAGTACAGTGGTACCTCAGTTTAAGAGTTTAATTCGTTCCTGGAGACAGCTCTTATTCCGAAAAACTCATATTCTGAAGCTAATTTCCCCATAAGAAATAATGGGAAATGAATTAATCCGTTCCTGACTACCCCAAAAACCCCATATCAAACTAAATTTTTATACCTAATTCATCTAAATAAACCTACAAAACTATGTTCAAGTTATTACTTACCTTGCTCTTGAATGCTGTAGGCGTATGGAAGATGGTGAGGAGGGGGGAGGAGGAGAGGAGTTACTGTTTGGAAGGGGAGTCCCCTTCCATTATCACATCAGGCAGTGAGGACTTCACTGGTATGCACACACTGGCACATTTTGCCTGCATACCACTAGGACTTGCTTGTCTTACTAACAATTTCTCTAAAGACACTTGTTTTTCCCTACATTTTAACACTTGTCTGTAGTAAGACATCACATTATCATTTAAAAGGTCAATGCAACGGCCTGCTACAGCTTTATCTGGGTGAGTTTTTTCAACAAAACTTTGCAGTTCTTCCCATACTTCACACATTTTCTTAATCAAGGAGGGACATCCTCTACTGCCTCTACTCACAGCTATTTTCTTAGGTTGAACCTTATCAATGGCTTTCTTGAGACCCATGGTGAGATATATAATAACAAACTGTATAGTCAAATGACCAAAAATCCAACAAAACACTGAAAATCCAGGTGAAGAATTGATGTGGGATAGTCACTGGGCGCGAGACAATGGTAAACTGAGGGGCGGAGGGGCGACGATCGCCGATCGACCACGCGCTAGGTCGGCCTGTACGCGTATCAACAAACTCGCGTCCCGAGGTAACCCTCGCGTTCCGAGACATAATTTTCGAGGAAATCCTGCTCGTCTTCCGAAAAACTCGCATACAGGGACACTCGCATTCCGAGGTACCACTGTATAGTATAGTATAGTAATTTGATGTACAAAATCCCTAAATATTTACAGACCTTGGTGAAACAAGGAGAGATTGGCTTCAGTACCTTCGAGACCAAGCTCAGCTCAGACTTCACAGTAACAACACAGTAAGATGCATGCAGGATGATGTTGCAGAGAGAAATGGAAATATAGAAGAAGAGAAAGAAGAAAAGAGGAGAAAGGATGGCAATGAAAGTACATTAAATGTCGGAGTAGCAACACATTTGGGACGTGAAAGTCCCACGTTGCAAGGGGTGCTCAGTACCCCACAAAATAGCCACAAGAGGAGGAATGTCCAAGAGAATAACCAAAACGAGCTGGAAGCAGAGAATATGACTACTAAGAACAAGAAGGCAAGATATTCGTCCCCAACGACTCCAAAACAAGAGGTGCGGTCTCCATTTTCAATGTTCCAAGAGCCAGGTTTCATAACTCCAACACTCGTGTTACGAAAAGGTAGGTTTGTTTACTTTTTTCTTATCACAATTAAAGTTACATATTCTTGAGGAAGAGATCAAATGATATCATTGTGGGAGAAAATTTCTGGACTTGTGGAAGTGAGCTGGTGATAGTGGAAGCTATACTCGAGGTTGAATTAAATTACCAGGCACACCAATGACCTAGAATAGCTTTTGAATGGGGGAAATGTTCCTGATGGGTAGTTGAAGTAATTTACTTTTTAAATTATATGGCATACTTTAGTCATAATTATACACCAGGTGTTCTAGCCCTTCAATTTTCGATGTTCTTTCTTCTGTTGCTCCTAGACGTACATATTCCCATCCTGTGTGTCTAGAATGTTTTGACTTAAGACATATGCTACTGCCTGTTTAGGCCCTATAACAGCCTTGTAGTTATATAAGGTACTCTGGGGAAACTAGAATAAAAAGGCCCAGGCATTTGCTTCCAAAAGTTGAATGAATACAGATACCAAGAAACATGACACTTGTGGGAGCTGGAAACTTTAGTACTCAATAAAAGTAACTTACCCTGCTGCCCCTTACAGGCAGTTCTGTACTTGCCTTGAGCCAAAGTTCACATACTGACAGCCACAGCACATACAGTATGCCTCAATTACTTCACACAACAGTTGATTATCTTGAGATGATTTCGGGGCTTTTTAGTGTCCTCGCGGCCCGGTCCTCGACCAGGCCTCCACCCCCAGGAAGCAGCCCGTGACAGCTGACATAGAATATATATTGGTAGGTACCCAGGTACCTATTTTACTGGTAGGTAACAGGGGCATAGGGTGAAAGAAACTCTGCCCATTGTTTCTCGCCGGCGCCTGGGATCGAACCCAGGACCACAGGATCACAAGTCCAGCGTGCTGTCCACTCGGCCGACCGACCGGCAGTTGTGGTGCACACAAACAATTGCTCAAGTTGACTTTGATGCCTAAACTCTTATTCTTTATGGGGTTTATCAGAAATTCTTGCTAATGGTAGTGATTTCAATAGTGCAAGACCCATGTTACATCGTGTTCCCAAGTTTTCCCAGTTGTACAGGTGTCAGAAAATGGAAAGTATTGCACAGTTGTGTTAAAAGTCTACTCATTCGTTCCCACTCTCCCTAACTTTTATGTTTGGGGGTTCTTCTCAGGATTGTCCAACCATTATTGGCTGTTTGTCCCATGACCTTGCCTTGCTTATGTGGTGTTTGGGTGGGTGTCTTACATCTTTTTACTTCTTCCTGGAGCCCTGATCTCCTGCTTGGCCTGCAACAATGGGGTCTGCCATGGTCATCTTTGTTTAATTTCTTTTCTGCAAAGCTGTTTCCTTTTTGATGAACCATTGTGAGTATGCATTGAGAAGCTAAAGTAGTGAGGAGCAAGTCCAGTGTAAGTGAGCGCTTCTATTTTCAAGCAAGAACTTAGTTAGCAAGGGACTTGTATAATAGGCGCTATGCAGGGACTTGTCTATGCAGTGGCGCTGTGTATAAAATGTGGTTCTTGTTCAGCCATGGTGCCATCAGTGTCTTCACCATACTACCTGAGAAACCATGTTGGTCGTTACCGGGAATGTCTACATTACTACCAGTATACAGAATCATGTGTAACACAAATCCTGTTTCACAGTCATAGAGATCAAAGAATTTCAATCTAAATCTGTTGCGTTTGGAGGGAATATACTGCTTGAAGTCAACACGTCCTTTGAAAAGCACAAGGGATTTGTCAGTCACCAGCTTCTGTGCTGGTACGTAGAAATCTCTGAACTTTACAGTCAGTTCATTTAGAACGTTCCTCGCTCTCCAGAGTCCATCATCTTGTGTCTGGTCTTCATTATTTACCAAATGAAGACACGTGAGGAGTATCTGAAACCTTTCTTGAGACATTTATTTCCCGAAGAAAGGTGTTGGAACAGTGTGGTCTTTGCTCCAATAATCTGAGATGATGTATTTTACACACTGTTTCATCAACATACATAGTGCAAAAAATACATACCTTTCACCTACAGTAGTGTTTTTCCAGTGCTGTAATCGTGAAAATTCTGCTAACTCTTTTTTCAGTGAGATGAGCTGCGTGAATGTTCGTTTGGTGAACAATATGTTCCATGAGCGGCTGATGTTCCATCAAAATATGCAGTAAAAAAGTCCATTTCACACATGTCCTCATCAACAAAATCATCACCATCACTTCACACAAGTACACCTGGTGTCCTGCGAGACGAAACAGCGGCACCACGGCGAAGGATCGTTGCACACTGTGGACCAGGAGCTGAAGCCCATCTACACAAAGTACGGGTGCGAACTGAAGATGAGGTATAATCGCATGAACATGAAGGCCTTTGTTCCTCATTGTCTCCATGTGGTGCCATGCAGTGGCGCTTGGCTGGGCAAGTCGCTGCTGCTGATGCAACAGAACATCGCTTGGTAACACCACTGGCACTAGCGAGAAGCGTAGTAATACTCTGTTCTGATTCAACTTCACTAAAACCAGAAAAAGAATCCCCCTTCCTCTGACTTGTCGCCCAAAATATCCTCGTACTCTAAATAAGTACAAGAACTGTGTGGTCGTGAGCAAATTGGTGTAGACACTGGGCGATGAGGCCCTGCTGAACGTCTAGGCCTTGTTATGGGAGCAGGCTGTATCTCAATCTCACTGTCCGTGCTATTATCGTCGGACTTCTGTGCATAGTCTCTATCAATATCAGTCATCAATGTCACTTTCCTCCCCATCAGAAAATAATTCACATTTATTTGATTTTGAGTCGATGATTGCATGGTGCGTGCCTGGGCGGCGTTTGGTCGTGCGCTTGCCATGTTGACTGTTGGGTAACCGAGACCTCTCACACCGTGGTGGTCCAGCTGGATTTTTTTTCAAAATGGCTGCTGTTTACTAGAGCCCATGGGCAGCGTATGGGGGGGGGGCCCTCTACCTCGCGGCCCATTTAAATCTTGCGTGGTAATCCAAAATGTCATATGTAGTGGTGCGCACTTTTGCGTCGGTTACTCAACACATCATATGAAGTGTTGCACAGTTTAAGGGTTAACTAGAAAATCAGTTGATTCCTCAACAGAAGCGGGGAGTTCTTTTCATGTCGCTTAGCTCACCGTCACCTCACCTGCATCAATGATGTCGCACTTTCACCAGTTGATCCATGAAGTCAGACATGTCACTGGGCTCTTTTTCACTCACAATATCCTTGGTGTTGCAGATAACTCACTAAGCTCCTCCCAATTAAGTTTTCAAGTAACCTCATCCCCTTTAAAAGCACTAAGAGATGCATCCTTAGGGAGTGCTCCACTGCCTCCAACAGTCTTAATTCCCCATACTAGCGAGTCATTTCGCAGGATTTTCACCTCTGCAGCAGTTTCTGACCAATCCCGTCTGCACTGATACGCTACCTCGGCTGAGGATTACATGACCGCTGTCTCTACTGGTTCAGCCAACATTCAATATATGTAGTGTCACTGGTTATTCACATTAGTTACTGATTATTCATGGAATGGCCGATAAAATGATTACAACAATCGCTGGCCTTACTCACAGTGTTTACATTAAGACACTCTCTTACCGGTAGTCCTGTTGAATGCTACAAGCCTTTTCTCACCGGGGCTTTCTTCTATAGATCAACTTCTTGGAACACGTACTACTGACCCTTGACTGCATCGGGACTGCCTCATGGACTTGAAGATTACTCTCACTCACATTGATCCACCAACGTCATAGGGTGTTTATTCTCTCCTTGCTATGACGGAAGGTATTCTGTTGGACTCCACCACTAACTTCTGGTTTCTTGAATATCATCTTATTGTTCTACCTTTATCAAAAAGGTTTCCAGCTGCCCCTCTTGTGATCACAGTACTGTTGCTCTCATCAACAGGCTCAACTGGCCACATAAAATTGCTAAAATGGCAAATTTTCCCCTGGAACTCTGGAGCGACTTTCTCCACAGTCATGGCCTGCGAGGTGAGTGATCTGCACGCCACTTTCCTTTCCTGTGTCAGTGCCCACTGATGATGTCACAGCAACACATTCGCTGATTGGCTGCGAGCTTGTCTCTTTATCGTCCCAGACCTTTTGTTATACTGTACTGTACATCATTTAAGCCGGCGTCTTCACACTAGACTCTCACACCTGCTTCTCAGTGCCATTTTGTTTTCTGCCTCTCTCCCTTTTCCAACTTTTATAACCAAATTCACCCCAAAGTTGTACCCCCAGCACTTTCCTTAGCAACTTAATACATTCTTTGTTCCATCTAGGATCTTTTTAGGTAAGATAAATGACTCTTGAGGTGGGCAAGATATGATGCATTTAGACGGAGATTGTAACAATACACATATTTACTCACATTTTCGTAGCGCTAAGTGCAGCCCAGTAAGCTTGGTGAATGTCCCAGATTCTGGTGCGAACATTCCGAGTAGGGCATCCCACAGAGTGCTGGTTCTTGACCGTACACATGTTTGTGAAAATATTTCCAACACATGTCAGTTTTATGTGCATGCAATAATTTCCAGAGCATCATTTTGAGCTTCTAATTGTTCTATGCATATTGCAGTGGGTTAGGCAGCTGTACCAGTTTCTTGTTATTGCTTGAGGTGTTCATATTAACAGCGTTAAGTTAGGTTGCATTACGTCACTTGGGTTTTGTCGGCAAGAGACAGATACTGTGAGTGTGGATTTCCCTATAACGCTTCTTACAGTAAAGACAATAATCCCCATCCTTGTTTATTATGATTTTATTTTATGTTTAATAAATTAGATGTTAAGCACATGTGTTTCAGAAAATCCTTTCTCCCTTGTATTTGCAAATTTAACTATGTTGATCCCACAAAAGGATCCTCTGACTATACCAACCCTGTCAATAAATTTCATACCTGAAATCTCTGATTTCCCTGCACCACCGAGTATAGATCAGACACGAACTATATCTGGCAAGATCTCCTCAAGATCTTTTGTTGTGGCTCTAGGCATTTCACCTTGTTCATAGCTGTTGTGAGCAGTTGGCATTCCTGCCCAGCTCGACTGCACACTTCACCGGTTCATGTTTAAAGTAGTCTCATAGACCCAGAAATGAAGCATTGAAAGTACGCTTGATTTCTGGGAGCAGCTTAAGGGTTAAATGTCCTTGTTAAATTGATCACAGGAATTCACATCTAGAAACTTTATATATTTGACTATTTTATGTTTCACTGTACCTGTTTCCTTGTAATCTAAATATGAAAATGCATAATATTCTAGGAATACAACACTTTAGTAATGATTGTTCATTCTTACACTACACCATTTATGATGAAAGGATTCCTGTGTGTGCGCTTGCTGAAAGTTGTTCAGTATGTATTTAAAGGAGGCATTTTCAAGTGCTTCAAGTATTGATCATGACTTTAGCTTTACCTTACATCTTTGCAGGTGACATAGGAACCCCCGACCTCTCGTTATTCAGCCCAACGGTGCCCATTTCAGATATTTTCTCACCGAGGACAAGGTATATATTATCTAGTAATTCAGTAATATCGTGTGTCTGCATCTGTACCTTTATTGCCTTGTTTTCGACTGGCAACTCCTCTTCCTTGAACAGAATGGCGCGTGTAGAATGTTGTCCACTCTTATGAGCTTCCAGAAATCAGTAAAGTCACTTGAAGTTACACTTGAAAAAACACAAATTTAGAATGTTTGTATAAGAGTTTGGTCAGTAAGTAAAGAAAAGAAGCACTTATGAAGCAGTTGTTTACACTGATAAACACTAAAATGAGGCGATATATATTTTTATTGTCATAGGAATTATATGCTGTACTGCGCATGTGGGGTGTAGGGAAGATATGAGGGGGGGGAGGGTGTCACGGGACATAGAAGAGTCCAGTGGCAGGAAGGGTGAGGTGTCGGAAACGGAGGTTCACCCCACCATTCGTCCTGTCCCCCCCCCTTCACCATTCATCCATCCAGTCCCCCACCACCATCCATCCATCCAATCCCCTCACCATCCCGGGACTCATGGCATGATATGTAATAAGAACTATACCGTTCAAAAAACAAAAAAGCAGAAAAACAAGGAAATTCTTTACAAAGAATTCAAGATCGGCCGTCGGAATAGACTTGTAAACAAACCGAGAGCGCCTCGCCCCTTGCCACCAGCTCCACGCACTCGTTCGTCTCATATGCGTACGAACAGACGTCGTCTTCCAATTCAAATTTTACGACGAATTTAACGTCGTGTTCCCAAAAATTTGTCTTCTAGGGCAGTTGTCAACCAAAGTTCCACTGTACATGTATTAGTAATACTATTTTAATAACTCAACTTGATCCCATGGCCACAGTGTTAGTTTTAAGATTTCCAGAAACACTGAATGATTGCTGACCTTTAGGAAGAAGAAGAGAAGATAATAATAATAATAATAAGAGTTTTAAAATATGTTACTATGTAGTCATTGTAATCACACACACACTATATTATTATTATTATTATTATTATTTATTTTTTTATTTTATTATTTCTTATTAGACAAGTGAGAATTTTTTTTTTGTGAATGTTTAAAATGTCATTTGAATCCTTAAATACTATAATGGTATAGTGACTAGGAATGGCTTTGACCGTGAAAGGGTATGGATATTGAGTTTTCAATATACTATACTTAATTTTTCAATGGTTTAAGGTTTGCTTCTGATGTTATTAAAGTTATGATTGGCATTTCTGCCTTTTGCTTATTGTGTGTTCATTTACAGTGAATTTTGTATTCACTTGTAGCACGGGCAACTTCACTGGAAATATTTTAACAAGTTTAGGTGGTAATCTGGATGACTCTCTGGTGACGTGGACGAGTGCACTTGCCACACCTACCTCCCATCCTCAAGCTGGCGAGCACGATGGTCGCACTTCTCCATCAACACTGGAGCGCCTCACTTTACATCCTAAACAAGGACTTAGACAAAATGTAAGTGGATATTTCCTGCCAACCTGATTCATTATATCTCAAAAATTAAGCTGAAGATTCAGACTGTCTGGTCTTAGGCAAGTTCGTTCTGTTTGTTACTTCGAGAGTAATTAAGGTTTGTCATGGGATTAACCTTCCACTCTTGAGTCAAGTAGTCTGTGTCCATCATCCATAAATACAGGACTGTAGGTGGCATGCTTACCTAGGTTTGTTTGATTAAGTAAAAAATCTCATAGATTACTCTCATCTCTTTAATATTCTTGCACTATGAATTTGAACCATTTAGAGGAGTGTAGAAGAAATCACAAAGAATTAAGACGTTACAATTGCCTTTGCTAGGAGGGCCACCCCTAGTAGCTTCTCTGAACTTACAGTATCCACACAATTTAACAACCTATACTGGTCTTGTGCCCTACTCCGTAAGGGGCTCAAGGGAGCCTTAGGGAGTAAGGCTCCCTTATGCCTTACTTTTTCTCATAAGTAACTTACAAAAAAGTTAGGCATAGAGGAGTCCCCTTATGCCTTACTCTATAAGGTCCCTTACTCTAATGCAGGGGTCTCCAAACTATGGCCCGCGGGCCACATCCGGCCCGCCACATAATTTCATCCGGCCCGCCACATAATTTCATCCGGCCCGCCAAACAAATCCCTGTGTGGTGGCCTTGAAAAAATAATTATCGTACGAATGGCATCGCAGAATTATTCAAAGCTGGGGCTGCTGACTGGTGGCGCTCGGCCCGAGTCAGTTTTCCTCTCTCTCGATAGTGTGACGCACAGATACTAGTACTGGTAGGTATGTGTTGTGCATTACAACCAATCAGTTGTGTATAACTGTATATTGTGGGGATGGAGGGCGAGTGGGGCTTCGCTGCTTCTGTTTCAGGGAGCACAAACACTGTACAATATTCTTTTCTCTGTACTTTGACAATACCTTTATCTTAGTTATACAAAATAGCAATAATACTATTGTAGCCAAAAATATTGCATGTTTAAAATAGTTAAAATGGTAACCATTAAGTTTATCAACGAAAGCTGTTGCCATAATATTTACCACTTTATAATAATATGCTATGCTTTTTAACACCACATACAAGCTGTTTTTTTCCTGTAGAATTTATTTCATTTATTTTACCCTTATGTTTTCAGATATGGAAAAGAAAAAGATTCATTTTTTATTCCTTCGGCCCGCATAAATATGGGAAATATATAATGTGGCCCTTACATTGAAAAGTTTGGAGACCCCTGCTCTAATGTACGGGACATTTGAGTATGGTACTTATCATACTCTATATGCTTATTTTACTGTTTATAATCCAACCCAGAGTCCCTGTTTTCCTTGTCTTTGGGTAGTTAGCTCCGGGGAGCTGAGGGAGGCTTCCCCCAAGAAACCAGCATTAAATGTAATGAAATACCATTTTCTGGGCGAGTCCTGGAGGCTTCCCAGCAGCCCTCCCTCCCTCCGGTTGGTGGTGTTTTCACATATTTTTATATCCAGCCTAAGAACTGCAGGGTGGATCGCCAGTGTGGGGATCTGGGACTCCCCTTTCCCCCTCCCAGGGAGGGGAGGGTTGTGCAGATAGCGGCACATCGACATGATGACGTCATTCTCGTTTGCTAATTTTCGTTTGGGGAGTTCAGTCCACTCATTCGGCTTTTAGTAGCAATAGTTTCACCAGAATAGGGGTTTGTTTGGGGCTCCTACCTTTCTGGGTGCCAGTTCCGGTCAATGGCAGACATAGAATGCTCCCAACCACATGGGGGTTTCGTTGACCAGACCACACACACTAGAAGGTGAAGGGACGACGACGTTTCGACTTGAGAATGGCCCAGGACGGACCAAAACGTCGTCGTCCCTTCACCTTCTAGTGTGTGGTCTGGTCAACATACTTTAGCCACGTTATTGTGACTCATCGCCTGCACACGGGGGTTTCTATAGGCCATTGCTCCTCGTGCCTCTCTTGAGGGGCCAGGTTCTGGCTTGTGGTCCCCGGTAGGCAAGAACTCGGTGCACATTGACTGATGCCAGAAAGTTATACATATCCATTCAGCCTGGATAGCTCCAGGGAGCCTTCGGGACTCACCCAGAAAATGGCGTTTCATTACATTCAACGCTGGTTTTTTGCTCTGTGGTTATAGCTTCAAGATGCCACTGGGAGGGGCTCCCTCGAGAAACCTGGTGTTAAATGTAATGAACTGCCTCATTCTGGAGGAGCTCCAATTGCTCCCTTATTCCACTCCTCTGTCTCTAGGTTCATCAGTTGTTGCTGAGCTGTTCATCAGCTTCAGCACTGACCAGGGAAGCTGTCTGAGGGCCGGGGCCAGGCCACCTAGTGGTTGTACTCGGTACTTACTAGTTTCCAGCTAGTTTGAGTGAATACCTTGTTCTTTGTGAAATGTTTGTGGAACTGTTTAGCTGTTTTCAGGCTTTGTTTTCTGTAAAGCCTCCAGTTTTCTGTAAAACTGCTGACTTACTGGGTGCTTTTTCGTGGAGCCCCAGATTGTAACTAGCGCCCTGTGACTGTGTGGGGGGGGGGGGGCAGGCTCTGTAGCTGGTCCCCAATAGGCCAAAAGAACTTCGTGGCTGGTGTGATCTTTTAGTGTGGAGCAATCTCGGCAAGATAACTTCAGGGAGCCAATGGGGCTATTCCAGAAAGAAATGTTTCATTACATTCAACACTGGGTTTTTGTTGTGTGTGGTTTATTGGACACATTCTTCATACTGTGATACATTTTGGAATCAGATTATTATTTAAGACATGCCTGGTAAAGATGCCTGGTAAAGACGCCTGGTAAAAAAAAAATCATTTGATATACTTAACATATACAATACTTATATAATCTTTGAGTTTGTTGGGTGTAATTTCAAATGTCAAAAAAATTGTTGGTTCTGTTAATGCTCAATCATAGTGAATAACACAATGCTTGACCTTCTTCAGTTATCAATGTTTCCCTTATAGATCATAGTGAATAACACAATGCTTGACCTTCTTCAGTTATCAATGTTTCCCTTATAGATCATAGTGAATAACACAATGCTTGACCTTCTTCAGTTATCAATGTTTCCCTTATAGATCATAGTGAATAACACAATGCTTGTCCTTCTTCAGTTATCAATGTTTCCCTTATAGATCATAGTGAATAACACAACGCTTGTCCTTCTTCGGTTATCAATGTTTCACTTACAGTTCATGAACATGTAGATATTTAGTAGTACTCAGACACAACTTAGTAGATATTTTATTGGTGTATATTTGACTGTAATGTACAAATACCTACAGGTAATGGCTCGTTCACTCTTCAGTCCGCACACACGATCAGTCAAGAGTCCTTCCACAAGGGAGAAATGTAGTCCTGGTCTTGGTATTATCAAAGGTCTCTCTCCTCTGCCAGTGTTCATTAACAAACTGAGCACAGAGGTAGTGGAGAAGACAAACATAGATAATGAAAGTAAAGAGAAGTTTTTGATTAATGATACACAAACTTTCAGAATATCTCTTGGTAAAAGGTGCATGGAAACCATGGAAGAGGACAGTCATGAAAAAGTTCAGCTTTCCAAAGGAAGGAGGAGGAGAAGCATAGTAACAACTGATACAGAAAATGGGTTTCCCTTGGAGAGCACACCAGATACGAGAGACACCTGGACTATAAAGGGTCCGGAGAGAACCAGTACACCGGTGAGAGTAACACCACAGTCAAGGACCTCTTTATTCCCTCGACATTTAGTACTCGCTGATGATGTCCCAGAACCTCGAGAATGCTCGGAGATGATTCAGATAACCCAAATAGATCACAAGGCCGATAATGCAAAGGAAACTGAAAAGATGCAGACTCCCGAGACAAATATAATTGAGAGAGAGCATCTTAACACTAATGACATTCATGTTTCTTTACAGTCGGATGTTACAGAAAATTCAGATGAATTAAGTCTGAATCCTCTTGATCTCATTTGCTCACCTGTTAAAGTGGTAAGTAAGAAATGTGTTGAGGGTATGAATAGTGAGGCAAAGCTGAAGAACACTTGCCAAGATGTGACGGCTGGTGGTGATGTCAAGATAATAAACTGTGGTACAAATGCCGGGAAGCCAGATGCTGAGGAACAGCCAGTCATTATTGGTAATATACAAGAAAATATTGATATGTGCATGGGACCAGACTTAAATATCACATATAATAGTGATGTTAATCATCACATAGAAATGTATAATGCCAACAGCAAATTATCGCTGCCATCAGAGGCAGAAATTATTCATGAAAAAGCTGAGGAGAAATTCAAAGATAATGAATTGAAGGAGTCTTGTATGACTAGAAATCAAAGTACAGATAATGGCCACTTAATCCTTGAAGCAAAAACACCTGAACAATCTGGTCAGTGCATTTCAGAAGCTGCTTCTCATAGATCACTCTCAGTACCTTTATTTAAGAAAACTTCTTGCAAATACTTAGACAGTAATGAAGAAAGTCCTGGCCATGATGCTTCTGATGGTGCAAAGACACCAATATCCACATCTTCAGACGCTTTACAGGGAAAAAGTATTTTGAATAAGTTGAGTTTACGCAAGAAGAAAAACTTGTCGGGCAAGTTCTTGTATCCTTCAAAATCAGAAGAAGGTTATGAGAAACTAAAGATGACATACACAGAAACAATTGGGCAGGTTGAAAGTAGTTCGAGCTCATTCCTAGAGCCTCAACCACCTATCTCCAAAATACAATCTGCTTGTTCAACAAGCTCAGTGCTAAAGGTTTTTCCTGACATTCATAGTATTGCCAACAAACAGCAGAATTTCCTGTCTCTAACAAGTCTTGAGAAAGATACAAGATTTGAAAGCAATAATGTTTCTTTATCAGATAAGACTACATATTCTCCTTTGGGTTTTGATAAAGAGAAATCATCAAGTCCCAGAAACCAACTAGTGCCTGCAGATGAGAAAAAATTGGGGAACCAGTTGAGCAGCTCAAGAACAGTGTGTGTTGCATCACCGGTTACCAGCGTCGGTGCCATCGGGACAGCATTTGATGATCCACACGACACGTTCACAGATGCAGACATTCTTACGATCAGTACTCAGGGCAACAGCCAGAAACCAATGAATTCTGAACAAGTTTATTTCAATACAGCTTCACCAAAATCCAAATGTTGTAATGATAAAGCTTCTAGGAGGTTATCAGGAGGTTTGAGCAGGAAACTGCAGCGAAATGGTGACCAGTCGAAGATGGTCGCCTCTGAGCTTCAGGTTGTTCCCGAGAGAGACCTAACTGAAGAAGAAAATACTTTAGCTGTTTCATCATATTCTCATGGTCATGAACATGATCAATTGGCTTCACCTCATATTTTACAGCAGGAAGGGTTTAGCCAAATTATGAATGACAGCCTAAATGATGTTTATTTATCAGAAATGGATACAAACCCATGTGTTCCAGCGCTAGATGAGGTGGCCATCAAGAGTCGGACGGGTGAAGTGCAGCAGGCCAAGGTACTTGACCTTGGTGTTACTGGTGCTCCAAGTAATAAACTTGCAGCAGAAACTGATGATAAGTATCAAAATGATTCCAGAGAAAACATAGGTTCTGGCTTTTATACTAGCAGAGGAAAGCAAATGATGGTAAGCAAAGAAGCTTTGGAGCATGCAAAGAAGCTGGTGAAGGAGTTGCCATCTGATGGGTCACTAATGGTAGAAGACACTTCAAGTGATAAGAAGTACACTGCCTGTGTAGCTCCTCGTGGAGTAAATGCTAATGATAAGACTTGCCAGTTCTCAGCACCAGTGTCCATTTCTGGACATTTTCCCACTGTGTGTAGTTTCACTACTGCTCGAGGGTCAAGAGTGACAGTGAACCCAGCAGCCGTGGCGAAAGCCAAGAAGCTTTGGGAAGAGGAAAATTGCGTTACGGAATGTGATCCCGAGAATAGCGATACAGATGTTCAAGATCATTCAAATATTTTACACAAGGCTTTACAAGAGAAAAAGGTAGCCATTGCCCATGATGATAGAAAGAGTTTAAACATACATTCCTTGAAAACTGATACATGTGTCACTGTTCAAGCTGACAGTGAATCTTTGCTGAATAAATCTTGTCAAATGTTGCTTAAAGGAACTAAGGATTGTGTAAGTAATAGATGTGATGGGAGAAGTAATGACATGCAAGACTCCTCTAGTAAGTTAGTTACCAAATACCAGTGTGTGGGTGCACCAGATGAAGCATCAAGCAGTGTGAGGGGATTTCAAGGCTTTTCCACAGCTTCTGGATCAAAAATTAATATTAGCAAAGAGGCATTAAAAAAGGCTAAATTGTTGTGGGAGGAAAATACTGGGGAGAGCGACCCTGACAAACACAAAACTGTGAACAAAGAGAAGAGTGCAAGAAGTGGATGTCGGGTACCGGACGCATCACATACGCCGGAGTCAGAGTGGCAAGGGTTCAGGTGTTCATCAGCAGATTATAATGTGAGTGAGGGAACTGTGCTGAGTGCTTATAGCAGTAGTTCACCCAAGTTAAAAACAAGTCAGAGTGCAGTTTCAAAATCTAGCCATGGTGGTGTATGTGAAGCCCAGTCACTTTTGAATGAAAGTGAAAACTTTAAAAGCCATTTGAGATCTGAACCAATTACAGTGAATATTATAGACAAATGCAATGAAAGAAGTATGAAAACATTACCAATAAAGAATAATTCTCCAGTACCTCAGTCAAAGCATAATATGGCAGCTTGTATATCAAATGAAAATACTAACGTAAGTCATACAAGTAGCATTGGTAACATTTATCACCAGTCGAAAGGGGAAAGTTTCTCTGGTTTTCACACGGCACGTGGAAAAAGAGTGACATTAACCGAAGCGGCTATTGCTAGAGCCAAAACCCTGTGGGAAGAAAGTGACTGTAACGTAATGGTAACTAATAACTCCACTTCCCTTCAGGATGACGGAAATAAATTAATTTTAAGCAGCAGAATTCCATTTTTGGAAAAACAAGGCAATATTTTATCTGAGAATTTAGCACCATCTCTTGAAGAACAGTCAAATATTACACAGCAAAATGCATTGGAAAAGCCTCAGCCTTTGCAGTTTTGTAAGTCAGAAAAATCTTTATTGGATGTTAGGCTCCCTTTAGATACAAGCTACAAAGATTTCCAGAGAGCAGGCACAAGCAATCTATTATCAAAGTTAGTTATAAAACAAGAGGAGACTAAACAATATCATCTAGATGAAGAAAAGCAATCATATTTGCTTAATGAAATGAATCATGATACCGGTTCCTTATGTTCAGCTCCAAGTTTTGCAACAGCTCGTGGCAAGCAAATCTTTATAAGTAGGGAAGCTCTTTGTAAAGCTAAAAATATTCTTAGTGAAGATGTGCCATCAAATAATGACAAGGAAGTGAACAGGTGCACAGAGCAATCTTCTTATAATCATAAACAAGTTCAAGGCAAGGAGTCGGGGACAAAATTGCAGGGCTTGAGAAGAGCTGGTGGTGCAGAGGCCCATGTTAGCCAGGGTGCTTTGGAGAAGGCTCACAAGTTCCTTACTGAAGACAAAGTTGATGAAAAGCACATCATTTCTTGGCCACCACAGGAAGCACCAATAGAAAATATCAATATTAAAAATGAGAGTAAACTTGAGGCAAGTAAGAGTGGCTGTGGAGACGGGGCGAGCGTTTACTCTTCAACGAACATTAATGAAAGAGGAGAAATTCAGGAAGATGGAAAACATTTCACTGAGAATTTGTGTATGGTGAATGTTACCGAGCTTCATAGCACAGAGACAGAGTATATAAATGCCTTAGCTGGCGAAGCAAGAGGAGTGGATAAAAGCTCAGAAACTTCCGAAGGTGCAGGACAGCCTCTTTCAACAAAGACCAAGTTAAGTGTGGGTATGAAGAAACCGGCGCAGACTTCGACACTAGATGACAAAACGAGTAAAGCTTCTAGTAAGGACACCCAGAGTTCATCCGCAGAATTTAAAGAAAGGATTTGTAATATAAATGCTGACACAGAAGCAAGCAGAGATCCAGCATGCATAAATATCAGCCTCTTAGGAACTCCAGAACCTACAGAAGAAATCAATAAATCTTTTGTTGAGGATGGAGATATGCTTGAAAACTATGCACACAGAAGTCCCTCTCCTATACTGGGCTCTCAGAAATGTAGAGAATTTTCTGTTAATAGGTATGCAAATTTGGCAGTAAATATGAGACTACCAGCCCAACCAAATGTTAAGGTTCACAATTATAACGGAAATCAACTTCAAAATTGTGTATCGGATGTGGATGGAAATCTCCACTTGCCATTGCCTTCCATAGAGGCAGAGAACCATTCAAAAGGCACATGCGAGTTGAAAAGCATAATTAAGAATCCTCATTCATCAGACAATGTAGAAATTACAGAAATTACTGAGGCTTTTTTGAAAGATGATGATTGGGAAGAAGAGGAAACACAAAAGGGTTTGGTGTTGAGAAGGAAGCGAAGGCAAGAGTTGACACAGGAGAAGCAGGACAACAGCGACAGTAACTCCAAGATGCAGAGAATATCTACGGATATTGTTCAGCTTATGGATGAAAGTGTAACACCTCATATACAAGGTAATATGTTTAACTTTATAAAGCTTATTATAACTTGACTTGCTCAGCTTCAGTGTTTGGTTAGTAATATTGTTGCTGATAACAGCATTTGTCTTGCTCTACTTTGGTATATCAACATACTGCAAGTATGAGGAAAATTTTGGAGCGGGATCAAAGTAGCGTTGAGGATCACCGCAGATATCGTAACTGGACTGATTTTTCCATAGATCATGTTATTGTGATTTCATTTTGTATACAGTAGGTATATTCAAATTTATATATTTTGAAATTTCTTGAAGTGACCCCTCATTAGTTTCCCAAGCTAGGTACCAGTGCAGAGAATCCTTGGGGAGATGCAGCAGGTGTCTGAGGGCCGGCCTTGCCTACTGGGAGTCAGGTCTAGTCTGGCTGTATACAAGGTGAGGGGGAGCCGGGGGACCGGAGATGAATGCAAAACCAAGGGGAAAAATCCCACCTGAGAGCATAAGCATGTCCAAATGAGCAGTGGCCCAAGGAAAATTAGATACCAGCAGGTAACTAAGTTAATGATAATTGCTGCAGTGTAAACCCCTGTGATGTGTGTGACCACCACCAGGTGATAGCCTAGGGCACCTGGAGTCCCAACCAGTCTGCCTCCTCACTCGCCTGGTCACTATCTCATATGGCACAGTGTCATCTGATGGGGGCCCATTTTCTGCTTCATCAAACATTTGTTTTGTTTGTGGCCATTGTTTCTGTGGGAGCCCCTTCGGCTCCTTGGAGCTATCGGGCTAATATGCAATACATTAGACCAGGGCCTTTAGTCAGTGGCGTTCTGCCTACCGGGGACCACGAGTGAGAACCTGGCCCCCTCAGAGAGGTGCAAAGAGCAATGGCCCTGGGAGCCGTGGTCGTGGTAGGTTGGCAGTAGGTCAGCGAGGGTCTCAGAAGCCTGGTACACTTCTCAGGGCTGGGCTTCACCTCGGGTCGTGGCTCCCAGTAGGTCAGCGAGGGTCTCAGAAGCCTGGGACACTTGTCAGGGCTGAGCTTCACCTCGGGTCATGGCTCCCAGTAAGTCAGCGAGGGTCTCAGGGCTGGGCTTCACCTCGGGTCGTGGCTCCCAGTAGGTCAGCGAGGGTCTCAGGGCTGGGCTTCACCTCGGGTCGTGGCTCCCAGTAAGTCAGCGAGGGTCTCAGGGCTGGGCTTCACTATGGGGAAGCTACTTGGCCCAAAAAAAAATCATTACTGATTTAGAATATTTTTAGAGTGTGATGAGGAAGTCGCAGCTGAGAGAGAGATGTTAAGATTGAGGCAAATGAAAATTATTCGCTCCAAGGAGACGGTGCGTGTTCAGCCTATTCAGGGATCTCTACATAAAATTAGAAGTGAGAGAAAAATGGAGAGACGCCCACTTCAGTCACTTGGTGCATTAAAGGTAAATGATCTTTAAAAGTTTTTGTCATTTGAAATTGTGGTTTAGAGTCTTCATATTCAATTGAGTTGAAGTTATATTTCTCACATTTGGATTGCTTTGACTCGTAAATAGACATTTAACAGAAAATTTAGTTGAAGTCCACTTTGGATGATATCTCACACAGGAATTGTTTTTCAGTTTTCCTCCACCAAGTTTGTCTTTTACTACCAAGCTTCTGTTTAGAGTACCATATCACTCTATATGTGTACATGTTCTCTACAGCACACATGAGTGCTGGTATTTATGTCAATATTTCCTTACTAGTAAAGGAAACCTAAATTCTCAGCAACTCACAGGTGCCCAAGTTTGCATCATGAGACTTTCTAAGCCGAGCCCCCCACCCCCCTGGTGGTTCCTTGAAGCTGTCTTGCTGAGATTGATCCAAACTGAAAGGCCCCATCAGTCACAGAAGTTGTGTTTGGCCTAGTGGCTACCAGAGCCAGAGCCCCCTCACAGAAACACAGGGTCAGTGACAATTCATCAACCCACTGCATAAATCCTCCAGAAAGTCAGCAAAGCTTTACAGACAACTGCGGTTTCTCGGGAAGCAAAAGTTTCTAACTTGTTAGATGCTTCTAAAAGCTTCTAACAAGATACGCCCTCTTACAGTGTTGTAAACACTGCAAATTGACTTCCAGATGGATACTGATCAAGAACAGAGCCAATCCGTGACGAAAGCAGTGAAAGAAACATGTATGAGGAAAAAGTTATTGAGTTTTCGTCGAAAGTATAGAAAAGTGAGACTTGTATGTTCTTATGTGTAAATATTCCTTTACAGCATTCTATTGTGAATAATTTGATACCAAATTAAACGACATAGCACGAAATTTGAGGTCAGAAAGCTGAGAAGAGCATAAACATTTTTGTGTGGTGGTGGTGAGTTCTCAGGCTACCTTGCAGTGCATGGCCGGCCTAAAGTATAGGAAAGTGAGACATATGTTCTTATATGCACATATTCCTTTAGAGTATTCTGTTGCGAACTATTTGATACTGAATTGAATGCTGTAGCACAAAAATTGAGGTTAGAAAGCTAAAAAGAGTACTTGTATAAACGTTTGTGTTTGGTGGTGAATTCACGCACACTGCTCGGCTGACCTTGAGGTGCGCGGCGGGTCGCCTGCCGGGGCAGCAAAAGTGTTAATTAATTAAGTGAAGTGATGGAGTTGGGGGGGGGGGGGTCACTGGGGTGTAGCTCATCTGGCTCTCAGGGTTGCCCATCTCAGCTGGCTCTTGGGGTGGCCCATCCCTTCAACAGCAAAAGAGGCACTTGAGCCATCTCTTCCTGCTGAGGGTTTGAAATGTTCTTCACAACCACTTGTTTCCTCCACTCCCTCTACGTATGATGTCACCTACTATCCATGGCATTGAGCATATTGAATAGCTCTGCCCTGGGGCCATCATGCATGGATTCTGTGGTTAGGGGAGGGGTGTTAGCCATGGTGGGCCAGTGGGAGCTTTTTTCTCCATTTTGGGGCTCTGTTCCTTCTGCAGGGGATTTTGCTCCTGGCGGTTGGTTTTGTATTTTTCCTCCTCCTTGGTGTGTGTGTTCCTTCGATAGCTTCCCTTGCATTTGGTTCTGTGTATCATTCAGTGCATTGGCTTCACTAGTGGGGGGAGGGAGAGGGTTCCTGTGCCGTGCGGTGCTCCATCAGTGGCCCGTTTTGTAACTGTTTCAGTACCTCTCATGGAAATTGAACCTCTTCTCTGTTTTGATTGGGTCTTGTGGTCATTGCTTGTCCTGGATGGCTGATACACCCTCTTTCTTTGAGGGTTTGGCTTGGATTCTCTCCGTCGGAGACAGAGGGGGGGTTCCTTGTATTCTTAAGGGTATCTTATTTTTGCCTGTGTATTTATGTCTGGTCTGGGTTTGCTAGATTTGAATGTACGTTGTAGGGTTCAGTATTCCCTAGGTTAGTTTCACACTTTTGAATTAAATGCTATTTGTTTTCAGTACCTTGTACTTTCTGTATTGATACATAGCATTTATGGCTTTGTTTTCATTCTCAATGTACAGTCATGACACTGTTCTTTTTCTGCCCTATTTTATACAATGGCAACAGGATTTTTTTTTTGGATGTTGGTGTTGCACTTCCATTGTACTGACTTGTTGGAGTTCCACCTGTATTTTTCCTTGTGGTGACTATGAAGTTTCCTGGCATTATTCTCATTCCTATTACTGTCGCTTTCTTATTGGGTGGTTATAAATAAGAGCTGCCTCATATGGGCCAATAGGCCTTCTGCAGTTACCTTTGTTCTTTTTCCTGTTTCTATCCCCTCTACTACACCTTACCTTGCATACCTTTTGCCTTGCTCCTCACCTCTCTCTTGCCTATTTATTGCCTTTATCTCCTTTCCCTCATCACAATCAACTTTAGAATGGTTCAGGACGGACCGAAACGTCGTCGTCCCTTCACCTTCTAGTGTGTGGTCTGGTCAACATACTTTAGCCACGTTATTGTGACTCATCGCCTGCTTTCCTGGCATTAGTTTTGCGACTACAGTGGTTCCTTTGTTTACGAATTTAATCCATTCCCAGAGACGGATCGTAACCCGAAAAGAATTTTACCGTAATGTAAATTGAATTAATGCGTTCCACACTTCCAAAAATATTACAGTACCTTCAAAATATATTTCGTACATAATGCACACAAATATTTTGTACTATAGTTCAGTATGTACAAGTTATAGCTTACCTTTATTGATGACTCTTGTTGGTGTATGGAAGACGGTGTGGAGGGGGGAGGAGGAGGAGAGGTGTTAGTGTTTGGAAGGGGAGTTCCATTCTATTATAACATCAGGCAGTGATGTCTTCTCTGGGGTACTCTCTCTCCTACGTTTTGCAGGCATACCATTAGGACCTGGATGCGGATTCATGAAGCAGTTACGCAAGCACTTACGAACCTGTACATCTTTTCTCAATCTTTGGCAGCTTTGTTTACTATTATTAATCAGTTAATGAGCTCTGAAGCACCATGAGGCTGTTCATAAAAATAACAGCAGTTGATTAGGAAGTTTTCATGCTTGTAAACTGTTTAATAAATGTAACCAAAACCGTTCTGGTTTTGTTCTGGTGGCCTGGAATTTAGTCATATTCCTGGTACCAGTTGTGTGTTTCTTTGGACCATATCTCCCAACCTGGGTTCTCTTATGTGCCTAGGGAACCAGGCTCTTACTGTGTCTAGTGCCTGCTGCCTCCTCTCCTCCCTGCTAGGTCCCATTTTTTTGTTCTGTGTCGTTAGTTAGCTTCAGGGAGCCATCAGGAGCGCTCCCCCAGAAACCCAGAATTGAATGTAATGAAATGCCTCTTAGAGGAACCCTGGTGACTCCCCGACTCCCTCCCTACCTCCAGGTTCGTTGGTTTTTCATTGGGTTGTTTATTAACTCCAGAAGTGACCAGTGGAGCCAGCTGAGGGCCGAGGTTGCTTTGCCTGGTGGTGGTAACTGGCACTAATGAATTTTGAGCTAGTTTGAGTGAATCCTTTGTTCTTTGTGAATTGTTTGTAAAGTTCTTTTGGTGGTTTCCTGGCTTTGTTTGCTGTGAAACCCTCCAGTGGTTTATAAAGCTTCACTAACATTCTGGAGGCTATTTCTGTAGGTGTCACTGATCCAACAGCCCTTAAACTCACACAAGGCAAAAGCATATCTGGAGGAGATATCCAGAGACCTCAAACGAAACCCACAAGGGATTGGTCTCGAAGGACTGACGAAACAGGACTCCCAAGCACTGGGGACACTTGCTGGGATTTATATAAGCAAACCAACATGACCTAGTTAACATGGCTGTGAAGGTCAACCTTGGTGTGCCATGTAAAACAAGCACTCAAACCCTCAGTGTGCCCCACCAGCCAAAACTTTCGCACCTAACCAAGGGTCTAGACAGAGAGGCAAAAGATGCCCCCTGACACACCTGAGGAAAGACCCCACCCCGGTGGTACATCCTTGTAAGAGCGAACTCTTGAACATACCAGGGAGGAGAACTGTCAGTGCAGGAGTATTAGCAGGGGAGTGCACAATCACAAGTGCACTGTGAGCACAGTGTTCAGAGAAGGTAGCCCTGAGCACATGCTGTTCCAAGAACCCTATGAGCCAGGTCCACACAACACAGACTGGATAGAGAACATGCTCATGAAGCCAACTTGAAATATGGAACAATACCAAGCAAATGGCACACTGTAGAACGAAGTCGAGGATTGCTGGCACTAGGCTGAGAAGCAGTGGGACCCACGTGGCTGCTTCCTGGGACCCAGGAACACTACAGTAGACATCCGGTGGCGTCTACATCTGACACAGAACTGGATTTGAAGGCTGGGGAGACCTATGGGGGCATCTCCTAGGCTTGGCTGGACCCCTTCTTTGCCCCAGAAGCCACTGATGGCCCTCCAGAAATGGCCATTTCATTACATTCAACTCTTGATTTTTATCACAAATGCTATAGCCATTAAATTAAGACATTTCAGATGCTAAAAAGACTCAGATTCCTAATTCTTTCTTTTGGACAGATATTCAGTGGATGGAAAAGAATAACTGCAAAAACTGCTGTCAAGTATCAGTTTCAAGTGGAAGATAAAAGGTATGTGTTGGTAACTGCAGAGCATGTGAATGTTTGTGGCCAGTGGGGGGGGGGGAGTTTATATCATTCATGTTAAATGTACATTTTAGTACAGTACTGAACAAGCACTCTCTTAGTTCAAACACCAGCTGCTGTGTATACAGAGTTCCGTACCGTAGGTAATTAGGTAGGTAGAGTCCAGGTAGGTAATTACCGTCCAGATGGACATCCAGTTTATGGCGACTTATTATGCACGGTGGCACAGTGGTCTGTGCAGTCGGGCCACAGCCGAAAGGTCTTGGGATCAGTTCCCATTGCAAGACATCAGTACTTAGGCATAATTGTCTTTCAGCTGATGCCTCTGTTCACCTATTAGTAAATAGGTAGTGAGGTGTTGTGGGTGGGTTGTGGGGAAGGTCCATGGATGGTGAAGCCAAATAATCAAAACAGTTTCCAAGATATGTCAGAAGTAAACTAGAATATGGTTTGGAAAAGAAACCCGAGGCAAAGTTCGTAATCCGATTCGGATTTTACAGAGAAATTGGGCTCATAACCCGAAAAATTCATAAAGAGGGGCATTCATAAGCCGAGGTGTCACTGTACTTCTGTTTGGCCCTGGGTGGTTGTTTGCTGGTTGGGTCGCGTTGGGCTCCCCAGCTTGCATAATAACAGCGGCCGTGACTCTTTCTGGTCTGGATTGTGGTGCTTCCTCGGAGTTCTTTTTCATTCTATAGCTTGTTTTATTGCCCGTTGGGAGGCCGCCACGGTCCATATTAGGTGATACCTGGTTCAGAAGGATGGACCTCCTCTGGGCCTCTGGGGTAGCTCACTTTACAGCGGGCCAGTTTGCCCAGATATATACAGGATACAACCGGTTTTGGCGGTCCAGCGCCTGGGCTTCCTGTAGGGAAACAACCTTCTGCAGGCCCTGGAAAACCCTTGTTGGGGGTTTAGTTGGCTGTAATGGATGAGTCTTCTGCGTCCCATCTCGCCCTGTGTGAGTGAGGGTTGCTCATTGCCCCTGACTCAGGGTGACGATCACCTGTACTACCTTCGTCATGTTGCTTGTTGGGTCGATGACACATTCGACCTGGAAGTTTGTGAGACTTGTTCTCTACTCGTACTCCAATTTTTCCATACTGTTACAACTGAGGCTAGGGGTCAAGCGGCTAGCCCATTGCATGCTAGGTTTAGGTTGCTGCAATGCGCACGGTTGGTTGCCTGCTGGAATGCCCCGGGGCGGCCCCGTTTTGGTTATAGGAACCTGGACTTGGGGGCATTGGTTGCTTCGACCTTGGTTCCGTCCATGCTCCTTCATCCTCCCCTTGTTGGTGTGGTTCACCATTCTCTTCCCCCCCCTCCCCCTGCTTCCGGCTCCCAAAGTCTGAGGTTTCGGGTCAGGACAGAGTTTAGCTGGGAATGAGGCTCAGGCGCTCCAAGGGTTGCCCCATTCAAGGCAGGGACGGAGGCATTGGAGCCAGTTCCTCCCACCGAGGCTTCTGGGTCCTTCCAGCAGGTCTCTTTCCTGGATGCTTTTTCCTTGGACTCTGCCTTTCCTTCAAGGGGGGAGGGCATTGAGGATGGCTCTGCCCCAGATCCTAATTGAATGAATTCGTGCTAAGGGGGAGGCGGCCCTTGAGTGCTTAGGCCCGTTTCGACCTTACCTTGGTTTTGGTGCCTTCAGGGTGGGGTCTGCTGTTGCAAGGTTCGGTGTTTCTGTTCCCCCTTCTCCCCCTTCCTTGTACGAATTTGATATAGTATCGGCTCCTCCCAGTCTGGGTTCGTTTCAGGGTTCCCTTGGGCTCCGTGGCTGCGTCCTTCTGGGTTTTCGACTTCTCAAATTTCCTCAGCGGGGTTTGGGAGAACCCTAGGTGCGTACCTCCTGCATACCCGGTTTCCGCCTCAGTGCTCGACCTGGTTTTTCTTTCTTTGCCGTATTGGTTACATTACAAAGTGCCAGTGTTTTCTTGGCTTGCGGACTGCCCTTTCTTTTCATTGGGGGCATGGTGTATGTTCTGTCGTTCTCACACTCTAGAGTGGCGGGAGCTCACTATGATGTCGCAAGTGTACTTAGGGGGCACACTTGAGCATCTTAATGAGTGCGTGTACACCCATGTGCTTTCTCGTGAGATTGGTGTGCTCCAGTTGCATGTCCAGGTCCCTTCCCTTTCAGCATCTTTGGCTGCGGAAGATCTTCATGCTCATGGGCATTTGGCTTCAGTTCTTCGCTTCTTTTCCCTTTTCGAGTTGTCCTCGGATTGGCTTGTGGAAGATGTGGAGGAGTTGGCTGCCGGGTCATCATCTGCCGCGTTGACTTCGGCGGCCAAGGCCTCGCTGGCACTGCTGAAGCTGTTTGCGCCTATCCTCCGGGAGGCAGTGTCCTTGTTTTATGCCTCTCGCCTCGTGTATCGGCAGGCAGGTGTGCCCTCCACACACTCAGCAGTTTGGCTGTCGCTTTGGAGGATTCGGGTCACTCGGAGTTCGACCATCCAGCTCCATTCGAACTGTTCTCCGGTGGTTCATTGCCTAAACCACAGGGGTTCCCGTCAGTCCTTGCCTCTTTGGGGCTGGTCGCTTCGAGTGGCTCGTCTGCTGGCTTCTCGGGGTTTGGCTCTCCATGAGGTTCATATCCGGGAAGTATCCAATGTCCTGGCGGATGTCCTGTCTTGGTTCATTCCCGTCTATGGAATGTCATTCCCCCTGTCGTTGCCAACTTGTCCAGTTGGCTCTGCCGGATGTATGGACTCCTGGGAGTGGACCTCTACATGACGCCTTGGTCTCTGCATCTCCTGATCTATGTGGCACCCTTCCCCGACTGCGAGGCTGCCGCGGTGGACACCTTTCGGCAGGACTGGTCGAGGAGGGATTGCCTGTACCTCTTTTTCCCCAGTCCAGCTGTTGCTTCAGGTTCTGGCTCGGTTGGAGTCCTTCCAAGGAAGAGTAGTCCTCGTGGCCCCTTAGTGGCTGGCCTAGCCTTGGTACCAGGCGCTGCATGCTCTGTGTGCGAACCCAGGGCATTTTCAGTGGCTCCGCCTCTTCCAGCAGGTCGGACCGGTCTGGTACATGGCTGGTTCGGTCTTCCCCTCCGCTCTTCGCGTCTGGTCTGTTTGACGCTGGTTTATCACTATTTGTATGGTGGTTCCTTTCTGGCGAAGAACAAGATGGCTGCTTTCCGGAGGGGTCCTTGGATCATTGATGCTTGGTTGGTCAGGTTGGGGGTGTTCATGTGTTGTGTGTCCGGTTGTTGCTCTTCACTGTTATCTTTGCGCTTCGGGTTCGGTGGCTGGGGATGCACTTTGGGCTGATCCAGTTTCCCTCATTCCCTGTTCCAGGGCTTGGGTCTCCAGGTCGTCCGCCGGGTTATTAAGTCTAGCCAGCCTGCGGTCTATCCTTGTACCCATGACGTTAGGAAGTTTGCTGCTTTGGCTGCTGTGTTTGGCAACATGTCTTGACATGATATTTGGGTGCAGGGATTTTGGAGGTCAAACAGGGTCCTGGCTGCCCATTATTTGGTTAATGTTCCTGCTCCTGGGTGTTCCTGTGTTGTTTTTGGTTGCAGGCTGCAGCCAGTTGTCTCAACTTCACGTAGAGGCGTGTGTGACAGCTGCCTCCCAGGTAAGTCCCTCTTTTCCTTGTCTTTGGTTATGTAGCTTCAAGGGGCCATAGAGACTTCCCACAGAAAACCAGCGTTGAATGTCACGAAACATTTTCTGGGTGAACCCCGGAGGCTCGCTGGTAGCCCTCCCTCCCTCCGATTAGCGTTTTTTGCGTTGTTTGATGATTACCATCCGAACTAGAGTTCTGGGTACCTGGTGCGGGAGGAAATGGCTGTGTAGACGAGCGACTCGCTGGTGGAGTGTGACGTTTGCATATTTCCTTGGGATTGGAGGGAGTTCTGCCTCTCTTTTCGGGTTTTAGTTGTAATTTTCTTACCAATGTTGGGTTTGTTTTGTTATGCCTACCTTTCTGGGTGCCTAACCCCGGTCGATGGCACATAAGGAAAACCCCAACCACATGGGGGGTGGGGGTTCCAGGGCCATTGCTCCCTGCACCTCTCTGAGGGAGCCAGGTTCTAGCTCGTGGTCCCCGGTAAGCTCAACTCCATTGACTAATGTCCCAGTCTAATGTATCACATTTGCCTGATAGCTCCAGGAAGCCTCCAGGTCTCGACCAGAAAATGACGTTTCATTACATTCAATACTTTTTTTTTTTTTTTTTACTACAGCTCCCACTTGTTATTCAACTTTCTATGACTGGTGAATTCTGACTCCCAGGTACTGTTCATCAATGTGCTACATGGTAGTGTTGCTGCTTTGGTAGTTGTGAAGTCCATAGTTGTTACATTCTAAATTCAAGCTCTTATATTTTTCAATATTAAAAAAGTATTTCTGAGCGTTTGTGGAGTTCATGTAGATTTCTTTTTAAGGCTTCATTGTAATTTTTGCTTACTACTTTACTATACATCTTAGTGTTATCTGTAAATTTTGATGATATGGTTTGTAATATTCTCATCTGTCATTGATGTATATGACAAAAAGGAATGGCCCCAAATGGAACCTTGTGGTGCTCCACTCGCCACATTTCTCCAGTCAGATTAATTTCATATCATTACCCTTTGAAAAAATAATTGTTGAGTTGCACAAACTATTTGCAAAGATATCTTGAGAAGATCTTATGAATTGTTTGAGGACTGTAATGTACTTTCAACGGACAGATCTTCCCAAGAAAGACAGGGAGATACTGAAAAGTACATTAAGAGAATTTATAGGATCTGAACACAAGTGAATATTGGAATAAATGTGTGGGAGAGATGTAATAAAGTACATTACTTCTGTCTAGTGTTGATGGTATGACATTGTAGACATAATGTGGAGGCAAGGATACAGTATGAGGCATTGAGAGCTTTAATTATGGAATGTATGTATATATTGTTAATACTGTATATCTTTCAGATGCAGCAGTGTGACCTGTGGCGATGAATGCTCAGTCGTTCCCGATGTTTGTGGATGTATTGGCGTGAAGCAGATAGAAGAAGGGTTCTTGGCAATGCCAGGAGTGCAGCCTGGACTTCTTCCCCCTGGCTGGCTGCCCAATCATTACCGATGGATTGTGTGGAAACTTGCAGCACTAGAAAGACGCTTGCTTAATTGGTGAGACGTGTTTGTATAGTACTAGCTGCAGTAGTAGGGTCAAATTGCCAGGTACTGGATATTTAATGTAGGTTAATGGTGTTCAAATCAAATTTTAAAATATAAATAATACCTCACAGAAACACTGATAACATGGACTAAGGAGAAGTTTGTCTATGAAATGTCACCACCGTCATGTTTGTAGATGCAGTAATTGCTAAATATTAATGTAAATATGTATTTGTTTTGAGATAAAGCAGCTGGCTGCCCTGGTGCTGGTGTCCAGATGAGACGTCACTTCCCCGTAAGAGAATGTGACCAATATAACCATGTATATTAAGGACTATAATGACATACCTGGTTCCTACATGTTCAGCATTTCCCTTGACTCCCATGTGCACCTGAACTCTGGCATCAGGTTCCCCAGTGCTTCTTGGGAACCACTGAGCTGATATTACTAAACATGGTAGAATTTGGGTATCAAACTCATTAAAGAACTTCTAAGTTCCCTCATAGTGTCCTCTCCTGAAATTAAGTTTTTCAACTGCTTCATTTTCCTTATTCTCGTCCAGATTATAATGGATTGCATACTGTATTTCCAGAAGGACATGGTCACTTTTGCCCAAGAGGGGAAGGTACTGAATGTAAAATATCTCTTCCTCTTTCCTGGTGAATATCAAATCCCAGCATGGAGGGAACATCTTCTTCCACTCATCCTTATAGCTTGTTTAACGTGTCGATACCTGACTGTCTGAGGATGAGGTTTATGAATCTATCAGTCCAAAAGTCCTTCATTCTTGCTTCGTAAGACTCCCAGTCTATGGATTTCAACTAGAAGTCACTTAGTACCAACGATCGTGATCTATGCTTATCACTCTTATTATAATATCTATCATGATAGTTATAAGGCCCCTCTCGTTTGTTGTCCAGCTCCTCCTTTGTCCAGTTGGGGTCATCAGTTGTACAGTTCTTGTTGTCAACTGGGAACCACAGCCAGAACCTGGCCTCCTCAGAGAGGTGCAGGGAGCAATGGCCTATGAACATTTTACATTTAAAGTACTGTATGTCATATTTTGCCATCTACCAGGGAAGGCACCCAGGAAGGCAGGTGAATCAATACAAACCACTGTCTGGTTGAAAATTGCGAGCTACGTCCTCAAAATAACAAAAGATCTCCCCAGAAAGAAAACAAACGACCAATATATCATCCAACTAGCCTAACCCTATCTAGTAGGATTTTCTTGGTTTCAAGACGATCTCTGATCCTCAAGTTGTCATTACCTTGTGAAGCGTGCAGGATTCAGGTTGTAGCTCATGGTAGGTCAGCATGGGGGTCACAGCCTGGTGCACCTCTTAAGGTTTGGTTACCCTAGCACACAAACTCTGGGAAGCTACTGAATGCCTGCCAGAAAATGGCATTTTAGGGTGTTCATTGCTCTTATCATAGACTGTACAGAATACTTGTCTCGCATTAAATTAATATTCTTTTCGTTTTGTTACAGTCGAGCTCTGACACTAGAAAACATCATTGCCAGACTCAAGTACCGTTATGATCGAGAAATCGACCGTGCAGAACGACCAGTGCTTAGGAAGATTACAGAGCGTGATGACATTCCACAAAAAACAATGATCCTCTGTGTGGTCAATATTATGGTAAAGTGTGTTTTGTGTGTAATTACCTAAGTGTAATTACCTAAGTGTAGTTACAGGATGAGAGCTACGCTCATGGTGTCCCGTCTTCCAGCACTCTTTGTCATATAACGCTTTGAAACTACTGACGGTCTTGGCCTCCACCACCTTCTCCCCCAACTTGTTCCAACCGTCTACCACTCTGTTTGCGAAAGTGAATTTTCTTATATTTCTTCGGCATCTGTGTTTAGCCAGTTTATATCTATGACCTCTTGTTCTTGAAGTTCCAGGTCTCAGGAAATCTTTCCTGTCGATTTTATAAATTCCTGTTACTATTTTGTATGTAGTGATCATATCACCTCTTTTTCTTCTGTCTTCTAGTTTTGGCATATTTAATGCTTCTAACCTTTCCTCGTAGCTCTTGCCCTTCAGTTCTGGGAGCCACTTAGTAGCATGTCTTTGCACCTTTTCCAGTTTGTTGATGTGCTTCTTAAGATATGGGCACCAAACAACAGCTGCATATTCTAGCTTTGGCCTAACAAAAGTCATGAACAATTTCTTTAGTATATCCCCATCCATGTATTTAAAAGCAATTCTGAAGTTAGAAAGCATAGCATAGGCTCCTTGCACAATATTCTTTATGTGGTCTTCAGGTGATAGTTTTCTATCTAGAACCACCCCTAGATCTCTTTCTTTATCTTAGTAACCTAGTAATTAGTAACCTTGAACTGTTTAATGTTTTGCCTGCAAAACTAGGTTTTTGAAGTGTGAATCATTCCTAAGAAGTTCTCTTTGAATATTGGAAGTGAAAGATGCTATATTCAAGAAAAACTTATGTCATCTGTTGTGATTTGTTTACATATATTAATGTCGGTTTCATTCGTAAACAAAGCGGTCGACTGCTACATGAAATTGATTTGGGTCCTTAGTTTTATCTTGTAATATTTATGTTTTTCATAGTGGAGAACAAGATTATCACCCGTCTTCGGTAGTATTGTACATCATTTTTATTACAGTTGTGGTATTAGTGTCAACTTGGTATAAGATGATGCAATCTTCCTATCCTTCATTCTCTTGTCTTTGTTACAAGTAGTAGTATGAAGGAAGACCTTGTAACACCTGGTCTAACAGCCGGGTGTGACCTGGTCTAACAGCAAAGTGTGAGAAGCAAGGAGGGGGAGGAGTAATATTATTACTCCTCTCAACATTGAGAAGAGTCAGTTTGCAGAGCAGGAAGCCCCAACCCCCACACACAAGATACTGGTGAGGCAAGAGAGGTATAAGCCAGCTACCACAGTGAAGATAACTGGTGAAGCAAGAGAGGTATAAGCCAGCTACCACAGTGAAGATAACTAGTGAAGCAAGAGAGGTATAAGCCAGCTACCACAGTGAAGATAACTGGTGAAGCAAGAGAGGTATAAGCCATCTACCACAGTGAAGATAACTAGTGAAGGCAGAGAGGCATAAGCCAGCTACCACAGTGAAGATAACTGTGAAGCAAAGAGGTATAAGCCAGCTACCACAGTGAAGATAACTAGTGAAGCAAGAGAGGTATATAACCAGCTACTACAGTGAAGATAACTGGTGAAGCAAGAGAGGTATAAGCCAGCTACCACAGTGAAGATAACTGGTGAAGCAAGAGAGTATAAGCCAGCTACCACAGTGAAGATAACTGGTGAAGCAAGAGAGGTATAAGCCAGCTACCACAGTGAAGATAACTAGTGAAGCAAGAGAGGTATAAGCCAGCTACCACAGTGAAGATAACTGGTGAAGCAAGAGAGGTATAAGCCAGCTACCACAGTGAAGATAACTGGTGAAGCAAGAGAGGTATAAGCCAGCTACCACAGTGAAGATAACTGGTGAGCAAGAGAGGTATAAGCCAGCTACCACAGTGAAGATAACTAGTGAAGCAAGAGAGGTATAAGCCAGCTACTACAGTGAAGATAACTGGTGAGCAAGAGAGGTATAAGGCCAGCTCCACAGTGAAGATACCCTAACACACTGGCAGAACAATGTCATTACAAAACATATAAAAGACGGATGGCACAAAACCATGAAGTATATGGAACAAAAACAAGCCATTGTTCTAGTGTCAAGGTAGCAAACAATGGCAAGGAAGACTAAGGTGGAGGGGCTCTGTTGTAGTGGGGTCGAGACTGTGCTGGTGGTACTCGAGTGATTGAGGGGGGGGGAGAGGGGGTACTTAACTATGGCACAGCTTGGCTGTCTCTGTGTTGCCATATTCTGCCTGCTAAGACATTTGACTTTGTTAAGCACTTTTCTATCCACCTTCTTGGCCGAATTGAGTATTCTCCAGTGTTCCAAATAGGAATAGTGTGATTTAATGTAATAATTTGCAAAGTACACTACTCCACTAAACTGCTGCAGATTATTGATCTCATCAAAGTTGAGTAGGATTATAAATATTGGTCCTACATATAGGTGAATACAGTGGCACCTCGACTTACGATTGGCCCGACTTACGATAATTCGAGTTATGATATAAATTTGATCGAAAAATGCGACTCGACTTACGATAGTGTCGTCAACTAAGATATTCGTTGATACACGTTCGGGTCGACCGAGCACATGGTTCCCGGTCATACGGGCCGACCTTCTTCAGTTTACTAGAGCAGCTCGCTTAGTGATGATGAAACTTATAAGAAATTCCATTTGTGGTGATTTTTTGATTTTTGAACCAATAAAACTGATTATTATATATCACGTCATGGGTCCCAAGAAACTGTCTTTGTAAGTTACCATGAAAACAACATGTAAGAATGACATAGGAGGAAAACAAGAGATCATACGTAAACATGAAAATGGTACTCGTGTTGTTGAACTAGCTAGGCAGTACAACAAATCTTCGGAGGAGGAGGAGGCAGAGGCATTGGAGGATGTCCCTTCCTCATTAATTAAGAAAATGTGTGCAGTATGGGAAGGACTGCAAAGTTTTGTTGAAAAGAATCACCCAGATAAAGTTGTAACAGCCCGTTGCATTGATCTTTTCAATCACAATGTGATGCCTCACTACAGACCATTGTTGGAATGAAAGGAAAAACAATCTTCAATGGAACGATTTCTAGTGAGAAAATCAAGCAGTGAGCCAGAAGCAGGTCCTAGTGGTATGCAGGCAAAACGTGCCAGAGTGTGTACCCCGGAAAAGTCCTCACTGCCTGATGTTATAATGGAGGGGACTCTCTTCCAAACAGTAACACCTCTCTCCTCCTCCCCCGCCTCACCATCTTCCATACACCATCAAGAGTCCTCCATAAAGGTAAGATAAATATATGTACTCTATTGTAGTTTAAGAAAAAAAAAATTTCAGTATAAAATGTATTTTTAAGTTAATATTTTTGAGGGTGTGGAATGGATTAATCCCTTTATTTCTTATGGGAAAAAATTGTTTCGACTTACGATATTTTAACTTACAATATTTTGACTTACGATACGTCTCTGGGAACGGATTGCCATCGTAAATCAAGGCCCCACTGTAGTAGCTTCTTTGCTTTAGGGAACAATCAAGTGGGATTGCTAAACAATTCTGTACTATATTCAAATTCCTTTACAGACTGCGAAACATGGAACATCTGATGTTGCAAGCAATGAGATGAAACCAGTGAGCCCCAGCGGACAAAAAGACCTCCTCGAGCTCACCGATGGCTGGTACAGCATTGGTAAGTTATGTTACTGAGGGATAAAGTACCACTTTCTGGGCTGGAAGCATATGGAGATCAAAGAAAGTCACAAAACATTCAACCTTCCTCAGAGAAATCTTTGGAAATAATCAAACTACCAAACAACACTGCAGCAAGTAAAGGACTCGCCAACCAACTCCACAATCACCACCAGGTGGTGGCCTGAGTCACTTGGGTAAAGCATGATCACATTCTCCAACATAAGCCTGAGAATGAGGACTTTGGGAAGAATTCATCATTCTGAAACCAAGAACTACTGAAGGAGCTGTCCTAAAAGTGGTTTCATTAGACTTGATGTGCTTTGTGTGGAGAACCCTTTGGTAGCTCACATGAGCTTGCAGTACTGACAACCACATGGCTGTTGAAGCTTGTTTGACCCACTGGGAGTTAAGACCATAATCTGACCACCTCATTCACTTGAACCACAGTCAAGCAGCATAGCAAAACCTTCAGCTCTACCCACCCTGGCTGTTCCCCATTCATCATGTGGAGATTATTGCTTGTGTGTAAGTCAAGAGTCCTCAGTGGCTGGCGTGCACTCTTTCCCAGCCTACTTGGCTTTGTGGTTCAAGTGTGGAGTTGGGCTCTGTTCCTGGCTTGTCTTTGTGTGGTGACCGTGAGAGGGATAACCTCACCACATCCCTAGTTGAATGGCAATGCATTCTGGTGGCAGGATGGGGAAGCAGAGAGGTGGTGTTTCAGGAATTTATGGAATTTTTAGTTGCATTTCACTTTTGAATTTCATTTCTTAATAAAGTACCAAATTACCAGGAGGGTCCCGGTAGTATAGTTGAGTTTGTTCTCGATGCAGAATTGAGATTTCTGGGTTTGAATCCCTGGCGGGACAGAAATGGTTGGGCATGTTTCCTTTCACCTAATGCCTCTGTTCACCTAGCAGTGAGTAGGTAGTCTACCATGTATGAATACACTCTGGCTTCCTGTCCCCCGACAATGAATTATTATTAATTAATATTATTAATCTCTATTGGTGTTCAAATGTTTGTGACCTTTTGTTTATAGTTTTTGCTCTAGTACGTTCATGTCTTATGACTGCCCAAGGTTCCCTGCCTCTTGTTAGGGGGCAGGAGTGTGGTCTGTGCTTCTGATTGCCTGTGTGATCACAATAAGATGCCCGGTGAGTTAGTAATGGCCTGTTTGGAACCCAGCGTTGGGGAGCTATTAAGCTGCCACCCCAGAAATGATAATATTGTACAGTATTAGCAGTCAGCATTGTGTCGCATGGTTGTCTTTGTTGTAGGTGCCGTTGTTGACACTGCAATGTCACACCTGTTACGTGATGGCAGAATAGAGATTGGCACCAAGCTCGTCATCCACGGAGCAGAATTAATGGGACCGTCAGAGGCCTGTCATCCATTGGAGGTACAGTAAGCATAAACTTGCTATTACTTAAGTTCCATATTTAGGTATCTACTGTTAAAATGTACTTGATGGGTTTTCCTGTAGGCATTTATACAGTGGTCTTCCTAGACTTATTATTCTCTCTTCATTATTCTTCTTGAATTCATTATGCTTATCATTTCCATTGTAGCTGTAATTGTTGTACCCAGTATGCCATTTTGTATTCCTAAATAAACTGGCAGGAAATGCCTTTCTTGATTGTCTACCATCAAAATACATCTAGTTTAGTTAATTTTTCAAAATGAATGCTTCAGTAGAGCCCAGTCAAGCAAACACACTTCATTCTATCAGAATGACATCCGTTGCAATTGATCTTCGAAATGGAACCGAGTGCTTAGTGTGTAATCTTGCTGTTCTGTTGATGTGTGTCCCATTAGAATAAGTTTCCATGATGCTCACATGCTGGCATGTAGAGAATATGTTGCTTTCAAATATAATTTATTGCAGTTGTAGCATGTTCTGTCATATACTTTGCAGTATATTATCAAGTATAGATGGGTCTCTGCACTAGTGTAACGAATCAATCACAGCATCATTGGAGGTCATTATCTTGCGTTAAGTTGTACGTTGAATGTTACATTTTTCTTCTAGGTTTTGTATTTACCATAAATTACAGTAAAAATTGAGGAACTAGTTAATGAAATGGGCACATTTAATATTTAAGGAGAATATCCATTGGTTTTCTCATATTGTAATTATTTTCAGATGTGTGAAAATGAAATATTTTCTTGGGGAGCCCCTTCGGTTCCCTGGAGCTATCGGACTGACATGTGATATATTAGTATTGGGCAATCGTCAATGGAGTTCAGCCTACTGGGGACCACGAGCCAGAACCTGGCCCCCTCAAGTGGCACAGGGAGCAATGGCCTCTGGAAGAAAAAAAAACCTATGGTTGAGGGTATTCCTGTTTGCCATCGCCCGAGGTTAGGCACCCAGAAAGGTAGGCATTAGAAAAGAAACCCCACTTGGTAGAAAATTGCAACAAAGACTAAACAGGGAGGCAGAACTCCCAGACTCTCAAGGAAACAAGCAAAAGTCATACACTGCCGCTGCACCACTTGTCCGCACAGCCCTCCTCTCCCCGGGAGTGGGAGGGTTGGAGCCCTGGGGCCAGATTCACGAAGCAGTTACACAAGTACAATGGGGCCTCGACTTCCGATGCTAATCCGTTCCCAGAGATGGATCGGAAGTCGAATATCGGAAGTCGAAGGAATTTTCCATAAGAAATAAAGGGATTTGAATTAATCCGTTCCCCACCCTCGAAATATTAACTGAAAAATACATTTTATACTGAATACAATGTTTTTTCTAACTACAATACAGTACCAAAGTTACTCTTACCTTTATGGAGGGCTCTTGATGGCGTATGGAAGATGGTGATGAGGGGGGAGGAGGAGAGTTGTTACTGTTTGGTACAACTCAGTGTTACTGTACCCCTTCCATTATCACATCAGGCAGTGATGTTTTCTCTGGGGTACTCTCTCTCTCCTACGTTTTGCCTGAATACCACTAGGACCTGGTTGTGGTTTCAGTGCTTGTTTGTCTCACTACAAATTTATCAAGAGACATTTGTTTTTCCATTCGTTTTAACATTTGTCTGTAATGATGCTCACTTTAGCACCCATAATGTCCTTTTTCTTAGCTAGTATGGTGGATATCGTTGACATGAGATTTGTTGTACTGCCTAGCAAGTTCACCTACCTGCACACCATGTTTCATATTTACGAAGATCTCTTGTTTCTGCTCTAGGTCATTCCTTACATGGGATCTCATATGTGGAGCCTTACCACTGACTTTCCTGGGACTCATGGGTATTATATAATAATTACTTTAATGTTCAAAATGCAAAAACCCACAAAAGCGGATCTGTTCTTTGGCGCGATCGTCACTAAGCGGGTAGCTGTAGTAAACTGAGGCAGGTCGGACCTCGTGACGGGAAACCACGCGCTCGGCCGACCCGAACGTGTACCAACAAATATCGGATGTCGAGTCGCATTTTTCGATAAATTTCATATTGTAACTCAAATTATCGTAAGTAGGGGCAATCGTATGTCGAGGTGCCACTTTACTTACGAACGTGAACATCTTTCCTCAATCTTTGAGGCTTTGGTTACATTTTATTAACAGTTTATTAGCATGAAAACTTTCCAAATCAACTGTTGTTATCGTTTAAACAGCCTCCTGGTGCTTTGGAGCTCATTAACTGTTTAATAATTGTAAACAAAGCCGCCAAAGGTCGAGAAAAGATGTACAGGTTCGTAAGTGCTTGCGTAACTGCTTCGTGAATCTGGCCCCTGGACCATTGTTTGCCTTAGTGGTGTTTCCTGCTGTGTTGTGGTGGTGGCCGCCATCATGTACTGGGGCTGCATGCACTTAGGGCTGACTTCCTTAAGTGCCCTGTAAGTGCTACCCCTGGGTGCTAGGGTTCTCTGTGCCTTTGGGGCTCCACTTCTGTAGGGGTTCTTGCTGCTCGGCATTTTCCCCACCCCTTGGGGCCAGCTGGAGTTTCGTGGCCTTTGGTAGGAAGTGGTATTGTTGATGGTTGGGGTGCAAGGTGCTGTGCAGCTTGCCTACCTATGCGGTGGATGTGTTCCTGTTCCTTCTGGAGACGTTGTACTTTTGTGGGGGTTTATTTTTATTTTCTTTGCCTAGAGGGAGTTGGCCTTTTTGACTATTGGTCCACTTATGATATTTGGTGGCCCTCCTCTAGGCCCCCCGTGATTGTACACATTGCTGGGATTTCTGTGTTTAGCTCATCCCTCTTTGTTAGTTCTTGGGTTTAACCGGCTTTGCAGCACCTTGCCTGGGCTTCCCGTAGCAGTCCGCCTACGGGCCCTGGAAAACCCTGTCGGGACTAGGTGGACCGATGGATGTGTGTTCCAGGTTCTAGCTCGCCTAGTGCGAGTTTGAAGCAACGACACCTTTGACCCGGAGTCTTGCGAGACGTGTTCTCTGCTCGTGCTTCAATTTCCCATTCGATAGACATTGAGGTTCGGGTACAGGCGGCATTCGCATTGCATGCTCGGTTTAGGTTAGTGCAACGCGCTAAGTTGGTAGACCACTTGGATGCTCCGAGGCTGCCCCATTTTAGTTATAGGGACCCCGGACTTGGGGGTGTTAGTCGCTTCGACTTTGGTTCAGTCCGCGCTCCCCAGTCCTTCCCTGGTTGGTGTTGTTCGCCCTGCTCCTGACTCGGAAACATCTGAGGGTTTTGGAGTCGTGGCGGGGTTTTAGTTGTTGAGGTTCAGACAGCTTCGGGGGCTGCCCCATTTGAATTGGGGACAGAGGCATTCGAGCCTGTTCCACCTGCCGACCCCCCTTCTTTCCTGCCTTTTCTTCAGGAATAGAGGGCATGGAGGACAGCTCTGCCCGGTCCTGGTTTGGAAGATCCCAGGGCAGGGGGAGGAGTTGATCTGAGGGGCTTGGGCCTCCTTTGATCCCGCTTGAGTTTTTGTGCCCTCTTCACGGGGTTTGTTATTGCAGGGGAGGGGTTTCTTACCCTCGATTCCCTGTATGAGTATGATTTGGGGTCAGCTCTTCCCCCAGGTTCGGTTCCGGGTTCCCTTGGGTTCCTCGGCTCCATTTTTCCGGAGGTTTTCTGCCTCTCGAATCTCGCCTAAGGAAGTTCGGGAAGCATTTGCAGCGTACTTCCTGCAAGACCCGGATTCTGACTTTGTGATGGATGCGTCCTCGTTTGAGTTCGGTTCTTCTTCCCTGTATTAGGTGAATTATGAGGTACTGGAGTCTTCCTGGCTGGCGGACTCCCCCAATCTTTTCGCAGCAGCATGGCATGGGTTTTGTCGGAACCCCACGCACGAATAGTGGGAGGCTGCTACCTTTTCAGCCTCCCTTTTTCTTTTCCCTTCTCGAGCTGTTTTCAGACTGGCTTAAGGAGGAAGTGGAAGCATTGACCTTTGTCTGGTGCGCTGGCCTCGGTGGCTCGGGTGTCGGCCACACTGTTGAAGTTGTTTGCACTGATTCTCAGAGAGGCGATGATTCTGCTCTTTGCTTCTCTCCTTATGTGCTGGTAGGCCAAACTCACTTTCTCCTTGGAATCCGTTTGAGCCCTGGCTCTTAGGTTTTCATCACCTTTTAGTCCACTGCTGTTTGCAGAGGCTGCTGTCACACAGTTTCTGCAGGCTGCATCGTCTAGTTCTCGTCCTATGTCGGACTTGTTGGTTCTCCGGGGTGGCCGTTCTCAGCCTTCTCGGAAGGATCGTGCCAGGGCTCAAGGTTCTTCCAGTCGGGGTGGGCCATTGGTGCCAGTTTCTGAGCCGGCGCTTCCTTTGGAGCCGGCATCGTCTGGTTGGCAAGATGTTCGCTCTGCTCGTCGGCTGGCTTCCCATAAGCGGGGTCAGCCCTTTCATGGGTTGCCCCGTTGATGGAACGATGGGGGTAAGGCTCGCTCTGCTCATGCCTGGTCCCACGATTAGGGGGCATTTCAGGTCGTCTCCTCCAGCCTGTGGTGGCATTGCACAGCTCCGCCTCTTTTGGAGGGTTCAGGGCTGGCAAGGCAGGTTTCTTCCCCTGCGCTCCGTTGGGGTCATCTTGGAGTGGGTGTGCTTGGGCGTGGTTGAAATGACCCCCGTCATTCAGGTGGGTTTCCTGCCTATTTCCAGTGTCAAAACGGGATTGTGCGGATCTGTGGTTCATTCTGGACTTGTCCCATCTGAACCCCTAGATTCTTTTCGGATGACCACTCTGTCTAGGGTCTGGCTCCTGTTGGAGCCGGGTGCTTGGATGGTGTCTCTGGACCTCCAGGATGCGTATTGGCATATTTTCATTCATCCGGGGTTCAAGGGATGGTTAGGTTTTGTGGTGGGGGCAGCAAGCTTGCCTCTTTTGTTGAATTCCTTTTTGGCTTGAATCTGGCATCTCACGTTTTCACAAATCTTACTCGGGTCATTGCGACCCGTTTGCATCTGCTAGATTCTGACCTACCTCGCCGATTGGTTTGTGTGGGGTCCCAGCTGGTCTGCTTGTTTGCTCGCCATGGGTGTAATTACCTAAGTGTAATTACCTAAGTGTAGTTACAGGATGAGAGCTACGCTCGTGGTGTCCCGTCTTCCCAGCACTCTTTGTCATATAACGCTTTGATGGTGTGGTTCTTTTCCAGTTCGCCGGGTTTGGGTTCTTGGTGAACTGGAGGAATTCCCATCTGATTCTGTCCCAGGTTCGGACCTGGCTGGGCCTTGTGTGAAACCTTCGGTCTGCAACCTTGTTTTTCCCTCCGGAGGTGTTGCTTCAGCTGTTTCTTGGGGGGGGGTCCCGGGTCACTCTGCGGTTGCTCAAGCAGTTGTGTGGGAATTCTTCGCCATGCTAGTTTACCCACAGAGTCAGGTTTGGCTTTGGCGTCTGTTCTGATTCCTTCGGGGATGTCCCTTCTGTCTCTTTCACGGTCGCTGGGTTTGGCCTCTTGTTGGGGGGGGGGGCCTTGCATTGGCTGCTACTTCACCAGCATCCTCTTCGGGTTTTTCGGGGTTCAGTGCCTTTGAGCCCACCCGAGCCCTCACTCAATGTGTTCACGAATGCGTCGTCTCTCAGCTGGGGCTTTTTGACCAATGCTCACCAGACCGACCAGGGGTAGTGGGGTCCTTCCTTCTGTCGAGCTTACAGCACGGTGTGGGAATTCGCGGCAGTTTTGCTGTCACTTCAGAAGGTTCGGGTTACTCGGGGTTCAACGATCCGATTCCATTCGGACAGCTCTCCGGTAGTTCGTTGTCTGAACCGCAGGGGGTTCTCTTCGGGCCTTGGCTCTTTGGGGCTGGTCATTTCAAGTGACTCGTCTGCTGGATTCTTGGGGATTGGCTCTCTGTGCAGTTCATATCCGGGGAGTGTTCAACGTCTTGACAGACAGCCTGTCTGGGTTCCTTCCCTCGTCTATGAAATGGACTGTCAACTCCAACTTCTTTAGTTGGCTTTGCCGGACATACGGGCTCCAGGAGGTGGACCTCTTGGCGTTGGTGTGGTTTCGGCATGGTATCGGCGTCTCCCAATGTATGTGGCACCTTTCCACGACTGTGGGGCCGTTGCAGTAGACGCCTTTCGGTTGAGGTGGGGTTGCCTGTAAGTACCTCTTCATCCTGGTTCAGTGGTTGCTTTGGGTTCTGGCTTGGTTAAAGTCTTATCACAGGAGAGTCGTCATAGTGGCCCCTTGGTGGCTGGTGCAGCCTTGGTTTCAGGTGCTGCTTGCTCAGTGTCTGAACCCGGGGCATTTTCTGTGACTCCGCCAGTTTCAGCAGATCGGACTGGTTCAGTCTACTCCTCCACTCTTTGCGTCTGGTCTTTTTGACGCGGGTTTATCACCATTTGTGTGGTGATCAGGTGGCATCGTTGATGGTGTCCCACCTGCGAGCATCTCGGTGACAGTATGAAGTTTCCTGGCGATCTTTTCGCCATTTTCTGTCTCTTAATAGGTTGTCTTATAGTTCTGTTCAGGTTGTTTTGTTATTTCTTTCTTGACTTTTTCAGGACTGTCATTTGATGCCGAATACTGTTGCCTCATATCATGCATTCAGGGTGGAGGTTACTTCCTCCCCGTTCTGTACACTTTCTCATGCTTTGCTTCACCTTCGGCCTGCTCATGTGCCACCTGAGCCATCCTGGTCCTTGGACAGGGTGCTCTCTTTTCTTTCTTCTCAGTTTTTGGTGGTCCTTTTGGTTCAAGATTGTTTTTCCAAGGCTCTGTTTCTGTTGTCATTGGCCTCTGGGGGTTGGGTTGGTGAACTTCATGCTCTCCTCTGCCGCAGGGTTTTCTGCTCCTTTGGTTCTGGCAGTCGCTTTGTTTGGTTGCAGCCGTCTCCTTCTAGCGAAGACCGAGACAGCGGCCTTCCGGAGGGGCCCTTAGGTCATTGATGCTGGGTTTGTCAGGCCTGGGGTGCATCATGTGGTGTGTCTGGTTGCTGCTCTTCACTGTTATTTGTGTGCTTTACCTTCGGTGGCCAGAAGGGGACGTGCTTTGGGTTGATCCAGTTTCCCTCATTCCCTATTCCAGGGCTCAGGTCTCCCAGGTGTCTGCAGGGTTATTAAGTCTAGCCAGCCTGCGGTCTATCCTCATGCCCGTGACGTTCGTAAGTTTACTGCTTTGGCTGCTGTCTTCTCCAACATGTCTTGGGCTGACATTCAGGCACGGGGATTTTGGTGGTCGAACAGGGTCCTGGCCGCCTGTTATTTGGTCAACATTCCTGGGTCGCAGGTTGCAGCCAGTTGTCTCGACATTGAGTCGAGGAGCACGTTTGGCCTCCTCCCGGGTAAGTTCCTCTTTTACTTTTCTTGGGTTCTCTAGTTCCAGGGAGTCGAATGGGTTCCCCACAGAAAACCAGCGTTGAATGTAATGAAACAACATTTTCTGGGTAAGCCCCAGAGGTGTCCTGGCACCTTCCCTCCCTCTGGTCGGCGGTTTTGTTTTGCTTTTGATGCTCAGTCTCCAAACTTGGGTGTGAGTAGCCGGCGCGAGGGTCCGGGGCTTCACCCTTCCCCTCCTGGGGAGGGGAGAGCTGCACGGACAAGCGGCACGGTGGTGATGTATGACGTTTGCTTGTCTGCTTTAGAGTTGGGGAAATTCTCCCTTCCTGTTTTATCTTCCGTTGCAATTTTCTTACCAAGTGGGGTTTTTGTTACACCTACCTTTCTAGGTGCCTAACCCCAGTCGATGGCAGACAAGGAATATCCCCAACCACAAGGGGGTTTTCCAGAGGCCATTGCTCCCTGTGCCACTCTGAGGGGGTCTAGGTTATGGCTAATGGTCCCCAGTAGGCTGAACTCCAGTGAGTAATGCCCTAGATTAATATATCACATGTCAGTCCGATAGATCCAGGGAGCCTCTGGCGCTCACTCAGAAAATGTCGTTTCATTACAGTCAATGCTTGTTTTTACTGTTATGATAGTTTAATATTTGTATTCTTTGATGAGCAGGCACCAAGCACACTTCAACTTCGTCTTCATACAAACATGACGAGAAGAGCACGCTGGTGGTCGCGCCTTGGTCTTGTCCCTCAAAATGGTCCAATGCATACTCTTATTGGAGCAACCTTAAGTGATGGTGGTCTTGTAGGACGGATGAATTTAACACTGGCCCGGGTGTATCCTCTGGTGTATTTTGAACGTTCCAATGGTAGACCTATGTTTAGAGGTGAAAAGGCACACATGAGAATACTGAAGGAAACACAACAAGAAAAGGAAGCCTTAATGCATAAGGTATGAGCACCTGTTTTCATGCATAGTCATTTGTAGTGTAAATAATTTAAAGGCCAGGACATTTTCTGGGAGGTATCTTATGGAGGCTTCCTGTTGCTAGCAACCTGAATGGCTCGAGTCACTTGGGTCCACACTGGCCCCTTCCCAGTCACTGTAAGCCTGCTGGAGACCAAAGGTAAAAACCTGGCCCCTTCTAGAGAGGCACATGGAGCCGAGTGTGAGATCACTCAAACTAAGAAAAGGCTGCCAGAAAGGTCGAGTGAGACAATACAAACAAAAGCAATGTGAACATAACACAAAATGTGAGCCCGCAGTGTACTAAGCGAGTGGTTCATTAGCATAGTAACATATAGATGTGTGCCGCCAGGTGGCCGCTGACCACGCTGCTGGGAACAGGAAGTCTCCAAGGATGCCCCAGAAAGATGATTTTCATTACATTCAATGCTGGTGTTATTTGTTTATAGTTTTTGCTCTAGTACGTTCATGTCTTATGACTGCCCAAGTTCCCGCCTCTTGTTAGGGGGCAGGAGTGTGGTCTGTGCTTCTGATTGCCTGTGTGATCACAATAAGATGCCCGGTGAGTTAGTAATGGCCTGTTTGGAACCCAGCGTTGGGGAGCTATTAAGCTGCCACCCCAGAAATGATAATATTGTACAGTATTAGCAGTCAGCATTGTGTCGCATGGTTGTCTTTGTTGTAGGTGCCGTTGTTGACACCTGCAATGTCACACCTGTTACGTGGATGGCAGAATAGAGATTGGCACCAAGCTCGTCATCCACGGAGCAGAATTAATGGGACCGTCAGAGGCCTGTCATCCATTGGAGGTACAGTAAGCATAAACTTGCTATTACTTAAGTTCCATATTTAGGTATCTACTGTTAAAATGTACTTGATGGGTTTTCCTGTAGGCATTTATACAGTGGTCTTCCTAGACTTATTATTCTCTCTTCATTATTCTTGCTTGAATTCATTATGCTTATCATTTCCATTGTAGCTGTAATTGTTGTACCCAGTATGCCATTTTGTATTCCTAAATAAACTGGCAGGAAATGCCTTTCTTGATTGTCTACCATCAAAATAACATCTAGTTTAGTTAATTTTTCAAAATGAATGCTTCAGTAGAGCCCAGTCAAGCAAAACACACTTCATTCTATCAGAATGACATCCGTTGCAATTGATCTTCGAAATGGAACCGAGTGCTTAGGTGAATCTGATGTTCTGTTGATGTGTGTCCCATTAGAATAAGTTTCCATGATGCTCACATGCTGGCATGTAGAGAATATGTTGCTTTCAAATATA
>WNGS01006708.1:10692315-10705213 GCA_020271785.1 Procambarus virginalis | reverse complement strand
GAAGACAATGAACAGAAACAGGGGGAGAAGAGAGAAAGAAAAGGAAAGAGAAAAAAAAAAAGATAAATGGAAGGGGTTAGCTTATGTTAAGTCACGTTTGTTAGAAAGATTAGAGCATTGAGTATGTACTGTGAAGGGAAGAGTCCACAGCAACAAAGCCAGGACTCAAGTTCATGTTGGGTACATTGTGTATAAGAGCCGATTCTACAAGACGGCTCTGTGAAGAGTAGAGGCAGGAAAGGTTATGTTGGAGGAAGACCAATCAATGGATGATTAGAATCCCTCACATGGCAGAAGAGAGCATTGTTAGTGTCTGCAGACTTACCCCTTCTCTTGTGTTCTTTAAGTCTGACATTCAGTGTACGGCCAGTTTCGCCAAGTATTGGAGAGGACAAGATGAACAGGAAATAGAGTAGACACCAGCAGCATTAGAAGCAGGAGGAGCAGTGTGAACTAGATTGCTACGAAGTGTGTTAGTTTGTCGAAAGGCGAGTTTAATGTCAAGAGGACGAAAGGTATTGGTAAAAGTTTGAGTTCAGATATGAAGGGAAGGCATAGTACAGTGCTACTAGTGTGGAAGCAGGTTTAGGATGTAAGAAATTTCGTCTAGCTTGAGAGTAGGCAGAGTTAATGAAATGCAAAGGATAACCAAGGCGAGAGAATGATTTGTAGATAAAGGAAATTTCAGAATCAAGAACATGATTCTTACCCCTTACTTTCCTTCCTCACCCCTCTCTTGCCTATTTATTTCCTGTTCTCTACCTCCTCCCATCACAAAGCGACTTGAGAATGGTCCAGGACGGACCGAAACGTCGTCGTCCCTTCAACTTCTAGTGTGTGGTCTGGTCAACTTAGATTTATTGGATTTATTCAAGTCAATTTAGGTTTGACTGAGATGTCAATGTTAGGTAATTTAGACTCAGGTTTAATCTTATCATGAGTCTTCAACCTGTTAACTGTTATTCTCAGCCCCTCGAATATTTGCTCGAGAGTGAGAAACTCAGTTTTATAATGTGAACATATTTCTGCTAGGATAATTTGAGGTAATTTCCTCTGCAAAAGTAACTTGATTGACCATTCTGAAGCTGGTACATCAACTTTAGTACCTAAAGCCTTCACTAGAGACTCTGCTTCTAGCCTGAAGCTTTGAAGTGAGTCTGGTCTGTTACTTGGTGCATTCAGATCTAGCAATTGGTAATAAAGGTTAGCTATACTTAACTCCTGATTGCAATAATTCAACTTCAGCAGTTTGATAGCTTCCTCATAATTACTCTCAGTGAGAGCTAAGTTATTTATAACCTTTTTAGCTCCCCTTTGAGAAGACTAATCAGGTATGAAAATTTAGAAATTGGGTCAAGATAAGACCTGTTATGGATATGAACTTCAAATGAAGTCCAAAATGTGTCCCAATTTTCTTCATCCAGCCCTGCAAATGTAGGCAAGTCTAAAGTAGGTAGACGAACCTCAGGTAATTGATTACTGGATTGAGACATAGTAGAATTTGTATTGGGTTGATGGTTTACTATACTGGATAGTACATCAAATTTATCTTGAGTCTCATCTTCGTGTTGTGAAATATTTGCTACAATTTGATCTAATTCCTCTAGATCAGTTTCAGTAGCATTCAGTGAGTTAAGATAAGACTGACTTGCTGATTTAACTTGATCAAACTTAAGATTAGCTACTCTCACTGATGATTCTAGTAGATAGTAATCAATGGGAGTTGCCTTGGACAAATCATCAGACTTATTGATTAGTCTAGTTAAATGGCCTTTGAGGCCAATATAGGTTCTCCTTAATTGCTCAGGAGTAGCCATGTTAGCTTTAAGTCCAAATTTCATAGGACTTGATTGAATATTACTAATGAAGCTGGGAAATTTGTTCATTAGTTGATAATTAATATTGAGTATAGCCTGAGTTCTGGCTAAATTAAACTCTACCTCACTTTGAGGTTAAATGTCCCTACCTAACAAGTATATAGCTAAAGATTTTGAGTGGTGTCTGCATGTCACCATTAACTTTCGTCCGGCTAGCCCATCATTATCACCATTAGATGTAATGGTGATCATACAGCAACACTCAAAACCACACACAAAATAATGAATACACAAATAATTGATATGGAAGCACTCTAATCAGAGTTACTGTAATGTTGAATCCCACCCTTGCTAGGGTCAGCACAAAAATGTATAATGTATGTACTACTCATTAGTACAGGACTAATTGTAAGAATTTCTTGGGTTGTATCCAGTTCTAAGAGACCAAAATGTTGTTTTGATTTCTGAGAACGGATACAGTTTAATGGTAATTGGTATGTATCCAGTTCGATAAGACCAAAATGTTGTTCTGGTCTGAGAACTGAAATGGTTAATATAAATGATATTATCCGGTTCGAAAAGGACCAAAATGTTGTTTTGGTGCTTGAGAACCGATATAGTGAAATATTAATTGGCATCCGGTTCGAAGAGACCAAAATGTTGGGTATCTGGGGCTTGAACTCAGAAAATAAATTTTTAATTATTATATTAAAATAAATCGAAGGACCACCCGCTTTTGAGAAAAGAGGGAAAACAAATAAAATTGATCATTAGAATGACACCAGAGAACCAGTGTCTATGGAAAAACATTCAATGGATATTCACTTGAAAATAATGAAGACTGTAATTATTAATTAAAGTCAAAGCCTCAAATATCAACATTGGGGGGTTATTTCTAGAAATTCATATATATCTAGGAACCAGTGTGGTTCGTCACTAGTTCATTATAGCATTGATATTATGGTAAATCTAACTACAACATATGTAAATATATGGTAATCAAATTATATTCATTTAAGATCATATTAATTATAGAAGCAATAATTAAATTGAATAAATTTATAAGAAAAATGGGTCTTAGCTGTAAGACGATTTCTAACGCCAGTTCATCATCGTCCTCGTGATCACAGAATCCCCATAGAGAAATGACTCGAGGTAAATAACACGATGATGACAATCTTGCTGGCGTCTCAAATACACGCTGTAATACAAGAAATATAAAGTAGCAATTGACTAGGCTACAAAATTGTGCTCATATATTCATGAAGCTGAACTGAGTGATAAATATTACTAACGTTTGATTGTATTTATTTCTCGTCATAACGACAAACTACTCACTAAGGCTCTAACTACTAGATGCATCCGAACAGAAAGAAAACCTGTGAGCGTAACCGAGTACTAAGGTTTGCCGAGATGAGCGTCTGCTGGACTCAGTGTTCACTGCCGTGCACACTTATTTACGGTCCGGATGGTAATTGTAGACGCTGGGTTCACTATTGAGGCACTAGAGAACACTGGCAAGTAAATTCCACTTATTAACTGAGTGTCGACGTAATTCTTATCGACAAGAATTCTCAATTAATGCCATGTGCTCCACCACGTTGTCTCGTGTGCGTGCCTTGTTGTTGTCGTAATAATGGCGTCTCCCTCCCTCTCCCCGCTCTCGCATTCACCACGGAAATTATTAAACACAAATTATTCTTTCCCGCGTAATTATGGATGAAATGCGATAATATGAACTGGGTTGAAATTATAGGGAATTAATAATTATAATATTCTCGATAAATGATCTCTAGCGAGAAATGGAGATAATATTTATACTTCTCCAGAGCATTCAAACGTAACAGAATAAAAACTGTTACTGAATAATTTCAATTAATAACTCTTGATTTACATTATCAGGAGTAATATTATCAGCAATATGCTCAGATTAATTTATATTAACACTATGGTTAGTGGTGTTAAGAGCTACTGCAAATGTAAGTTAATATTAATTTATCATAATATAATAATGGATGATAAGTGTTGGAAATTTCCAAACACTCTGCACCTATTTCCATTTCAAATTACGACTTTTTTAAAGAAAATATGCCAATTACGGAAAACGACAAATGTCATATTGTGCCTAAACCCCCCTGCAGTTTTATAATATCTGAAATGTCGGAAATTTGACTCCTGAGCGTGATTTTTGAGCCGAATTCTGACTCTCTGCACCTATTTTCATTTTCAAATTACGACTTTTTATACCAAAAATATGCCAATTACTGAAAACGGCGATGGGTCATATTTTGCCCAAACCCCCCTGAAGTTTTCAAAATGTCTGAAATGTCGTAAATCTGACTCCTGAGCGTGATTTTTGAGCCGAATTCTGACTCTCTGCACCTTATTTCATTTTCAAATTACGAATTTTTATTCCAAAAATATGCCAATTACTGAAAACGGCGATGGGTCATATTTTGCCCAAACCCCCCCTGTAGTTTTCAAAATATCTGAAATGTCGGAAATTTAACTCCTGAGCGTGATTTTTGAGCCGAATTCTGACTCTCTGCACCTATTTTCCGTTTCAAATTACGACTTTTTATAAAGAAAATATGCCAATTACTGAAAACTGCGATGGGTCATATTTTGCCCAAACCCCCCTGCAGTTTTCAAAATATCTGAAATGTCGGAAATTTGACTGCTGAGCGTGATTTTTGAGCCGAATTCTGACTCTCTGCACCTATTTTCATTTTCAAATTACGACTTTTTATACCAAAAATATGCCAATTACTGAAAACGGCGATGGGTCAAATTTTGCCAAACCCCCCTGCAGTTTTCAAAATATCTGAAATGTCGGAAATTTGACTCCTGAGCGTGATTTTTTAGCCGAATTCTGACTCTCTGCACCTATTTTCATTTTCAAATTACGACTTTTTATACCAAAAATATGCCAATTACTGAAAACGGGGATGGGTCATATTTTGCCCAACCCCCCTGCAGTTTTCAAAATATCTATAATGTCATAAATTTGACTCCTGAGCGTGATTTTGAGCCGAATTCCGACTCTCTGCACCTATTTTCATTTTCAAATTACGAATTTTTATACCAAAAATATGCCAATTACGGAAACGGCGATGGGTCATATTTTGCCCAAACCCCCCTGCAGTTTTCAAAATATTTGAAATGTCGGAAATTTGACTCTTGAGCGTGATTTTTGAGCCGAATTCTGACTCTCTGCCCCTATTTTCATTTTGAAATTACGGCTTTTTATACCAAAAATATGCCAATTACTGATAACGGCGATGGGTCATATTTTGCCCAAACCCCCTGCAGTTTTCAAAATATCTGAAATGTCGGAAATTTGCCTCCTGAGCGTGATTTTTGAGCCGATTTCTGACTCTCTGCACCTATTTTCCATTTCAAATTACGACTTTTTATAAAGAAAATATGCCAATTACTGAAAACGGCGATGGGTCATATTTTGCCCAAACCCCCCTGCAGTTTTCAAAATATCTGAAATGTCGGAAATTTGACACCTGAGCGTGATTTTTGAGCCGAATTCTGACTCTCTGCACCTATTTTCAATTTCAAATTACGATTTTTTATACCTAGCAAATCATATAGAATATTCTAGCATATTTAATATTAATACCAATATTCTTACCAGTAAATGTTTTCTGTAGTTTAAGTCTTTGTTTTAGCCTTCTGTGTAGATCGTTTACAATGTCACTGTTGATACCAACTCCAAGGTATTTGTGCTGCCTACACGTTTCAATGTTCTGGTTGTTGACCTTGAAAGTTATAGGAACATGAGTTTTCTCTTGCGGATGGAGAACTCTGGATTTAGTTGTAGTGATAACAAGACTACATTCAATGCTTTTAGCAGCGAGTGAATCAAGTAGCGTTTGCAGTCTAGTTTGGGTATTTGCAACAATGCATATGTCATCGGCATAACAGATGACGGCTCGTCAGGTAGTGTGGGAATATCAATTGTTAATTTATGCATCAGAACATTGAACAGTGTCGGACTTAGCACTCCACCCTGGGGTGTACCCAACTCAAAGGGTGCACAAAGTTTACTTTTGACCCCCTTGAAAAGAAACTGAGGCGGTTCTGTTACTCAGGTAACCCCTGAGCCATGTCAAAAGTCTTCCCTTAACCACAAATGAGGCTTGTTGTTCTAAGATTATTTCTCTGTTTGCTGTATCAAAAGCAGTTTGGTGATCAATAAATGCCGACTGAGAGCTTGGTCCCTCTCTGATAAAATATTCAGCAAAGCAAGTTTGTGTGCTTCTTCCAGGAAGAAAACCATACAGGTTATGGAGCAAGGAGGGGTTTAATTTGAAACATTAGTCCGTCGAGTATAATCATCTCAAGAATTTTACACATGCAAGACGTCAGAGAGATGGGTCTGATTTTTTGTGAATTAGGTTTGGGTATGGGTATTATGAGTCCCTGTGTCCAGCGGTCAGGTAAGACACCCTACCCTAGGCTTTGATTAAACAATTCTAGCAGAGGGCTATTTGGCAGCTCAGCAAGTACTCTCATGGTGTTGTATGTGATGCCATCCTCTCCAGGAGAGGTAGCCTTACCTTTCTTGTGTGCATTTTTAATTTCAAAGGGGGTTATGCCATAGTTATCATCAGGCCCTATTTCACTACAGGCAATTTCAATACTGAAGTTACGATTAATTCTGGTACTAACCAGATGGTGTTGTACACCTAGGGGCAGGCTGCTTATACTGGCAGTGCTTGCATATTGTTGAAGCAGCAAGGAGCCTTCCCCTCCTCCACCCCGGGGTCATAACACCCACTCTCCGCCCCGCCCGAAGTTAGTCCCCCCTCCAAAAAATAAAAGCTTTCCCTGTGATCAGGGAACGTATTTAAACAATATTACAAGGAATGTGTTTACGTTTTCACCATTGTAAAAGATGTAAAAGAGATGTCTGGTGCAGTGTTGCCAATTTGGACGTTTTACATCTAGATCTCGATGATGAGTTATGTGTGGAGGTCAGAAAATGTTATACAGATTATCTAGAGCGATTCAATAGCGTCCTGGATGTTTTTAAGAGGATTTATACCAGAACGGGTAAGTCTCAGAGCCTGCTATCGTACGCGTATCTCTTTTGTTTTGTTTATTTCATTTGATTTTTGTGTGTTCTATATACAGTAATTGGCATCACTACACACATACATTCTACACAAGACTAGTACACAGGACTAGAACACAGGACTGGTACACAGGACTAGTACACAGGACTAGTACACAGGACTAGTACACAGGACTAGTACACAGGACTAGTACACAGGACTACTACACAGGACTAGTACACAGGACTGGTACACAGGACTGGTACACAGGACTAGTACACAGCACTAGTACACAGGACTAGTACACAGCACTAGTACACAGGACTGGTACACAGGACTGGTACACAGGACTGGTACACAGGACTGGTACACAGGACTAGTACACAGGACTAGTACACAGGACTGGTACACAGGACTGGTACACAGGACTAGTACACAGGACTAGTACACAGGACTGGTACACAGGACAGGTACACAGGACTAGTACACAGGACTGGTACACAGGACTAGTACACAGGACTGGAACACAGCACTAGTACACAGGACTGGTACACAGGACTGGTACACAGCACTAGTACACAGGACTGGTACACAGGACTGGTACACAGCACTAGTACACAGGACTGGTACACAGGACTGGTACACAGTACTAGTACACAGGACTGGTACACATGACTAGTACACAGGACTGGTACACAGTACTTATACACAGGACTGGTACACAGTACTTATACACAGGACTGGTACACAGGACTGGTACACAGGACTGGTACACAGGACTGGTACACAGGACTAGTACACAGGACTGGTACACATGACTAGTACACAGGACTGGTACACAGTACTTATACACAGGACTGGTACACAGGACTGGTTCACAGGACTGGTACACAAGACTGGTACACAGGACTGGTACACAGGACTGGTACACAGGACTAGTACACAGGACTGGTACACAGGACTGGTACACAGGACTGGTACACAGGACTAGTACACAACACTAGTACACAGGACTGGTACACAGGACTGGTACACAGGACTGGTACACAGGACTAGTACACAGGACTAGTACACAGGACTGGTACACAGCACTAGTACACAGGACTAGTACACAGGACTAGTACACAACACTAGTACACAGGACTGGTACACAGGACTGGTACACAGGACTGGTACACAGGACTAGTACACAGGACTGGTACACAGGACTGGTACACAGCACTAGTACACAGGACTAGTACACAGGACTGGTACACAGGACTAGTACACAGGACTGGTACACAGGACTAGTACACAGGACTGGTACACAGGACTAGTACACAGGACTAGTACACAGGACTAGTACACAGGACTAGCAGTGGTGTCTGAGGCAGCGCAAGTGATAGTTTTCAAGTAAAACTCCTAATAACAAAAGTATTTTTTATTTTAACTGATAATTGTGCTTTGTTTTCATAGATTATTGTATTGGATATAATTACCATATTGACAGCTTATCACCCTTTACAAAAACGCCCAACCCGTTAAGCTGTACGACCAATAATTCAGAGAGGAGTGGTTGCCATAGTAACATCTGAAGGACTGTATCTTATTGAGGTTATCTTGAGGTGATTTCGGGTCTTAGCGTCTCCGCGGCCCAGTCCTCGACCAGGTCTCCATTTTGTTTCATATCCCCAGGAAGCAGCCCGTAGCAGCTGTCAAACTCCCAGGTACCTATTTACTGCTAGGTAACAGGCGCGTCAGGGTGAAACTCCGCCTATTTGTTTCCGCCTCCACCGGGGATCAAATCCGGAACCTTAGAACTACGAATCCCGTGCGTTGTCCACCCAGCCGTCAGGCCGCATATGGAGTTAAATGGAAAATATCAAGAGTTGAAAACTCACGCTCAGTGTTTGAGAGACATCAATACAAGTCCCTCCAAGAACTATACACCTGTGACGTCAATATTTACACTTCGCCTGAGCGGACATCATCAACGCTGCAAGGTGCAGTTGCCATGCAGAGATGTCTCCACTCTGCCCAAGGGAACGTCGACCATCCTTGATGACCAAACCACATGTCAGAAGATGGAGTGAGAGGGAATTATGAGGGAGAGGCGTCAAGCTATTAAGACTGTGTAGCACTTGGAAGGGATCAGGATAAGGATTTTGGTTGGGACGGGGGTAGGGTGGGATTGGTGCCCTGCCACTTAGACGGTCGGGGATTGAACGCCGACCTGCATGAAGCGAGACCATCGCTCTATCGACCAGATGGAGAAACGACAGCGTTTCGGTCCGTGGTGGACCATTATGAGGTCGTGTGTGAGGGAGAGAGGCAGGAACGACCCACTAAAGAAAAGAGAATGAGTTGGGGAGCAGATACGAGAAGATAATTTATAGAAGAAGGGTAAAGTGAAAGTAAAGAATGGTACAAATGGGATGAAGGAAGAATGGGAAGAGATAAGAATAAGCGGAAGGGAAGAAAAAGAAAAGGGGGATAAGAAAAAGGGGTAGGCTTAAGTCAGGTTACGTTTTTTTAATTATTTTTAAATTTTGCCCCGAGGGGCGAGTTTATTGGGCAGCGCCACTCATCTTGTGAGTGGACACACCGCCATAGCAGCATGTACAACACTCCCCAATAGGAAGAAAACCCGCTGGGTTGTTCATCCTGTCACTTGTACCCAGACACAGCTGGGACTTGCTTAACTGTCTCAAATGAACAGCTCCTCAAACAAGAATTTTAACATCTATCAACCCTTAAAAGCTTACGTTATCTTGCTACGTTTGTTAAGAAGGTTCGAGCATGTAAGTATGTACTGTGAGAGGGACGAGTCACCAGCAAGGAAGCCAGGACTAAGTTCCATGTTGGGCAGGTTGTCGATGTCGAGTACATTCGACAAGACAGCGTCTGTGAAGAGTAGAGGCAGGAAAGATTATTTTAGACGAAGGGGGACTGAGTAAAATCCGGATCATCACCGTGGATGATCCGGATTTTAGTGTTGACTATTACATTCTTGGTTCTGTTCGTAAGGAAATTAAAAATCCATCTTCATTCCTTCCCAGTAATCCCTGTTGCATATATATTTTTGCATGTGCAATAGAACCTTGATCATGCTAAATCTGGGGTGTATGATAACGTTTTGCCTGTCTTCCATGGCAGGTTATAGTGGTGTGATACCATGTGTTTTGTTATCTTGCTTCTTTACACTCTTTTTAAAAACTGTTTGTGTGTGATGTGAGTGCTTCCAGTCTATACTTGCTTGCCTCTGTTTTATTGCATCTTTTGTGGAGTGGAGCAATATCTGTTAATTTACGTATATCGAGCTAACACTAGTAACTAGGCTCTAAATTTATATAATGGTATCTAGATATCTAGATACTAGGCTCTAAATAATGTTATGTGCCTGTGTTAATGTGCTTTGTCATTTTTTGGTGAAAAATAGATTTCCAGAAATCAGGGTCATGTATAGTGTGTCAGGACTCACTATCTATCATGTATAGTGTGTCAGGACTCACTATCTATCATGTATAGTGTGTCAGGACTCACTATCTATCATGTATAGTGTGTCAGGACTCACTATCTATCATGTATAGTGTGTCAGGACTCACTATCTATCATGTATAGTATCAGGACTCACTATCTATGGCGACTTAAAATCCAGTGGGGGTTATGGTGACATCTGACGCATACTGAAGTCACATTAACGTGATGTATCAGTGAGACATCAGTGGGAGCCCTGAGGGGGAATTCGAACCCGCACACACCTGGTACTTCCAAGCCCGCCCTCAAGCCCACACCTAAGCCCCCGCCCACCNGTCAAGATGAGTGTTTATTTTCCATAACTGTTGTTGTTGTCTACCTTGAATGGTACAAGCTGGTGAGTTGTGAAGTTCATGTCAAAATTATTGTGTATTAGACCTGAGACCAAATAATCTTTGGGTGTAATTTTATTCATTTGTTAAGGGCATATGCCCAAAGTGCCCAAAGCCCATGCTTTGGGCACACTTTTCTGTAGTGTAAGTTTGCCTAGCGTGATAAATAACAGTGATCGTCATTACCCAGTTTCAGGGGATGGGCGGGGTTTCAGGCCATCCTCCAAAGGTTTCACAACGTCAAGAAAACAGTCAGTTTAAAGTAGTCTCTCACACCCTACCAGAGGCTCCAAAACATAAAATGGGACAGTACGTCACTTTCTCGAGCCGCTTTAATTTTCTAGTATAATTTTTTGGCCTTGTGTGATGCATAAGAGCGAAAAGTGATGTTCTTTACTGGAGGACAGGTTGGGTATTTACTCAGAGTAGAAAGAATATTATAGAGAATCTTTTTTTCTTTTTTACTTGACAGGTACACCACTTGAATATGGCGTTGCTTGTGTGGCTGTGGTGGTGAAGTGATCTGGCAACAGTGGTGCGACCCATCGTGGCTGTACTGATTTACGTCCTGGATGATCCCAGACGCGCCTTAGCCGGACCTCAGCACATGCCTTAGCCCGACAAAAGTTAGAACTCCTCATTATGGCCTTTGTGGATTTGTTCATTAGATGTATCACGCTATTATGATTTCTCTATTAGAAGTGATGTTCTTTTCCTTAGAAATGTATTCCATGATTTGTACAGATAAAAGTTTGATTGATAACAGTTGTGTACCTCTACTTGTCATGATAATAAACAATAAAAGTATATTTGTGTTTAAAAACTTATTATTGCTGTCAAGTTTCATAATTTTTGGAGTACAGTATCCACTCAATTTAACAGCCTATATGGGGCTGTACCCAGGTTGTTATTTCCAGGGCTCCGATATTTCCAAAGTTGGTGAAGTGTCGGTAATTTTTATATGAAATGTCGGAAATTTGACTCCTGAGCCTAATTTTTTAGCCAAATTCTGACTCTCTGCACCTATTTTCAATTTCAAATTACGAATTTTTATAAAGAAAATATGATAATTACTGAAAACTGCGATGGGTCATATTTTGCCCAAACCCCCCTGCAGTTTTCAAAATATCTGAAATGTCGGAAATTTGACTCCTGAGCGTGATTTTTTATCCGAATTCTGACTCTCTGCACCTATTTTCATTTTCAAATTACGACTTTTTATACAAAAAATATGCTAATTACTGAAAACGGCGATGGGTCATATTTTGCCCAAACCCCCCTGCAGTTTTCAAAATATCTGAAATGTCGGAAATTTGACTCCTGAGCCTAATTTTTTAGCCAAATTCTGACTCTGCACCTATTTTCAATTTCAAATTACGACTTTTTATACAGAAAATATGATAATTACTGAAAACTGTGATGGGTCATATTTTGCCCAAACCCCCCTGCAGTTTTCAAAATATCTGAAATGTCGGAAATTTGACTCCTGAGCGTGATTTTTGATCCGAATTCTGACTCTCTGCACCTATTTTAATTTTCAAATTACATAATTGGCTAAACACTTCGAGTGTGAAAGATAATTAAGAGAATGTTGAAGGATAATGAGGCACATAATGGTATATTAACTTACCTTTAATCTAACAGTGTGCTATCACAATGTCAGTTGGATGTTCTTCAGAGGTAATTATATTTTGTTTGACAAATACACTTCACAATGAAAGGTAAAGATATGAAGATATTTTATTATATTGTTCTTTTATGAAAGTTAGATGACCAAGCAAGACATAGAGAAGCTGTCACTAGGAAAACTCAAAATTGCTTATAAGTATAGAAATATCTCTTTAATTTAGCAATGGTAAAACAAAGCTTTAAATGTTTTTCTTCATATATATGTAAATAATGTGCTTCTTTTTTTTGCTTCCTGTGGAAATTTATTTAAAATGTAATATACTCTGTAGCTAACTTATGGACATTTTTGTTGTAATATTATTTGCATTGGAGTTGGTAAAGAAGACAATCTGAGACGTACTTAAGGTGAGACCATTTGATTGGTAAGGAATGTATATTAATCAAGGAATTTTCTCATCAGATTCATATGCAAAGTATAGCATATTTTTGGTATAATTTTTTATATAATTAAAAAGTCTCGTACGTAATTTTGAAA
>WNGS01006708.1:10648500-10691572 GCA_020271785.1 Procambarus virginalis | reverse complement strand
ATAAATAAGCCTAAACAAAAAATTATAAATGGACATCAGTTACTGAAAACGGCGATGGGTCATAATTGCCAAACCCCCCTGCAGTTTTCAAAATATCTGAAATGTCGGAAATTTGACTCCTGAGCGTGATTTTTGAGCCGAATTCTGACTCTCTGCACCTATTTTCATTTTCAAATTACGACTTTTTATACCAAAAATATGCTAATTACTGAAAACGGCGATGGGTCATATTTTGCCCAAACCCCCCTGCAGTTTTCAAAATATCTGAAATGTCGGAAATTTGACTCCTGAGCGTGATTTTTGAGCCGAATTCTGACTCTCTGCACCTATTTTCATTTTCAAATTACGACTTTTTTATACCAAAATATGCCAATTACTGAAAACGGCGATGGGTCATATTTGCCCAAACCCCCCTGCAGTTTTCAAAATATCTGAAATGTCGGAAATTTGACTCCTGAGCCTAATTTTTGAGCCAAATTCTGACTCTCTGCACCTATTTTCAATTTCAAATTACGAATTTTATACAGAAAATATGCTAATTACTGAAAACGGCGATGGGTCATATTTTGCCCAAACCCCCCCTGCAGTTTTTAAAATATCTAAAATGTCGGAAATTTGACTCCTGAGCGTGATTTTTGAGTCGAATTCTGACTCTCTGCACCTATTTTTATTTTCAAATTACGACTTTTTATACCAAAAATATGCTAATTACTGAAAACGGCGATGGGTCATATTTTGCCCAAACCCCCCTGCAGTTTTCAAAATATCTGAAATGTTGGAAATTTGATTCCTGAGCGTGATTTTTGAGGCAAATTCTGATTCTCTGCACCTATTTTCATTTTCAAATTACGACTTTTTATACCAAAAATATGCTAATTATTGAAAACGGCGATGGGTCATAATTTGCCCAAACCCCCCCATCCCCCTGCAGTTTTCAAAATATCTGAAATGTCGGAAATTTGACTCCTGAGCCTGATTTTTGAGCCAAATTCTGACTCTCTGCAACTATTTTCAATTTCAAATTACGACTTTTTATACAGAAAATATGATAATTACTGAAAACTGCGATGGATCATATTTTGCCCAAACCCCCCTGCAGTTTTCAAAATATCTGAAATGTCGGAAATTTGACTCATGAGCGTTATTTTTGAGCCGAATTCTGACTCTCTGCACCTATTTCCATTTTCAAATTACGACTTTTTATACCAAAAATATGCTAATTACTGAAAACGGCGATGGGTCATATTTTGCCCAAACCCCCCTGCAGTTTTCAAAATATCTAAAATGTCGGAAATTTGACTCCTGAGCGTGATTTTTGAGTCGAATTCTGACTCTCTGCACCTATTTTCATTTTCAAATTACGACTTTTTATACCAAAAATATGCTAATTACTGAAAAAGGCGATGGGTCATATTTTCCCAACCCCCCTGCAGTTTTCAAAATATCTGAAATGTCGAAAATTTGACTCCTGATCGTAATTTTTGAGCCAAATTCTGACTCTCTGCACCTATTTTCACTTTCAAATTACGACTTTTTATACAAAAAATATGCTAATTACTGAAAACGGCGATGGGTCATATTTTGCCCAAACCCCCCTGCAGTTTTCAAAATATCTGAAATGTCGGAAATTTGACTCCTGAGCCTAATTTTTGAGCCAAATTCTGACTCTCTGCACCTATTTTCAATTTCAAATTACGACTTTTTATACAGAAAATATGATAATTACTGAAAACTGCGATGGGTCATATTTTGCCCAAACCCCCCTGCAGTTTTCAAAATATCTGAAATGTCGGAAATTTGACTCCTGAGCGTGATTTTTGAGCCGAATTCTGACTCTCTGCACCTATTTTCATTTTCAAATTACGACTTTTTATACCAAAAATATGCTAATTACTGAAAACGGCGATGGGTCATATTTTGCCCAAACCCCCCCCATCCCCTGCAGTTTTCAAAATATCTGAAATGTCGGAAATTTGACTCCTGAGCCTAATTTTTTTAGCCAAATTCTGACTCTTGTTATGATCTTAGCCTGCAGGAGAAACGAGTCTCACCCTTTGAGAGTTATTCAGCAAGCCTGACCTAACTGGAAGGTCCAGAAATTATAGAGGCAATAACACAGATGTAAAATAGTGTGTCGAATTTATATAAAAGTTTGAGATTATGGGCAATGAACTAGAAACCAGATAAATGACTTGTTAGGAGATGTGGACAAGTTACTGGAGGCGTGAGGCTCGCTTGTGGAGGGCGATGACCTCACTTGAGGCCGAACATCGCAGGGGGAAAGCCGCGCTTCGTTGAGCTCCCGCCAGAAGGGACCCCTAGCGATATTATCTCCAAGAGAAGAGAAGGTGCAGACGTTCCAGCTGTTGAGTCGAGCTGAGGACGTGTGGTCTCAAGTCCTGGACGGCGAGGAGAGAGTATTAAGCCGCCCAGAGACAGTTTTGTGGGCTGTGACAAGCGCCCTGGTCAGACGTTGTCAGAGGGAGAAGCGCCCTCGACCAGATAATCTGTGGTAAGCCCGATTTAAGCCAGTTCATAGTGTTTGCTTGTAGTTGGTCGTGTGCCCAGCGACAGTAGCGATGTTTATTTTCAAATTAGAAATGTTTTGGTATGGCAGAAAGCCTAAAATAAGAGAGTGAAGTGGGAGGAGCGCTGAGCGACGTCCGTCTTCTCTGAGCGCTGGCGGGCAACTGAAGGAGCCCGGCTCCTGAGGGAGGAGGCCCCTCCCAGCGTGAGTGAGGCTCGCCCAGCGAGGTGGCGCATGGACTCGCCCACGGGGGAGTCCACTCTCATTAAATGTAGAGGACAGATAGAGATTGGAGACAAAGATGTTGTGTGATTAATTTTGTTTATGTGTTAAAAAGGGAAACAATTTATTGGAATGCAAATGGGTTGCAGGTTTGTCTTTGGGGAAGAAGTTGCTGAGGACTTGGAAGCCAGCACAGAGGGAGTGGTTGATGAGACTCCAAGGCAGGGGAGGAGAGGACCCCGAGCTATGAAGAAGCAGTGAGGAGGAGTGTCACGTGCTTCTGCAGAGGTGGTGAAGTGCCACAGTTATTCGAGGAAATTTATGGTGCAGCAGCCAGGAGAGCTGTGGATGACCCTAGTAGGAGTAGGGAGGCACCATAGTTGTTCAAGGAATCTTCATGGTAGCAGCCTGGAGGAGCTGCAGAGGATCCTGGTGTTTAAGCCCTGAGGAACCTGAAGTTGTCAGGGTAGTGAAATAGTTCTAACTGATCACTTGTATGGAGGTGAGAGTGTTTGTCATTAGCGTGAACGACGCAGTGAGAGGTGAGTGATCGTTTGCTATTTATGTGCCAAGAGGTGTATATTGAAGTTTAGAGTTACAGACGTAGGCAGGAGTACCTACAGATATATATGTATTCTAAGACTGATAGAATGGTCGATTGATTCGTTGTGTGGCACGGATCATTTATACTGATATATACATATGTATGTTATTGCTTTCAAATGCTGATTTGCCTTATATGTGTTTATAGGTATATATATGTATACATTCTCTTGATGGTAGTGTAACATTATATTGTAAGACTTAATCTACTTGAGGAGGTTGATAATACCAAGAGATAGGATACCACTTAGCAAGCTGAGGATAGAGTTCTGATGGTGTTGGAGTGCAACCTGATTATAATAGTACAGAGTATAGGATTCATCATTATTATTATATGTATGCGTGTATTGTTATGTACTTCGTCCAGTAAATGTATTCAAATTTGCTGGTGTTTGCACTTGTCCCAGTGAGGCTTCCCAGGAAATAGTAAAGAAGAGAGAGAGAGAGCAAGAAACAGGAACCACTGCTGTGGACAGGGTAAGACAGAAGTCTAGAAGACAAAGGGGATTGAGGAGGTCATATTCCATAAGGAGAGAGTGGGGAGTCACAGCGGCTCGAGTGGGTGTGTGCACGTGACAACAAGGCTGCGTGTTGGAGCCGCATCCCCTAAACGTGTGACGTTGAGCCCCTCTCCAAGAGCCAGAAGTGCCTAGTGTGATCTCCTAGTGAAATATGAGCATTTGTCGAGTTGTGGGTTGGGTGGTCCGTCAGCGGTAACACCACCAAATCCACCACCGCGACAAAATTGGGGGCCTGTGTCCGGGAGAGTGAACTGACACACCCACACCCTGTCCAAGAGTGGATTTGTACACCCTTGCTGAAATAGATAAACTGTGTGACCGCAGGTGTATATTCTCTCTCTTGGGAAGACTCACAGGACAAGATGGATAAGGTGCAAGCATTTGTGGAATCAGGCAAGCCTGAGGACTTGGAAGGTTGCACGAGGGATCAATTAAAACAATAGCAGAAAAGTGTGGCTTTAGGTTGAAAGCATCTAAAGTGGCTGGGATGAAGGATGAGATCCTTAGGCAGTTAAGAGCCAAAAGCGAAGCGGCAGAGCTAGGAGCCCAGAGAGGAGCTGAAAGTGGAAAGGAGGATGATGGGCTGGATGAAGTGAGATCCCAGGGATCGAGTAGGAGCAGCAAGAGTAGCCGCAGTAGCAGGAGTAGCCGGAATAGGAGCTTGGAGAGATTCCAGTTAGAGCTCCAGATGCAGCGCGAGGAGGAGAGACAGTTCCAGCTGGAAAAGATGAAATTAGAACTCCAGATGAAAAATGAAGCCGAGAAAGAAAAAGAGAAAACAAGGCTGGAAGTAGAAAAAGAAAAAGAGAAAACCAGGCTGGAAGTAGAAAAAGAGAAAACCAGAGTAAGGGAACTGGAGTTGGAACAGGAGAAAGAAAAAGAGAAAGCAAGACTAGAGGTGGAAAAAGAAAAAGAGAGAACAAAACAAATGCAAATAGAAGCGAATAGAACCTTGGCTGAGCAAAGGATCGAACATGGGTTGCCAGAGAGCACCACCCAGGTATCACGCTCACCAGATGTTAGGGTTAGGGAGAAGGACATTCCCTTGTTTGTTCCAGAAGAGGCAGAGAGCTTTTTCGAGCACTTTGAGAAGGTGGCCAGCATCAAGGAATGGCCACAGGAGGAATGGGCCCAGCTGGTCCAGTTAAGATTGACCGGTGCAGCCAGGGAGGCTTACACCCAACTGTCTCTAGAAGAGTGCCAGGATTATGCCACAGTAAAGAGCAGCATATTGCGCTCGTTCCAGTTAACCCCAGAAGCTTATAGGAAGCGTTTCAGAGAGATGATCAAAGTTGGAGCATGTACGTTTGCTGAGACAGCAAGGGATCTGGAGAGACGATTCCAGAAGTGGATTGAAGCTGCTGGAGTTGGATCTTACGCTGACCTGAAGCAATTGATGGTCATGGAGAAGTTCTTGGAGATGATGCATCCCGAAACAAAGTTCAAGATCCAAGAAGCAGGGATAAAGGAGGTGAGAGATGCCGCAGATAGGGCGGATATGATTACGGAAGCATATAAGAGCTTGAGGGAGAACAGAGTGAAGAATGAGGTGAGACGCAGCAATGGCAGATCCAGTGGAGTCTGGGGAGGAAGAAGTTTTGGTGGGCAGACAAGCAGACCAGCTAATTTTAAGCCCCAGGAGGGAAAGTTGCCGAGTCCGCCTGCTGGAGGTAAACAGGAAAATAAAATCTGCAGAGGAGGCAAGAGTTCAATGAAACTCCACAGAGCACGAGTAGTACGTCTGGCCCGAGGAACTTCAGTATGAGTGGGCAGAGTCAGAGCCACTCGGGGGCGTATAGGAGAGATTTCTCCCAATGAGATGTTACAAGTNCTTTTCAGCAATACGGGGGCTCATCACCGCGAAAAATTCGGGAAAAAATCGTAATATTTTGAAATATTTATCAAAATACTACGTAGTTCTGGCAACACTCTGGTGCAATCAGAATGCTTTACGATATAATTGACGTATTTATGGCACATTTCCATGCGTAATTGTGCAGAATCCGGTGCCCCGCAGCTGTGGCGCGCCGAAGGTATTCCGTCGTACGTTCTAAACGTCAATTTTTTCGTAATAACGTCGTAAATAACTCTGTATGTATGAAGAGTAAATATACACTCATTGCAACTCTTTCATCCCTCGTGGGGTTGAGCAGGCCACAAGCCCTCAGTCACCTCGTGTGTCTTTTGAATGCAGATGTTTTGTCGATGCGCGCTCCATTCTCGCTCTTGGAATAGCGCATTCTTGCGTCTACTGCACAATGACATATATAGATGAAGCGTTAGAAGATAAGAGCAGCAAATCTGGCACTCGGTCGCGTCTTATCAGTAAAAAAAAGCCGCTTTAGCGCGGAGAAGAGTGACAGATGGTGGTGAGGTGTGAGGCGCGACACTGACACCTCCTCACCTCCCTCAACCTCCTCACCTTTCTCCCACACCTTCCAACCCTCCTCACACACCTTCCTAACCTCCCTCCCTCCAACAAGCCAAGACAGGCTCCTGAGGAAGGTGATCCAGCAATCATGCAGGTGCCAGTGAGTGCCCATTGCAGTGCCACCTTGAGGACCCACAATTCGGACCAATTATAATAGGTTAGTATGTTTATTGTTTATAATTGATATTTTGTAATAAATAATTTAATATATATGTGCAGGCATATATATATATATATTATAATTATATATATATATATATATATATATATATATATATATATCTATGGATTATTTTTTTTTTTTTTTTTCCGTTTGTTATCAGGGGATTTGCATGGAACTTACACACCTTGCTGAACGGATGCCTATCTGCAAGGGTGCCAATTATGAACGAAATTGGTCCACGTCAAGCTCGGCTACAGGTGGCCAAACTTGATCTTATTTTATTACTCAGGTAAAGAAATTTTCAACTTCAAGGTGTTTCACAGCTTTCATTTTTTAATCAATTACATGCAAATTACACCTTATATGTAGAGTTTGTGCTTCTACAATTGTATAAAACATTTTAGTCCAAAGTCAATTTATTGATTTTATAAATATTGAAAACCATCATATATTGCAGATTTTTGGAAAGGGAATTTGAATAATTGTACTATTGCACTAAACACTTTTTGATAAAACTGTCTAATGAAATCCTTTATTACATGCTAATGTGACATCTGATTGTTATAAACATGATTTTAGTTAACACATGTGTTCCTAGAAATTTTCGAAAATGTTGAAAAATTCGTTGCATAATACGTTTTTTTTTTCTCCCTTTTCTATTAGGTTGTGATGCTGAAACTTGGACCAGTTGCAGCCCTTTCTATAAACCATCTTCCAAATAAACTTTAAAGAAAATTTAATAATATTTAATTTTCCGTAAATATGCGCGATGGGTTATATTTTGCCCAAACCCCCTGCAGTTTTCAAAATATCTGAAATGTCGGAAATTTCACACTCCTGCGTGTTTTTGAGCCGAAATCTGACTCTCTGCACCTATTTTCATTTTCAAATTACGACTTTTTATAAAGAAAATATGCCAATTACTGAAAACTGCGATGGGTCATATTTTGCCCAACCCCCCTGCAGTTTTCAAAATATCTGAAATATCGGAAAATTTGACTCCTGAGCGTGATTTTTGAGCCGAATTCTGACTCTCTGCACCTATTTTCATTTTCAAATTACGACTTTTTATACCAAAAATATGCCAATTACTGAAAACGGCGATGGGTCATATTTTGCCCAAACCCCCCTTAGTTTTCAAAATATCTGAAATGTCGGAAATTTGACTCCTGAGCGTGATTTTTGAGCCGAATTCTGACTCTCTGCACCTATTTTCATTTTCAAATTACGACTTTTTATAAGAAAATATGCCAATTACTGAAAACGGCGATGGGTCATATTTTGCCAAACCCCCCTGCAGTTTTCAAAATATCTGAAATGTCGGAAATTTGACTCCTGAGCGTGATTTTTGAGCCGAATTCTGACTCTCTGCACCTATTTTCATTTTCAAATTCGACTTTTTATACCAAAATATGCCAATTACTGAAAACGGCGATGGGTCATATTTTGCCCAAACCCCCCTGCAGTTTTCAAAATATCTGAAATGTCGGAAATTTGACTCCTGAGCGTGTTTTTGAGCCGAATTCTGACTCTCTGCACCTATTTTCATTTTCAAATTACGACTTTTTATACCGAAAATATGCCAATTACTGAAAACGCGATGGGTCATATTTTGCCCAAACCCCCCTGCAGTTTTCAAAATATCTGAAATGTCGAAAATTGATCCTGAGCGTGATTTTTGAGCCGAATTCTGACTCTCTGCACCTATTTTCATTTTCAAATTACGACTTTTTATACCGAAAATATGCCAATTACTGAAAACGGCGATGGGTCATATTTTGCCCAACCCCCCTGCAGTTTTCAAAATATCTGAAATGTCGGAAATTTGACTCCTGAGCGTGATTTTTGAGCCGAATTCTGACTCTCTGCACCTATTTTCATTTTCAAATTACGACTTTTATAAAAAATATGCCAATTACTGAAAACGGCGATGGGTCATATTTTGCCCAAACCCCCCTGCAGTTTTCAAAATATCTGAAATGTCGGAAATTGACTCCTGAGCGTGATTTTTGAGCCGAATTCTGACTCTCTGCACCTATTTTCATTTTCAAATTACGACTTTTTATACCAAAAATATGCCAATTACTGAAAACGGCGATGGGTCATATTTTGCCCAAACCCCCCTGCAGTTTCCAAAATATCTGAAATGTCGGAAATTTGACTCCTGAGCGTGATTTTTGAGCCGAATTCTGACTCTCTGCACCTATTTTCATTTTCAAATGACGAATTTTTATACCAAAAATATGCCAATTACTGAAAACTACAATGGGTCATATTTTGCAGAAACCCCTCCTGCAGTTTTCAAAATATCTGAAATGTCGGAAATTTGACTCCTGACCGTGATTTTTGAGCCGAATTCTGACTCTCTGCACCTATTTTCATTTTCAAATTTCGACTTTTTATACCAAAAATATGCCAATTACTTAAAACGGCGATTGGTCATATTTTGCCCAAACCCTCCTGCAGTTTACAAAATATCTGAAATGTCGGAAATTTGACTCCTGAGCGTGATTTTTTAACCTTATTCTGACTCTCTGCACCTATTTTCATTTTCAAATTACGACTTTTTATACCAAAAATATGCTAATTACTGAAAACGGCGATGGGTCATATTTTGCCCAAACCCCCCTGCAGTTTTCAAAATATCTGAAATGTCGGAAATTTGACTCCTGAGCCTAGTTTTTGAGCCAAATTCTGACTCTCTGCACCTATTTTCAATTTCAAATTACGACTTTTTATAAGGAAAATATGATAATTACTGAAAACTGCGATGGGTCATATTTTGCCCAAACCCCCCTGCAGTTTTCAAAATATCTGAACTGTCGGGAATTTGACTCCTGAGCGTGATTTTTGAGCCGAATTCTGACTCTCTGCACCTATTTTCATTTTCAAATTACGACTTTTTATACCAAAAATATGCCAATTACCTAAAGGGGGGTTCATCACCGAAAAAATTCGGGAAAATCGTATTATTTTGAAATATTTATGAAAATACTACGTAGTTCTGGCAACACTCTGGTGCAATCAGAATGCTTTTACGATATAAATTGACGTATTTATGGCACATTTCTATGCGTAATTGTGCAGAATCCGGTGCCCTGCAGCTGTGGCGCGCCGAAGGTGTTCCGTCGTACGTTCTAAACGTCAATTTTTTCGTAATAACGTCGTAAATAACTCTGTATGTATGAAGAGTAAATATACACTCCTTGGCAACTCTCATCCCTCGTGGGGTTGAGCAGGCCACCAGCCCTCAGTTACCTCGTGTGTCTTGTTGAATGCAGACGCTTTATCGATGCTCGCTCCATTCTCGCTCTTGGATCAGCGCATTCTTGCGTCTACTGCACAATGACATATATAGATGAAGCGTTAGAAGATAAGAGCAGCAAATCTGGCACTAGGTCCCCGTCTTTATCAGTAAAAGAAAGCCGCTTTAGCTCGGAGATGAGTGACAGATGGTGGTGAGGTGTGAGGCTCGACACTGACACCTCCTCAACCTCCCTCAACCTTCCTCAACCTCCCTCAACCTTTCTCACACACCTTCCTAGACCTCCCTCCCTCCAACAAGCCAAGACAGGCTCCTGAGGGAGGTGATCCAGCAATCATGCAGGTGCCAGTGAGTGCCCATTGCAGTGCCACCTTGAGGACCCACAATTCGGACCAATTATAATAGGTTAGTATGTTTTAGTGATATAATTGGATATTTTGTAATAAATTAATAAATAATTGTAATATATATGTGCAGTCATATATATATATATATATATATATATATATATATATATATATATATATATATATATATATATATATATATATATATATATATATATATATATATATATATATATATATATATATATATATATATATATATTTATATGGAATTTTTTTTCAATTTTTTTTCCGTTTGTTATCAGGGGATTTGCATGGAACTTACACACCTTGCTGAACGGATGCCTATCTGCAAGGGTGCCAATTATGAACGAAATTGGTCCACGTCAAGCTCGGCTACAGGTGGCCAAACTTTGATCTTATTTTACTCAGGTAAAGAAATTTTCAACTTCAAGGTGTTTCACAGCTTTCATTTTTTAATCAATTTACATGCAAATTACACCTTATATGTAGAGTTTGTGCTTCTACAATTTGTATAAAACATTTTAGTCCAAAGTCAATTTATTGATTTTATAAATATTGAAAACCATCATATATTGCAGATTTTTGGAAAGGGAACTTTGAATAATTGTACTATTGCACTAAACACTTTTTTGATAAAACTGTCTAATGAAATCCTTTATTACATGCTAATGTGACATCTGATTGTTATAAACATGATTTTAGTTAACACATGTGTTCCTAGAAATTTTTCGAAAATGTTGAAAAATTCGTTGCATAATACGTTTTTTTTTCTCCCTTTCTATTTAGGTTGTGATGCTGAAACTTGGACCAGTTGCAGCCCTTTCCTTCACCATCTTCCAAATAAACTTTTAAGAAAATTTAATAATATTTAATTTTCCGTAATATGCGGCGATAGGTTATATTTTGCCCAAACCCCCCTGCAGTTTTCAAAATATCTGAAATGTCGGAAATTTCACTCCTGAGCCTAGTTTTTGAGCCAAATTCCGACTCTCTGCACCTATTTTCATTTTCAAATTACGAATTTTTATAAAGAAAATATGATAATTACTGAAAACTGCAATGGGTCATATTTTGCCCAAACCCCCTGCAGTTTTCCAAATATCTGAAATGTCGGAAATTTGACTCCTGAGCGTGATTTTTGAGCCGAATTCCGACTCTCTGCACCTATTTTCATTTTCAAATTACGAATTTTTATACCAAAAATATGCCAATTACTGAAAACAACGAGGGGGTCCTATTTTGCCCAAACCCCCCTGTAGTTTTCAAAATATCTGAAATGTCGGAAATTTGACTCCTGAGCGTGATTTTGAGCCGAATTCTGACTCTCTGCACCTATTTTCAATTTCAAATTACGACTTTTTGTAAAGAAAATATGATAATTACTGAAAACTGCAATGGGTCATATTTTGCACAAACCCCCCTGCAGTTTTCAAAATATCTGAAATGTCGGAAATTTGACTAGTGAGCGTGATTTTTGAGCCGAATTCTGACTCTCTGCACCTATTTTCATTTTCAAATTTCGACTTTTTATACCAAAAATATGCCAATTACTGAAAACGGCGATGGGTCATATTTTGCCCAAACCCCCCTGCAGTTTTCAAAATATCTGAAATGTCGGAAATTTGACTCCTGGGCGTGGTTTTTGAGCCAAATTCTGTCTCTCTGCACCTCATTTCAATTTCAAATTACGACTTTTTATAAAGAAAATATTTCAATTACTGAAAAATGCGATGGGTCATATTTTGCCCAAACCGTTTTGCAGTTTTCAAAATATCTGAAATGTCGAAAATTTGACTCCTAAGCGTGATTCTTGAGCCGAATTCTGACTCTCTGCACCTATTTTCAATTTCAAATTACGAATTTTTATAAAGAAAAATGATAATTACTGAAANCATGTAATGTATTGGGTAGGAAGCATGACTTACAGTACTGACATTAGGATAACAATCAGTATACAGTACATTGATTAAAATATTGATCCCTGATTGCCTTGTTTATTCTATAAATCAATAATATATTCTTAAACCCAGTATTTAAACAGTAGACTAATTTTATGCTTTTAACATCCTAAATCCTTCTATATCAAAGTTTTTACATAATTAAAATTGCATGTAGTCTTCCAATTTTTTTTTCCTGCTAACTCTTCAACCATGTTGTGCATGTGCTGCCACTGGCATCCCGTGCAGGAGTTGAGTGTGAAGGGAATATTGATGACTGTGGCAGCTCACCGTGTGTTAATGGTGCTACGTGTGTTGATGGTGTGGCAGCATTCACTTGCTCCTGCACCCCCGGCTATACAGGTGAATGCTCTCTTAAATGTACAGTACATAAGTATTCTGCATTATTAAAATTATAATGGATCTCAATACTGTATACCACAATGTTTATTGCTTAAGAATTCAATGAGAGGATGAATAAATTTGTTGCAGTACAAGTTAATACAGTACTTTTTGAATGTTTTAGAAACATAACTACTGTAAATGATATTTAATTTGTTATACATGTGATTTAATTATGAGCACTTCAACATTTTCATAGTTTACAAATTTTTACAGGTGTTGCATTTAGGGGAATTTGGAGATTTGCAGTTATTGATTTCTATGCCAAGTTTAGGAAAGTGTAGGAGATTTGTGACTTGATGCAGGTTTGTGAGTGGGTGATGAGAGGGATTACTGCAGTGTTGGCTGTGTCAAAAGTAAGTTACACTTAACTTTTGGATTATAAGCCTGCATCATTACACACATTACAGGAAAGAAGAGGAGGTATTTGACATCAAATACCTTCTTCCCTTGGGAAAGAGTGATCACGTCCTCTTGGACATTAAATACGCTGTGTGATATAATCTAGTAGAGACTGGGGACAGTGAAACAGTTGTTAAACTCAATTTTAAGAGAGGACACTATGGGGAACTTAAAAAAAAATTTCATGGGTATAATTGGACAGACTTGTTGTTAGGCAAGGAAGTAAATGAGATGTATGCCAAATTTTGCAAAATATACGATGACACACACACATTCATAGACAGTTGGAACAAGTTAGGGGAGAAGGCGGTGGAGGCCAAGACCGTCAGTAGTTTCAAAGCGTTATATGACAAAGAGTGCTGGGAAGACGGGACACCACGAGCGTAGCTCTCATCCTGTAACTACACTTAGGTAATTACCAAAAGAGACATGCAGACCTGGGAAACAGGGTTGGTTCAACAAAAATTGCGAGAGGGCCAGAGATCAAAAGACACAAGCATGGAATCATTATAGAAAGAGGCCAAACCCGCAAACATACCAGCGATACAAAGATGCAAGAAACAACTACAAGTCAGTAAGGAGAGAGGCAGAGAGGGACTTTGAGAACAGTATAGCAGACAAATGTAAATCAGATCCAGGCCTTTTCTATAAATGCATTAAAAGCAAGCTGCAGGTAAAGGATAATATTCAGAGGTTGAAAATGGGGGACAGATAAACGGAAAATGAAAAGGAAATGTGTGAAACATTAAACAAAAACTTCCAAAGTGTGTTTGTACAAAATGAGATCTTCAGAGAACCAGACCCAATAAGAATTCCAGAGAACAGCATAGTGCACATACAGGTGTCTAGAAATGAAGTGAAACAAATGCTCTTGGAGCTAAGAACAAAACAGTTAGCCTAGATGGAGTTTCACCATGGGTTCTGAGAGTATGTGCACCTGAGCTCAGCATTCCACTTCAGCTGATTTTTCAGACATCCCTGTGTACAGGAGTTGTAGCAGATGTACGGAAAAAGGCTAACATAGTTCCAATCTACAAAAGTGGCAGCAGGGAAGACCCCCCTCAATTATAGACTATATCATTGACAAGTGTAATAGTCAAAATATTGGAAAAAATAATAAAAGTTAAATGGGTAGAACACCTGGAGAGAAATGATATACAGTGGTACCTCAGAATACGAATGTCCCCGAATATGAGTTTTTCGGAATACGAGTAGGATTTGCTCGGAAAATGTGCCTTGGAAGGCGAGTTTGTTAATACGCGTACAGGCTGACCTAGCGTGTGGTGGTACGGTGATCGTTGCCCCTCGCCCCTCAGTTTACCAGTGCCTCATGCCCAGTGACTATCCCACGTCAATTCTTCACCTGGATTTTCAGTGTTTTGTTGGATTTTTGGTCATTTGACCATAAAAGTTATTATATATCTCGCCATGGGTCCCAAGAAAGCCAGTGGTAAGGTTCAACCTAAGAAAATAGTGCAGCGTTTCCGGCGATCGAGCGGCAACACAAAAAAGTGTAATACTCTTTCCATTGTCCTGACATTAATTTTTGATGTACGTACTGTATTTAATTTTTGTACCAATGTGTTCGCAACAGAATGTTCTAGAAGAACATAAGTATAAATTGTCACACAAGGATGCGTTAGACCGGTACCAAATAGAAAACTACGTCGATTACACTTGGCGTGTCAACAATACAATGGTCTTACCTCGATGGTGCAATGCTATGCCGTTCTCCCAAATAGGCTATGCGGCTATTAGAGAAAACGGAAATTTCATGGTGGACATTTTCAAACTATCCCAAAGTCGATCGCATAACAGAGTTTATAGAAATATTTTTTCTCGTGAGCGAGTCCGCTGTGCGACCTCAACACAAAAAGTGATAACGCTCTTGAGCGCCGTGATAACGCTAAAGTGTAAGAAAATGTGTGAAGTATGGGAAGAATTGCAAAGTTTTGTTGAAAAAACCAACCCAGATAAAGCTGTAGCAGGCCGTTGCATTGACCTTTTAAATGACAATGTGATGTCTTGCTACAGACAAGTGTTAAAATCTAGGGAAAAACAAGTGTCTTTAGACAGATTCTTAGTAAGACAAGTAAGTCCTAGTGGTATGCAAGCAAAACATGCCAGAGTGTGCACACCAGCGAAGTCCTCACTGCCTGATGTTATAATGGAAGGGGACTCCCCTTCCAAACAATAACACCTCTTCTCCTCCCCTCCTCCTCACCATCTCCCACACACCATCAGCAAGGGTAAGTAATAACTTGAACATAGTTTTGTAGGTTTATTTAGATGAATTAGGTATAAAATTTAGTTTGAAGTGAGGTTTTTGGGTAGTCAGGAACGGATTAATTCATTTCCCATTATTTCTTGTGGGGAAATTAGCTTCGGATTACGAGTTTTCGGAATACGAGCTGTCTCCAGGAACGGATTAAACTCTTATACCAAGGTACCACTGTAATATCAAACAGACAGTATGATTTTCGATCTGGAAGATCCTGTGTATCGAATTTACTCAGTTTCTATGATCAAGCCACAGAGATTTTACAGGAAAGAGATGGTTGGGTTGACTGCATCTATATACACCTAAAAAAGGCTATCGACAGAGTTCCACATAAGAGGTTGTTCGGGAAACTGGAAAATATTGGAGGGGTGACAGGTAAACTTCTAACATGGATGAAAAATTTTCTGACTGATAGAAAAATGAGGGCAGTATTCAAAGGCAATGTATCAGACTGGAGAAACGTTACAAGTGGATTACCACAGGATTCAGTTCTTGCATCGGTGATGTTCATTGTCTACATAAATGATCTACCAGTTGATATACAGAATTATATGAACATGTTTGCTGATGATGCTAAGATAATAGGAAGGATAAGAAACTTAGGTAATTGTCATACCCTTCAAGAAGACCTGGACAAAATAAGTATATGAAGCACCACTTGGCAAATGGAATTTAATGTTAATAAATGCCATGTTATGGAATGTGGAACAGGAGAACATAGACCCCACATAAAATATAAATTATGTGAGAAATCTTTAAAGAATTCCGATAAAGAAAGAGATCTAGGGGTGGTTCTAGATAGAAAACTATCACCTGAGGACCACATAAAGAATATTGTGCGAGGAGCCTATGCTACGCTTTATAACTTCAGAATTGCTTTTAAATACATGGATGGGGAAATACTAAAGAAATTGTTCACGACTTTTGTTAGGCCAAAGCTAGAATATGCAGTGGTTGTATGGTGCCCATATCTTAAAAAGCACATCAGCAAACTGGAAAAGGTGCAAAGACATGCTACTAAGTGACTCCCAGAACTGAAGGGCAAGAGCTATGAGGAGAGGTTAGAGGCATTAAATATGCCAAAACTAGAAGACAGAAGAAAAAGAGGTGATATGATCACTAACAAAATAGTAACAGGAATTGACAAAATTGATAGGGAAGATTTCCTGAGACCTGGAACTTCAAGAACAAGAGGTTAAAGATTTAAACTAACGAGACAAAGCTCCCGGAGAAATATAAGAGAATTCACTTTTGTAAACAGAGTGGTAGACGGTTGGAACAAGTTAGGTGAGAAGGTGGCGGAGGCCAAAACTGTCAGTAATTTCAAAGCGTTATATGACAGAGTGCTGGGAAGACAGGACACCACGAGTGTAGCTCTCATCCTGTAACTATACTTAGGTAATTACACTTAGGTAATTACATGATTCAGTCAAGATTTCACTTTATATTGTATATATAACAGGAGAATAGAGGTAGTATTTAATATTTTAACCCTTAGATCGCACAATACATATATAGATGAGTTCAGTAACAAAACCGGTACTGCGCAATACATTAATAGCTGTTTTTGTGTCTAGCGCAATAATTTAAACGCCTCATGTGGGATAGGGGCAGCTGTAGTGCAGCCACGATCAATAGTTAGCAGATGCCACCTAGAAAAAAAATCGTGGCCAACATTCTTGGATGTGGGAGCCTCAGTACTGATCGAGCCATCAAGGTTGACGCACGCAGCATGAGCGCACAGCACTGCTGTTCAGCTTGTGATCACAGCTGCTGCTGCTGCTGCTGCTGCTGCTGCTGCTGCTGCTGCTGCTGCTGCTGCTGCTGCTGCTGCTGCTGCTGCTGCTGCTGCTGCTGCTGCTGCTGCTGCTGCTGCTGCTGCTGTGGCTGCTGCTGCTGCTGCTGAGCGCCACGCATGTCATCTCCAATTTTTATAGATGATACTATTGATGAATTGTTTTCTGGGTTCAGTGATGATACGTCTGATACAAGTGGCATAGATGAACAGTGTTCGTGGCTTCCATGGTCGTGTTTATTGCCAGTAGTGGTGGTGGCAATACAAGGAGCATGGGTGAATTCGCACGGAGGACTGTGGATAATTTTGTAACACACAACCCACAATTTGATGATTCTGATGTTGGTGTTGCACTCACTTTCCCATATACAGGTTAAGATATGAGTTATACCCAGACAGAATTTTGTCATTGAGCTTTTCCTAGATCTTTCCAAGAATACCAAGATTTTTTTCAATCTTACCTTACAAAGCAGTCCCCGTGGCATAGTGGTAAGATGCTCGCCTGGCATTTTGAGAGTGCTTTGTTCTAGGTTCGTATCCTGGCCGGAGAGGATTTACTGGGTATAAATCCTTAACTGTAGCCTCAGTTTACCCAATAGTAAAATGGGTACCTGGTTGTTAAATGATTTAGCAGTTCGTATTCTGGGGAACATAAGATTAAGACCGTGCCCATAACACTATGCGTGCTAGTGGTTGTACAAGAATGTAAGAACCTTGTATATAAAAAAAAATATTTTCAAGAATAGCTGAATCTCTTCAGGAATACTTGAATCTTTTCAACCATACCTTACAAAGCAATCTTTTCAAGTAGTAGTAGTAGGCATCCTTCAGTCTAAGACTATTGAGTTGTGCCCTGACAGGTGCAAAGCCTGGGTAGGTAGATATGGAGGAGAAGCTGTTACCCATGCAGCAGGTCCCCCCTCTCCACGTTGCTGAAATTATCCAATAGAAAGGCAAATGCCAATACACATGGTTCCAGCAACGTCGCAGGAGCTGCCAGAACAAGGTCGACGTCAACAACGAACTGCCTTAGGGGCTCCAACTCCGGATTTTTTCTCGAGGTTGACTCCTGAAGCCTTTCCCAAAAAAGGGGTATGGCCGCAAGGCAGCGGAGGTTTAAAATCAGGGTTTTCCTTCCCCTAGATGGGCTGCCTTCCCAAGCTATCGAGTCCCATCTACCCGGAGCAGCTGGTTTTAAGGCGCCAGAGGCACGCCCTCGCTCCTTCTCCTGTCGGTAAAAGCAGTTCCGCCGGACTTAAAAACTAAACCACCCGTGCAGGCCAGGAGTTGGACTTGGTTGTCAGAGGCTATTGGAGATGCATGCCGTATAGGAGCATTTTATAGGTCATGGGAGCTCGTCCCCATTACCACCCCTTGGCTATTACAACCCCTTGGAACCCCTTTTCAAGACTACTTTACAAATTGATCTTTTCCTATAATCTTTTCAAGACTACCTTACACTTCACAAGCTTGGCTACATACCACCTACAAGTACTAAAGCCAAGGGTGTACATGAGTGTGTTATTTGCAAGCACACAGAACGAAGAAACACGAAGCAAAAATCTGTTTTTATCTGGTGCAATGAGAGCAAAGTCGCGCTGTGTACCATGAACTGTTTCATTGATTATCACTCACTTCCAAAGCACTGAGGGTGTAATACAGTGTGTTACTGTGTATTTTGTGAAACTGTACATAATGTAATTTTAGTGAATTTTGAGCAAGTAATATTGTGACAATAAACATTTATTGTGGACACATTACTGATACATGAGTCACAGTTCCATGGAATATTATGAATGTTCTAATGTATACATATTGTAAAGGACACAAATATGCATCATATACGATAAAAAAATAAAATAAAACTGCATTGAAAATACATACAACTAATAATTGATAATATATTTGTGGCAACGCAACCGCCTGTGGGAACTTCATGCACGGCCACAAAGCAAACACACCCCTTCTCCATGTTCCCACAGCCAAAGTATGAGGAATTTATTAGTTTTTTTTTTTTTTTACATGTACATGTTCAGTGAAGGGAATTTATCATTTTACAAAGATCAAAAAAAATTTGGGAAAACTTGATTTTCGGTGTACAGGTGGAATGTCCCAATAAACACAGCTCATCACAGTGGTTAAGCTACTAAGGGGTCCTTAACCCTTAAACTGCTAAGGGCTTTTTGGCCTGCAACACCACCAGGCGCAACAAAAAAAGAAATACCAAAAAATTCTTTCGTCTTATAAAAGTGTTCATTTGTGTTCCCTGATTACGGGAAAAAGAATAAAAAAATGGTAGGTGACATATCTTGGCTGCAATAGAGCAGGGAAGTCTGGCAAAAAAAGAGGCATTGACAGGGTAAGCGTGTCAATAAGCTGGTATGGTGCCCAAAGACCATAGTGGCCACCAGTACACTACATGACATGCCATGCAGACGACACCACCTCCCTCACCAAAATAGCTGCTCCCAACATACTCCTATTGTTGTTATTACACTCTATACACACATTATACAGGCATACCTCAGTTTAAGAGTTTAATTGGTTCCTGGAGACGCCTCGTATTCCGAAAACTCGTATTCTGAAGCTAATTTCCCCATAAGAAATAATGGGAAATGAATTAATCCGTTCCTGACTACCCCAAAAACCCCATATCAAACTAAATTTTTATACCTAATTCATCTAAATAAACCTACAAAACTATGCTCAAGTTATTACTTACCTTGCTGTTGAATGCTGTAGGCGTATGGAAGATGGTGAGGAGGGGGGAGGAGAGAGGAGTTACTGTTTGGAAGGGGAGTCCCCTTCCATTATCACATCAGGCAGTGAGGACTTCACTGGTATGCACACACTGGCACATTTTGCCTGCATACCACTAGGACTTGCTTGTCTTACTAAGAATTTGTCTAAAGACACTTGTTTTTCCCTACATTTTAACACTTGTCTGTAGTAAGACATCACATTATCATTTAAAAGGTCAATGCAACGGCCTGCTACAGCTTTATCTGGGTGAGTTTTTTCAACAAAACTTTGCAGTTCTTCCCATACTTCACACATTTTCTTAATCAAGAAGGGACATCCTCTACTGCCTCTACTCACAGCTATTTTCTTAGGTTGAACCTTATCAATGGCTTTCTTGAGACCCATGGTGAGATATATAATAACAAATTGTATAGTCAAATGACCAAAAATCCAACAAAACACTGAAAATCCAGGTGAAGAATTGATGTGGGATAGTCACTGGTCGCGAAACAATGGTAAACTGAGGGGCGGAGGGGCGACAATCGCTGAACCACCACGTGCTAGGTCGGCCTGTACGCGTATCAACAAACTCGCGTCCCGAGGTAACCCTCGCGTTCCGAGACATATTTTCCGAGGAAATCCTGCTCGTCTTCCGAAAAACTCGCATACAGGGACACTCGCATTCCGAGGTACTACTGTATATAAGTATCTACATTTGTGTTCATCAGAGCGAACCACTAAGCTGGTATGATAAGTCCAGTGAATAAAAGGTGGACACAAAGAGTCAGAAGATGCTGCCACCTCTCTCCCTCCCTGCCATCTCCAATTTTTATAGTTGATATATACGGTAATCGTTTTCTGGGTTTCGTGATGATGCATGTGATACAAGTAGCATAGATGAAGTGTTAGGGGCTTTCATGGTGGTGATTTCCATAGATATTTTGAAGAATATCTATGGGATATATTAATAGAATTCCCATAGATATTCATGAATATCTATGGGAATAAGAAGCCCACCACACCAGACATAAAATATCTCTCTGATATCCCCAGAGTCAAACTTAATCTGTGTAAACACTCTATGCAAATAAAGGGACCTAGTATATGGAACTCACTCCCTAGTGATTTGAAAAGCTGTCCAACTTTTGCCTCATTCAAAAATAAAACCAAAAGTACCTAATTTTATCTTCATAGTTTTCTACCAAGTGCTTTATCTTCACACTGTATCTAGTGCTACCCAATCCCCCAATATTTGTACCTAAGCCATATTACTGTACCATTGTAATCTTACATATTATGTGATATCATGGTTGTTGTGTTGAGTGCATATTATACTGCATTATTCCTCGAAATGTTTCCTGCAAATGGTCCTCATATTGTGCTTCAGTGAACCACTGTATAACTGTAGTAATGTTATCCTCATGTACCTAGTAATCCTTGTTTCATTATTGTGTATTATTGTATTATCTGCTTTTGTGTCAAAATTTCTTGCAATGCACCTATAAACATTTTTGTAAATTTTACTGTAATCATTCTACTTAAAATTATCTGTACCTGTAAAGTAAAGCTGTAAAGTACATGTAAACATTTTTTGTCAATTTCACTGTTCAATTATCTAAAAATTATCTGTTAGTTTAAGGACTTGCCCGAAATGCTATGCGTGCTAGTGGCTTTACAAGAATGTAAATTCAACTTAATTTCTATGTTTTCTGTTAACCCCCAATGTACCTTCTTGTATATAAATAAATAAATAAATAAATAAATAAATAAATAAATAAATAAATAAATAAATAAATAAAAAAGAATAGTTGAATCTCTTCCTGATTGACTGAATCTCTTCCAGCATGACTGAATCTCTTCCCATTAGGGACCTTACAAAGCGATCTTTTCAAAACTACCTAACAAATTGATCTTTTCCTATAATCTTTTCAAGATTACCTTACGCTTCACAAGCTTGGCTACATATCACCTACAGGTACTAAAGCCAAGGGTGTACATGAGTGTGTTATTTCCAAGCACACAGAACAAAGAAATAGGAAGTGAAAATCTATTTGTACCTGGTGCAACGAGGGTGAAGTTGTGTTGTGTACCATGGACTGCTTCATTGATTATTACTCACTTCCGAAGTATTGAGTAATTACCTAAGTGTAATTACCTAAGTGTAGTTACAGGATGAGAGCTACACTCCACCACGAGCGTAGTTCTCATCCTGTAACTACACTTAGGTAATTACACTTGTGGTGTCCCGTCTACCCAGCACTCTGTCATAAAAAATATTTCGGGGACAGGAAGCCTGCAGTATGTATACTCTTGACTTGTATCGCGGTCCCCTCTCAAGGTCGAGCTACAGACTTTCCCAAGGATATAACCCCAAATAAACTGCCTGCCCAGACAGTTTCTGACAAAGGAAAGTTTCTGTGCGTGTGTGCTGACAAAGGTCAGCACACACGCACATCATACAGGAACTGCTAAGGTCAGCAGTCACATCCCACCCAGACAGTTAAGCCAAGGTCAGCACACATGCACGTCGCACACAGGCTGCTAAGGTCAGCACACACGCACATCGCACACGGACTGCTAAGGTCAGCAGTCACATTCCATCCAGACAGTTAAGCCAAGGTCAGCAGTAAGGTCATTCCACACACAGACAGCACAGGAACTGTCTGGGGTGGGGTTTGACCCGGCCGCCTCAGAGCCACACTGACAACTAAGACAATTAAGCCACCGAGGAACGGCCAAAAAAAGTGGTGATAGCCGAGTCTATTTGAACCACCACCCCGATGGCACTTTGATGGTAATCTTGGGCATAGCTTTACATCAAATCGCCTCATTTTTATGGGGCCTACGTGAGCAATACAAATGCGAACAACTTTAATGGTCCCCAAGCATATATGCGAATGAAAACTCCACACCCCAGAAGTGACTCGAACCCGGACCGCCAGAAGCACATTTCAACTGGTGAACACAGTGCCTTAACCCTCAAACCGCTAGGGGGTCCAAATGACTTTAACACCCCTTAGGCGCAACAACAACAAAAATTCCAAAAAATTCTTTCGTCTTATAAAAGTGTTCATTTTTGTTCCCTGATCACGGAAAAAATAATAACAAAAAATCGTAGGTGGCATATTTTAGCTGCAATAGGGGTAGGAAAGTCTGGCAAAAAAGGGGCGTTGACAGAGTCTTCGCCAGACGAGGTCTACTCCGTTCGAGCTGTCAGGCGGCAGTTGCCACAAATATATTATTACATAATTATTTCAATGTCTCTTGATAGATTTTTTCTTAGTTTTTTGCAGTAATATTATTTAATAGAGTGAATTGTGTTATATTTATATAATAAAATATGTGAACCATTGCTGTTCTCAAAATTATGGTGTGCATATTAGTGATCCAATTATTATGTTCATAAAACAATAAACAAATAGTTTTGCTGTTACTACACTATATACACAAGTTATGTACAGTATAAGTATCTGCATGTTTTGCTCGCCATAACGAACTACTAAGTTGGTATTGTGAGTCAAAATGCAACGAAGAGTGACCGCCACACACCAGCCAGCCACTCGCTGCCACTCCCTCCCTCCCTCAACAACACCTCACTCACCTTCATTCTCCTCCCACAATACAGTTTTGCATTTATTCACTATACATAGACATTATATATAAGTATTTACATGTTTTGTTCACCATAATTGTACATGTAAGCTTGTATGGTGAGTAAAGGCACAAAGACGTAGCTATTCACACAGTCAGCTGGTGGCAGCCGCCCTCAAGGCCAGATGCACTAATATTTCTCCTCCATTTAATGTGTCCACATTTATTGTGGACACATTACTGACACATGTATCACAGTTCCATGGAAAATTATGAATATTTTACTGTATACATATTGTAAAGAACACAAATATGCATTATATACGATAAAAAAATAAATAAAACCGCATTGGAAATACATAGAACAAATCATTGAAAATATATTTGTGGCAAATCGCGGTGCTTGAACGGCGCGCACAACCGCCGCTGGGAACTTCACGCACAGGTGACCAGCTCAGAGGGAATCTCCACCAGCAGACTTTAAGATTATGGTTATTGAAGGAAAAAAGAACCAGACAAATCCTCATCTGCTACGTAACATTGCACAGATGCATATAGAAGCAAACATGGCATTCGACAGCTTCACTTACTTCACAGATGGATCAGTAGACCAGCAGGGACAAGAAATGGGAGCTGCAGTTAAAGCAGGAAACTCTGTAAATAGTTGGAGGCTCTCAAATGGGTGTTCGACTTTACAGAGTTGCTAGCCATTCAAAAGGCTTTGGAACATGCTCTTGCTGAACACCGACAACATGTTATCATACATACAGATTCGAGAACTGCCATTAAAACCTTGCAACAAGAACACATATGTAATAACATACATCTGATCACAAATGTCACATCATTAATGCAAACACTCAAATGACAAGGCCGACGGGTACTTATCAACTGGGTGCCAAGTCATGTGGGAATAATAGGAAATGACATTGCAGACAAAGCTGCAAAACTTGCAACTAAAAGAAGAAATGTAGACATTTACATACCACAGAGTCTATCACAGATTAAGAAAGTAATTAGAAACAGAGCAATGCAAAAGATGTACAGTGACCACAACACAGCAGTTGCAACATCAGGGTCTGCGGGTTGGTACAAGAATTCAACCAACTATGAACCCCTTAGTTTGATGAAAGGGAGCAGTAGAGCAACAGAAGTACACTTACATTGCATCAGGTTTGGATACCCATGTGCATGGGAAATAGGCTTACAGGTTCTGGAAGATGAGAGGAAATGTCAACACTGTGGAGAAATGCCCGACAGACCACTGGAACATTATCTAACAGTGCACAGTTACAAACCCATTAAGATTTCAACTTAGATTCAACAGAGCAGAAGTTGTTGTTAAACACACATGGCAAAATCTTACTGAAGCGACCATACGAGTAATAAATACTCATACTCCGCCCAAGTAAAACAGAAACAAGCAACACTTAGTGGGCCAGCCAGAGGCTTAGGGCCCATGCAGGAATATCCCTGCAAAAAAAAAAAAAAAAAGTGACCAGCTTGTGATGCCCCCTTCTCCACGTCCCCACAGCAAAAGTAAGTGGAGTTTTTCAGTTTTTTTTTTTTACATGTACATGTTCAGGGAAGGGAATTTATCATTTTACAAAGATAAAAAAATGTTTGCGAACACTTGATTTTGTGCACACAAGGGGAATGTCACAATGAACTCAGTGCTTCACGGGGGTTCTGGGTTAAAAGAATGGAATGATATACAAGCAAAAGGTCCCCTCAGGATAAAGCTCAATGAATGGCTGGCATTTAGCTGAGCAGCAGCAGCGGAACCCCCTGCTATTGGGCATCCAGAGAGCACTACTACGCGAGTCAGCATCAGTGACAGGACTGACTGGGAACTGGCTTTTGGCTCGGAGCTCCAGATCACATAGTGATGGCCATTAGTACTAATGGGTTCGAACTAGTTTTGAGTTATCCAATCATTTTGAATTAATCGTTTGCATAATTGTTTGGCTGTTTCAGTTCAAAATTTTCTATGAACCTTGCAGCTGTCTGAATTGCTTCGCTGATTTTCTGGATGCTTTTCTGGTGAGGATGATGATAATAATTGCCTGTTCTATTAGGGTTCTGGTTCTGGCTGTGATCCCAATTAGATCAAACAGGACTCCTACAACTGATATGATCCAGTAGTGGGGAGCCATCTCAGCAAGATAACTTCAGAGGGACACTGGGACTCTATCAGAAAGAGACGTTTCATTACGTTCAACACAGGTAGCAATTTCCTTCTTCGAAGTTTGCTCAATATAACAACTGAGGAGCCTTGGCTCAAAAATTGGACATTAAGTGAAATAAAGCCTTCTGTGCCAATTCCTTAGCCGTGTCCATTCCTTCTTGTCATGTTGTTGTTGAGTAATTTGGTTAACTTGGAAACAAGTGAGGTTGATGGCTCTGCCAACTGTGTTGTGGTAGTGGTGGTGCCGCTTTGTGGTGGTTGAGGGAGTGACTGATTACCCAGCTTGATGTAAGTACATCAAGCATTTACATTTGTCAATGTTCACTTTGAGGGTTTTTTATTAAGTATAATGTATGTTCCATTTACCTTGGCTGTATGGGTCTTGAACCGTGGATCCCACGTGTGTGAAGCTGATGCTTTATCGACTGGACTATGAGCAGTCTTAAAAAGGAAAGTGTCCAGAAGCAGCATCCTGATAGAGCGTCGGCGTCACACGTGTGCGGTCCACGGTTCGAGACTCGTACAGCCCAGGTAAATGGAATGTTTATTTCCACGGAAGTGTGGATAACAGTTTATATAATGTATGTTCTTTTGCACAAGAATGAGCCGGTGTCTTGTCGGTAACAAGTTAAGATTTGTCTCCTTTCCCCAGCTATGTGATCAGACTATTTTGAAAGTAACTGGTCATGGTGGGTAAAGAAGCCATTACTACCTGCCAGTGGGTCAGGGAAGCAACCAAGCATTTGACTCTGAAATAAGCATTAATTTACACTCAGAGCCCTATTTTTGGCAAAAAGCCACTTACATCCTACATATGTTTCCTCAGGCAAGCTGTGTCAAGCAGAGATTAATGAGTGTATTCCCAACCCATGTGTGAGAGGACAGTGTACAGACCTCATCAATGATTTCCATTGCAAATGCCCGAAGGGCTGGAGTGGAAAGATATGCAATGAAGACTTGGGTAAGTGTATATAACATCTTTCTTGAAGTTTATTGCATAGTAAAAGATGCTTCATGCCTGATAAGCATTTTATCATTTTATTAGTATAAAAATAGAAAATTAACATTGTGCTTATTCAGTTAGTTTAATGAAAGTATTGCCATTGACAGCATACTCAAGATAACATTTATGATTTGCATGGGGTTTTTCTTCTTGTAAAATTAATTAAGCAGATTCTTCTCACAAAACATGTTAGGTTAAGTAAACTTAATTTCTGCCAAAATTATATAATGAAAATGTTTTTCAGTACAGTATATTGTACAGTGTAATAAAAGGAGTCTCCTGATGATTTATAAGTTGCTTTTGCAGTATTTTGCAAGCTATATAAATTAAATACAGTGGTACCTTTGTTTACAAATTTAATCAGTTCCCAGAGACGGTTCGATAACCGAAAATTCAAAAACGAAAAGGAATTTTCCCATAAGAAATAATGTAAACTGAATTAATCCGTTCCACACATTCAAAAATATTAACAAAAAATATGTTTTATGCATAATACTACTACTCATATTTTTTACTATAATATGTACAAGTATATCTTACCTTTAGTGAGCACTCTTGTTGAAGTATGGAAATCAGTGAGGAGGGAGAGCAGGAGGAGGAGGAGAAATGTTAGTGTTTGGAAGGAGAGTCCCCCTTCCATTATAACATCAGACAGTGATGACATTTCTGGGGTACTCTCTCCTATATTTTGCCTGCATACCACTAGGACCTGGTTGTGGCTCACTGCTTGCTTGTCTTACTAAGAATCTGTCTAAAGACACTTGTTTTTCCCTACGTTTTAACACTTGTCTATAGTGAGACATCACATTCATTCACTATGAATTAGATCTAGTTTTTTCTCTATCATCATCCTCACAACTATTTTGTAAGGTTGAACTTTACCACTTACATTCTTGGGACCCATGGCATGATATATCATAATTACTTTTATGTTCAGAAACCAAGAAAGCACACAATGAAATTCTTCACAAAGAATTCAAGCGCGGTCATCACTAGGCAGGACACACTCATAAACTGAGGTGCACCACGCGCTCGGTCTATCTATATGTGTATCAACAAACTTGAGGAGGTTTTTTTTAGGGGGTTTAGGAAGTCAGCTAGCCTCTATTGTTTTTTGTCGGGCGTGTTGAATGAGATGCCGCTGCTGCCTCAATACACCACTCACATGGTGTGAGTGGTGTGGGGGATGGTGTCAGTGGTGTGGGGGACAGTGATTCCCCCAACTCAAATTATTATCGACACCTAAAGGGCATGAAAGATATTATAATGAAGCAGTGCACAACGAAGAAATAAACTAAAATTCAAAAGTTTTTGGTACAGTTTCACAGTAGGCCTACAGGGCAGTCAGGAGACAGTGGGTGGGCAGATGAGTAGCAAGATGGGTGGAAGGGTGGGTGGACCAGCTTCCGACTAGGACTAATACAGGAACTGGTCACCCCCCAGTCCCTCCCCAACTCCCCATCATCCAACACACCAGACCCTCCCGGCTACCTCCATCCCCTCATCCCCCCACACCAGATCTCCCAGCTGTACCCCCTCCCAGCCATATCTGGACAGTATTAATATGGTGGGCTTCCTTGCTACCAGCTGATGGATGGGGATGCAGCCTGCCTGAGCGCCTGATATTAAGCTCTAATTGTTTACTGACTGACTGGTTGCGACTGTGAAAGTCTGATTTGATTGTGAATGCCTGATTGACTGTGAAAGGCTGATTGACTATGAATGGCTGGCTGTGAATGTGTGACTGACCTGAATTACCAAACCGGTTGCTACCAAAACTGTGAATTCTTGACAGCCTTTGGTTATGACTGCCTGTGAATGCTTACCTAACTGTAACTGACTGGTTCTGACTGGCTGTCACATAACAGAGGCAGTGAAATGTGCGAAAGGAAAATCTGGAACCAGTGATGCAAATAAAATACATTTAATACAGAATACTACTAATATTTTTCATACATCCGGTGATGTATGAAAAATAGGAGTAGTATTTTGTATTGTATTTTTTATTTAATATTTTTGGGTGAGTGGAACGGATTAATTCAATTTCCATTATTTCTTAAGAAAATTTGCTTCGTTTTTTATTTTTCGGTTGTCGAACTGTCTCTAGGAATGGATTAAATTTGAAAACGGAAGTACCACTGTATACTCATATACTCAAAGCTTTATTTTCTGTGGAGAGCCCCTCCTGCTCCCCGGAGTTTACCAGGCTGATATAATGTATTAGACCGTGGCATCAGTCAATGCGATTGGAGTTCTATGCATTCAAGGGACCACAAGCCAGAAACTGGCCTCCTCAGACAGACATAAGGAGCAATGGCCTATAGAAATCCCTATGTGGTTGGAAGCATTCCATGTCTGCCATCGACCGGGTTAGGCACCCAGAAAGGTTGGCGTCCCAAAACAAACACCACCACCCGGTTCAAAATTGCTACCGAAAGTCGAACTATCAAGCAGAACTCTCAATCTGGAAACAAGCAAACAAACATGATGTTACAACCACTCCTGCAGCTCCCCCCTTCCAGGAGGGGGGAAACCCCAGACCCCCCCGTGGTGGCCATCCAACCCAGGTTTTGAGGCTGATGTGTTGAGTGGCGGTCGTTTGACTCTGGCTCCTGTCTCTTTCCCCCGGATCAGGTGTTGCTCCAGGTCCTGGCTCGCCTAGGGACTTACCAGGGGAGAGTTGTCTTTCTGGCTCCTTGGTGGCCGGCCCAGCCTTTGTTTCAGGCGCTGCTTGCTCCATGTCCAGATCCGAGGGTCTTCCCGCGGCTCCGCCTCTTTCAGCAGATCGGTCCAGCCAGGAACGAGGCTGGTTCGTTCTTCTCCTCGAGTCTTCGCATCTGGAATTTCTGACTTGAATCTTACATCATTTGTATGGGGTGCAGGTGGCTTCATTGTTGGTCTCCACCTGTATGCTTCATCTCAGCGGCAGTATGAAGTTTCCTGACGATCCTTTCGGTTTTTCCTATCACTGTGTAGGTGTCCTTCAGTCTCTGATAAGGTTGTTTTGTCCTTCCTTTCGTGGTTGTTCCAGGACCATCATCTTATGCCTCATACTGTCGCCTCATACTGTGTGGCGCTGGTGGAGCCGCTGCAGGTTGTGTTCAGTGTTGATGTTACTTCTGCCCCGTTCCGGGAGCTGTCTCATGCATTGTTTCACCTCCGGCCTACTCATGCGCCTCCTGAGCTGTCCTGGTCTTTGGATCTGGTGCTCTCTTTTCTCTCTTCTCCTCACTTTATTGTGGCCCCTTCGGTTCAGGATTGTTTTTCTAAGGCTCTTTTCCTGTTGGCTATCCTCCGTTATTTGTGCACTACGACTTCGGTGGTCGGGGATGCGCTTTGGGTTGACCCATCCTTGTCTATGGGCATAAGGTTTATCCTTGTGCCCATGACGTTCGTAAGTTTGCTACTTTGACTGCCGTCTTTGGCAACATGTCTTGGGTTGACATTTGGGCACGGGGTTTTCGGAGGTCGAACAGGGTCCTGGCCACTCACTACCTTGTCAATGTCCCTGAACCTGGTAGGGCCTGTGTTGCATTGGGTCGGCGGTTGCAGCCAGTTGTCTTGACTTCGTGTTGAGGAGTGAGGACTGACCGCCTCCTGGGTTAGTCCCTGAATTTTTCCTAGTCTTCCTAGCCTTTGGGTAGTTAGATCAGGGAGCCAACAGAGCTCCCCCAAGAAAACCAACGTTGAACGTAATGAAACTCCATTTTTTGGGTGAGACCCGGAAGCACCCCCGGCATCCCTTCCTCCCTCCGGTCGGCGGTGTTTTCGCGTGTTTTTGACACCCAACCTAAGAACTGCCAGTTGGATTGCTGGCGCGAGGGCCTGGGGCTCCCTCTTCCCCCACCCAGGGAAGGGGGGGGAGTTGTGCAGACAGTGACGCGGCAACGTAATGATGTCATGCTCGTTTGCTAATTTTCATTGGGGGAGTTCTGTCCACTGGTTCGGCTTTCGGTAGCAATATTTTCACCAGAATAGGAGTTTGTTTTGGGGTGCCTATCTTTCTGGGTGCCAGACCCGGTCGATGGCAGACATAGAATGCTCCCAACAACATGGAGGTTTCTATAGGTCATTGCTCCTCGTGCCTCTCTGAAGGGGGCCAGGTTCTGGCTCGTGGCTCCTGGTCAGCAAGAACTCGATGCACTTTGATGTCAGAAAGCTAATAGTTACATATCAGCCTGGATAGCTCCGGGGAGCCTCTGGGTCTCACCCAGAAAATGGCGTTTCATTACATTCAACGCTGTTTATTTTTTCTGTGGAGAGTCCCTTTGGTTCCCCGGAGCTATACCGGGCTGATATGTGTATACAGTATATTAGATCATGGCAACAGTCAATCGAAGGAGTTCTAGGCCTACCAGGACCAGAGCCAGAATCTGGGCCCCCTCAAGAGAGGCACAAGGAGCAATGGCCTAAAGACCCCCGTTTAATTGGAAGCAGTCTTTGTCTGTCATCTACCAGGTCAGGCACCCAGAAAGGTAGAAATTCCAAAACAAACTACTACTGATCAAATAATTTGCAAACCAAAAGCCAAACTAGCAACAGAACTCCCCAATCAAAACCAAGGAAACATGTATGACGTCACCACAAATGCTGCGCATCCATCTGCACAACCCCTCTCCCCGGGAGGAGGACAGGAGGTCCCAGACCTCCACACCAGCAACTCTCCTTAATTCACAGGCTGTTGTGAGGGCGAACGGTTGATCAACTCTGGGTCCATCCTTTGAGCAGTGCTGCAGTGCAGTGTTGTTCAGTTTTGGTATCGTGCGAGCCATGAGTAACACAAGAGTACTGGGGCTGCATGCACATAGGGCCGCCTTCCCTAGATGCCCTGTAAGTACTACCCTTGCGGCTTCAGGGTTATCTTCCCTGAGCCGTTTGGGAACTACCTCCGCATGGTTCTGTTGCTGCTCAGTGATTGCCTGCTCTTGGGGTTCAACTGAGGTGCTTCTTGCTCCCGTTTTTCCTTGGGTAGGAAGTAGTTTCGTCGCTGGCTGGGGCACGAGGTACTGTGCAGCTGTTTGATATACGCATAGCGACCGGTTCTGTTCACCTGGAGACGTTGTGCTTTTGCTGGGTTTTCTTTTGTTTTGTTTTATTTTGCCTGGTGTGGTTCTGCCTGGTGTGGTGGTAGGACCACTCGTAGGATTTTGGTGGCCCTCCACTAGGTCCCCCGTGCTTGCACACGTCGCAGGGTTCAGCTTGTAGTTTGTTTGCTTGGTAGCTCTGGGATAACTGGTTAACAGTACTTAACTTTAACAGTACTAACAGTACAGTAACAGTACTAACTATGTTAACAGTACCCAGGTAACAGTACCTGGGTTTCCCTTAGCAGTCAGCCTAAGGGCCCTGGAAACCCCCATTGGGGCTCAGTGGTGACACTCACCTCACTCAGGGGTGACACTCACCTCACTCAGGGGTGACACGCACCTCACTCAGGGGTGACACTCACCTCACTCAGGGATGACACTCACCATCTTTATCTCCGCCATGTTGCTTGTTGGGTCAATGACACCTTTGACCTGGAGTCCTGCAAGAGGTGTTCCTTGTTTGTACTCCAATTCACCCAGTACAATGAGATTGATATTTGGGTGCAAGCAGCTTCAGCATTGCATGCAAGGTTTAGGTTGCTGCAACATGCAAGGTTGGTTCCCTTTCCGGATGCCCCCGCAGCTGCCCCGGTTTGGTTATAGGTACCCGGACTTGGGGGTGTTAGTCGCCTCGACTTTGGTTTCATCTGCACCCCCTAGTCCTTCCCCTGCTGTGGTTCATCCTGCTCTCCCCCTGCTCCCGGCTCCCAAACGTCTGAGGGTTTCGGAGTCGGGCAGGGTTTGCTTGGTGGTGAGTCTCGGGCGGCCTCAGGGAATGCCCCTTCCGGATTGATGGCGGAGGCATTCAAGCCTGTTCCTCCTGCTCGGGCCCTTGGGCCGTGCCAGCAGGCCCCCTTCAACCCAGCTTTTCCAACGGACTCTGCCTTTTCTCCAGAGGCAGAGGGTTTAGAGAACAGCTCGGCCCCAGGTCCTGACGTGGAGATTCCCGGGGTTGGGGAGGAGTTGACTTGGGGTGCTTGGGCTCCATTTGACACCGCTTGGGTGTTGGTACCCTCGGCGCGGGGCTTGTTGTTACAGGGGGAGGGGTTTTCTGATCCCCCCTCCCTGTACGAGTTTGATATGAGTGCAACTCCTCCCCAGATTCGATTCCAGGTTCGATTGGGTTCCTCGGTTCCCTCCTTCCAGAGATTTTCGGCTTCCCGCATCACATCAAAGGTGGTGCGGGAAACCCTTGTGGTTTACCACTTGCGGCCAGTAAGACGGCCGCAAGATAGACGTCCAAGACTTTTGGACGGCCCAAGAAGTCCAAGACTTTTGGACAGCCTGGATTACGCCTCGGTAATGGATCCTTCTTCTTTCGAGTTTGGCCCCTCGTTTTCTTTCTGGATGCGTTACGAGGTGCCGGAGTCTTCCTGGCTGACGGACTGCCCTTTTCGTTGGGAGCGTGGCATTCGTTCTGTCGGATCTGTGCGCTTGAATAGCGAGAAGTGACTACAGAGTTTCAGGTTTACCTAGGGCGAATTTGAGCACATCAATGCATGCTTGTTCGCCCCCATACTTCCTCGTGATGTCGGTCAGATACATCTTCACGTACATGTTTCCTCCCTTTCGGCGTCCCTGGTGGCCGAGGATTTGCGCGCCCGTGGGCATTTGGCTTCGGTCTTGCGTTTCTTTTCTCTGCTGGAGCTGTCTTCTGACTGGCTCGGCGAGGATGTGCAGGAACTGGGATCTGGGCCGATGTTCGGTGTGTTTGCTTCGGCAACTTGTTGAAGTTGTTTGCGGCGATTCTGAGAGAGGTGGTGTCACTGTTCTTTGCTTCTCGCCTGGGTGAGACCCGGAGTCTCCTCGACATCCTTCCCTCCCTCCCTCCGGTCGGCGTTTTTTTACATTCTTGATATTCAGCCCCTGAACTGAGGAGAGTTGCCAGTGTGGAGGTCTGGGACCCCCTCTGTCCCCCCCCCCCCAGGGAGGGGGAGGTTGCGCAGATGGATGCGCAGCATTTGTGGTGACATCATATTTGTTTCCTCGGTTTTGATTGAAGAGTTCTGTTGCTACTTCAGCTTTCGGTTTGCAAATTATTTGATCAGCAATAGTTTGTTTTGGAATTCTTACCTTTCTGGGTGCCTGACCTGGTAGATGGCAGACAAAAACTGCTTCCAATTATACGGGGGTGTCTTTAGGCCATTGCTCCTCGTGCCTCTCTTGAGGGGGGCCAGGTTCTGGCTCTGCCTAGAACTCCTTCGACTGACTGTTGCCATGGTCTAATATATACACATCCACCCGATATAGCTCCAGGGAGCCTCTGGGTATCGCCCAAAAAATGGCATTTCATTACATTCAACGCTGGGTTTTTTACTTATTACTATAGTTGTTCGGTAGTATTTTGTATTAGTATAACTTTAGATCAATGCTCTATATTTTGGCTAAAATATCATTCTTACTTTAGATTAACAATTTTTACTGGCACACCTTGCTGCGTTTAATTGTCTTCCTTCTGGTTCAGCTACCTGCTCTTTCTTGGCACTTTTGCTTTGTTGATAACGAGCCACCCTTACAGACGAGTGTGCCTCTTCTCCATGCTTCAATGGTGCCACATGTAACGATGGGCTGGCATCTTTCAATTGTGACTGTGACCATGGATACAGTGGCCAAAAATGTGAAATTCCAGGTAAGATACCGAATTCATGGAATCATTCTTAGATCTCAATCTTAATTAAGTATATCTCAAGTACAGCATTCAGTTTACTGTTATAATCTTTGTGGATATCATTTGTTAGCTATCCATGGACAGGATTTCCAATGATTTTGTCATGTATAATTTTTCATCTGTATTGTAGATGATTTGACTGCACACACACAGGTCTGAACTCTTTAAGGTACTCTGATAGATGGACACTACATACACAATAATAGTCTACAGTATATATATATTTAGGATAGGTTTACAGTGCTGGTATAATCACGAGATGGAGTCGGGAAACTATAAGTCAGATGGTCAGGCTGAAGAAGGCCAAGTTCATGGTTGTAGTGTTTTTGTGGCAACTACACTGGGTCATGTGTGAGAAGGGACTCCTTGTTGAACTGTGCCTGGCCACTTCACTGATCTGGCCTAGGCAGTTCACTGATCTGGCCTAGGCAGTTCACTGATCTGGCCTAGGCAGTTCACTGATCTGGCCTAGGCAGTTCACTGATCTGGCCTAGGCAGTTCACTGATCTGGCCTAGGCAGTTCACTGATCTGGCCTAGGCAGTTCACTGATCTGGCCTAGGCAGTTCACTGATCTGGCCTAGGCAGTTCACTGATCTGGCCTAGGCAGTTCACTGATCTGGCCTAGGCAGTTCACTGATCTGGCCTAGGCAGTTCACTGATCTGGCCTGGGCAGTTCACTGATCTGGCCTAGGCAGTTCACTGATCTGGCCTAGGCAGTTCACTGATCTGGCCTAGGCAGTTCACTGATCTGGCCTAGGCAGTTCACTGATCTGGCCTAGGCAGTTCACTGATCTGGCCTAGGCAGTTCACTGATCTGGCCTACGCAGTTCACAGTCTTATAGACCCGTTTGTCGCTGCTGTCTGGACCAGCACTGGAGTTTAATCTCAGCACTTCACTTTTGGTCTGGTTACCACCATGAGTTGACATGTTTATGGTAAAAAATATGTAATTTCTGAGCAAGACCTAACAGTAGCTTCCCTAAGCCTTAGCACTAGACCCTCCCAGGTCACTTCTATAAAGTCAGGCCTGGAGCAACTTGGAATCCCATAAAAATAATCTGCAATCACTGAGAAAAATCTCTTGCAGTGATCACCAGAAATATTTCAAACTACAGTAGGAATTCAGTAATCCACAGTCCAGTAACCCAGAAATCCATGTAATCTACAAGATTTCACTCTTTTTTTTTTTTTTACTCTTTTTAGTCCTTTTAACCCGAATGGTACTTTGGGTTACTGAGATTTTTATCAGACAAGAAGTATTTGGCAACCTATGCTGATAACATAAATTACATTAAAACAAATCATTAATATAATAAAACAATGCATTAATAAAATTAAAAATAAAAATAATATCTAACATTAGTTCAAAATAATACCCACCCACTCTCGACAGTCCAACAGCCACCCATCGACTCGTGCCTGCCTAACACCCATCCACCAGATCCTTCCTGCACCACACCTACTCACCCACTCCCACAGTGTGTCATTTAACAGGGTTGAATAAGAGTTAATAATATATGTTATACTAGAATGAATGAATAAAACAATGGTTAAAGCAAAAGATTGTCTTAACTCGTAATGAATGTGACAATAAATATGATGAGTGGGGTACTGCAAGGTTCTATTTTAGGGGCCAACTCTTTTTGGTCACATACATCAATGACATAGCTGAGAATATTACAAACCTCATCATCAAATTTGCAGATGACACTAAGATTTATGTTAAAGTAGGAAGTGACAATGGTATGGAGGTCTTGCAAAGAGATTTACACAAACTTCACAAGTAGTTAGATGACTGGCAAATGCTTTATATATACAGGTATATACAAAAATGCAAGACCATCGCATGCTAAAGGAGCTGAGTAAGAATAAAGCAGTTGGCCCAGATGGAGTTTCACCATAGGTTCTGAGAGAATGTGCATCTGAGCTCAGCATTCCACTTCACCTGATCTTTCAGGTATCCCTGTGTACAGGAATCATAGCAGACATGTGGAAAAAGGCTAACATAGTTCCAGTCTACAAAAGTGGCAGCAAGGAAGACCCTCTCAATTATAGACCTGTATCATTGACAAGAGTAATAGTGAAAATATTGGAAAAATAATAAAAACTAAATGGGTAGAACACCTGGAGAGAAATGATATAATATCAGACAGACAGTATGGTTTTTGATCTGGAAGATCCTGTGTATCGAATTTACTCAGTTTCTATGATCGAGCCACAGAGATTTTACAGGAAAGAGATGGTTGGGTTGACTGCATCTACCTGGACCTAAGAAAGGCTTTCGACAGAGTTCCACATAAGAAGTTGTTCTGGAAACTGGAAAATATTGGAGAGGTGACAGGTAAGCTTCTAACATGGATGAAAAATTTTCTGACTGATAGAAAAATGAGGGCAGTAATCAGAGGCAATGTATCGGAGTGGAGAAATGTCACAAGTGGAGTACCACAGGGTTCAGTTCTTGCACCAGTGATGTTTATTGTCTACATAAATGATCTACCAGTTGGTATACAGAATTATATGAACATGTTTGCTGATGATGCTAAGATAATAGGAAGGATAAGAAACTTAGATGATTGTCATGCTCTTCAAGAAGACCTGGACAAAATAAGTATATGGAGCACCACTTGGCAAATGGAATTTAATGTTAATAAATTCCATGTTATGGAATGTGGAATAGGAGAACATAGACCCCACACAACCTATATATTATGTGAGAAATCTTTAAAGAATTCTGATAAAGAAAGAGATCTAGGGGTGGTTCTAGATAGAAAACTATCACCTGAGGACCACATAAAGAATATTGTGCGAGGAGCCTATGCCATGCTTTCTAACTTCAGAATTGCTTTTAAATACATGGATGGTGATATACTAAAGAAATTGTTCACGACTTTTGTTAGGCCAAAGCTAGAATATGCAGCGGTTGTGTGGTGCCCATATCTTAAGAAGCACATCAACAAACTGGAAAAGGTGCAAAGATATGATACTAAGTGGCTCCCAGAACTGAAGGGTAAGAGCTACGAGGAGAGGTTAGAGGCATTGAATATGCCAAAGCTAGAAGATAGAAGAAAAAGAGGTGATATGATCACTACATACAAAATAGTAACAGGAATTGATAAAATCGATAGGGAAGATTTCCTGAGACCTGGAACTTTAAGAACAAGATCGTCATAGATTTAAACTAGCTAAACACAGATGCCGAAGAAATATAAGAAAATTCACTTTCGCAAACAGAGTGGTAGACGGTTAGAACAAGTTAGGGGAGAAGGTGGTGGAGGCCAAGACCGTCAGTAGTTTCAAAGCGTTATACGACGTTAAGAGTGCTGGGAAGACGGGACACCACGAGCATAGCTCTCATCCTGTAACAACACTTAGGTAATTACACTTAGGTAATTACAATAAATTCGGTGCAGCATAGTGGTTAATGACTGTGTTACCTTTAACCACTGCACAGCGCAATACGCCTTAAGGCGCTCAAGGCACATCAGGGCGCTCGTAGGTATAGCATTGCATTCAAACTCTCCCGGCTAAATGGGGTTCACATCAGCTTCCTCTGGGCAGTAAACAGACACCTTTTTTTTTTTTTTAAATCCTGGGCAACATTCCCAGGTGTGAGAGCCACAGTACCGAGTGAGCAACCAAGGCTGGCGCACACAGCATGAGGTAACAGCATTGCTGTTCACCTTGTGACCACTGCATCGCCTAAAAATGTCAAAATACATATATAACTGTTATTATTTAGCCTTGATAGTATTACAGAAGAGCCTGACTGTGATAAAGACTGTGTACAATGTTCAGATAACAGTGAATCAATGCTGTTCAAGATGTTTATAGTGCTAGCCACAGCACACTGCCATTGTTTTGTCCATCTAAGAATCTTCAAATGACTTCTCATGTTCCTTTGCAAAATACTTGTGAAAAATTATTCATTTACAGGATTTAGTGACCAGGATTCTGATAATAGCAGGAGTGTGGTGAGAATTAGTGATGCACTTAGTATGGTGGGAGGAGTAATCTTGGTGAGGAGAGAGGGGAGAGTTGGTGTCGTCATCTAGTGACATCTGCTGGCTGGTGTAACTTGTCATGCAGTTTTTGTTGCCACTATGTTGTTTGGACACCATATCAGCTAAGTTGTACAGTTATGCCGAACAAAATATCTTCTTGAGGTTATCTTGAGATGATTTCGGGGCTTAGTGTCCCTGCGGCTCAGTCCTCAACTAGGCCTCCTTTTTGTTACACCTCCCCCCCCCCCCCCAGAAAGCAGCCCGTAGCAGCTGTCTAACTCCCAGGTACCTATTTACTGCTAGGTAACAGGGGCATCAGGGTGAAAGAAACATTTTGCCCATTCAGGACTACGAATCTGAAGCGCTGTCCACCCAGCTGTCAGGCGCCATGTAGATATTTATTGATAATATGTGTGTATATTGTGTAATAAAACCACAAACAGTATTGTGGGAGGAGGAGGAATATTGGTGAGTTAGGCGTTGAAGGAGTGAGGGAGGGCTGGCTGGGTGTGGCCGCCGACTCTTGTTTTTTGGGCTCAAGATACCAACTTAGTGGTTCATTGTGGTGATCACATATGTAGATAGGTATATACAATGTGTATATACCTATCTACGTATGTGATCACCACAACGAACCACTAAGTTTAGGTATATACAGTACAATGTTCGTATATAGTTTAATAACAGCAAAACACTGTTTGATTGATCGTAGAATATAATATATATGTCACATATATGATCCCCATAATTTTGAGCATAGCAATGTTCCACACATTGACCTATATAAATTCCACAAATTACACACTTTTGAATAATATTACAGCCAAAAAAACAGAAAAGAAATGAATGAGAAACATCAAAATAATTGTGAAACATTATATTCGCGGAAACTGCCGCCCCATGAGGTAGCGGGGCTGACTGACCCCGGGCGCTCCATTGCTTAGTGCCCATAATTTGCTCAACTTCTCAGCTCCACCACAGCTAAAGTATGTCACATACAATATTTTTTTCTGTGGGGAGCCCCTACGGCTCCCTGGAGCTTATCGGGCTAATGTATGTTATGTTAGACCGGGACACTAGCTATGGAGTTCAGACCTACCAGGGACCAGCGCCAGAACCTGGCCCCTTCAGAGAGGTTTCAGGGAGCAATGGCCCTGGAAAACCCCATATGGTTGGGGGTTTTCCTTATCTGCCATCGACCGGGGTTAGGCACCCAGAAAGGTAGGCGTAACAAAACAAACCCCACATGGTAAGAAACTACAACAAAACCGAACAGAGAGGTAGAAAAACTCCCTACAATCACAAGGAAAACAATCAAACAATCACTTTACTGCCGTGCCGGTCGTCCGCGCAGCCCTCCCCTCCCCGGGAGGGGGAGGGGGGGCCCCGGACCTCACCACGCCGGCTGCCTTCAGTTCGCAAGCTAGTGTCAACCGGGATAGACGCTTCTCTGGCCTCAATTTCCTTGGCGGTGTTTGCCTCGTGTGGCGTTCTCTGCTGTTTTGTGTGGTTTGCGGTGGCCAGGAGTACTTCATCAGTGCCGGGGCTGCATGCGCCTAGGGGCTTCCTTCCCTAGGCGCCCTGTGAGTACTGCCCTTGCGTGTCAGGGTTATCTTCTCTGGGGCGTTCGGGAGCCGCTCCCGTAGAGGTTCTTGCTGCTCGGCATTTGCCTCGCCCTTGGGGCCAGCTGGGGCTTGGGGCCCTTGTTTGGCCTTGGGTAGGGAGTGGTATTGTGCTGGTTAGGGCGTCAAGGTGTTGCACAGCCTGCCACCTGAGCGGCGGCCGGTTCCTGTTGCCTCTGGGGATGGTGTACTTTTGCGGGGTTTTTCTTTTTTGTTTTGCTTTGCCTGGTGGAGGTTCTGCCTCGTGGGTCCATAGTTCCCCTGGTATTGTTTTGGTGGCCCTCTGCTAGGCCCCCGTGCTTGTACACGTCCCAGGGGTTTTCAGTATTAATCATTACCCTTGTTGTTTGGGTTTCTTAACCGGTTAGCAACACCTTGCCCGGGCTTCCCGTAGTTGCTAACCTACGGGCCCTGGAAACCCCTGTCGGGGCTCGGGGACCCATGGATGCTTCTCCCGAGTTCCAGCCTGCTTTGTGCAGGTTTGAAGGTTGCAGTGTGCCCTTGTCTCAGGGTGACAGTCACCTGTTTTGCCTCCGTCATGCTGCCTGTTGGGTCAATGACACCTTTGACCCGGAGTCTTGCGAGTCATGTTCTCTGCTTGTGCTCCAGTTTTACTCTGAGGATGTTCCTATTAGGGTACAGGCAGCATCAGCGTTGCATGTTAGGTTTAGGTTATTGCAACGCGCTAGGTTGGTTTCCCACCTGGATGCCCCGAGGCTGCCCCGTTTTGGTTTTAGGGACCCTGACCTGGGGGCGTTAGTCGCTATGGCTCTGGCTCCAGCCGCGCCCCCTGGTCCTTCCCCTGTGGTTCTTCCTGCACCTCCCCCCTTGTGTCCGGCTCCGAAACGGCGGAGGGTTTCGGCATCGGCGCAGGGTTTAGTTGGTGGTGAGACTCGGGCTGCTTCGGGGGCTGCCCCATCCGGGTTGGGGACGGAGGCATTTGAGCCGGTTCCTCCTACCGAGGCTTCTGGGTCCCACCAGCAGACCCCCTTCTTGTCAGCCTTTCCCTTGGACTCTGCCTTTTCTTCAGGGGTAGAAGGTTTGGAGGACGGCTCTGCCCCGGGTCCCGACGTGGGGGATCCTGGGGCTGGGGAGGAGTCGACCTGGGGGCCTTGGGCCCCCTGTGACCCCGCTTGGGTGCTTTTGCCTTCCCCGCGGGGCTTATTGTTGCAGGGGAGGGGTTTTCTTACCCCCTTCCCTGTATGAGTATGATTTGGGTTCGGCTCCTCCCCGGGTTCGGTTCCTGGTGCCTTTGGGTACCTCGGATCCGTCTTTTCAGGGGTTTGCTACTTCCCGCTCTCCGCGAAGGTGGCTCGGGAAGCTCTTGCTGCATACCTCTTGCGAGACCCGGGTTATGCCTCCCCAATGGATCCGTCCTCGTTTGAGTTCGGTTCTTCTTCCCGTTTTTGGGTGCGTTTGGAGGTTCCGGAGTCTTCCTGGCTAGCAGACTGCCCTTTCTTTTCGTTGGGGGCGTGGCATGGGTTCTGTCGGACCCGCACGCTTGATTGGCGAGAAACTGCTATTTTTATGCAGGTTTACTTGGGGGCGAGTTTGAGCACCTTAATGCGTGCTTATTCGCTCCCGTGCTTTCTCGGGATGTTGGCCTTTTCCAGCTTCACGTGCAGGTTCCTCAGCTTTCGGCTTCGTTGGTTGCGGAGGAGTTGCGCTCCCGTGGGCATTTGGCTTCGGTCTTGCGTTTCTTTTCCCTTCTCGAGCTGTCTTCTGCTTGGCTTGAGGAGGATGTGGGAGCGTTGAGTGAAGGGCCTTCGTCCGGGGCGCTGTCTTCGGCGGCTAGGGCGTCGGCTGCACTGTTGAAGCTCTTTGCGCCCATCCTGAAGGAAGCGGTGTCTCTGTTTTTTGCTTCTCGCCTCGCGTGCCGTCAGGCTGTGCTCGCCCTCTCTTTGGATTCCGCTTGGGCCCTGGCTCTTAGGTTTTCGTCTCCGTTTTGTCCGTTGCTGTTTGCAGAGACTGCGGTCTCTCAGTTTCTGCACGCGGCTTCGTCTAGTTGTCGCCCTATGGCGGATTTGTTGCTTCTCCGGAGCGGTCGTTCTCGGCAGTTTCGGAGGGGTCGTGCCAGGGTTCCGGGTTCCGCTGGTCGAGGTGGGCCATTGGTGCCAGTTTCTGAGCCGTTGTTCCCTTCGGGGCCAGCGTCGTCTGGTCGGCGCGGTGATCGCTCTGTTCGACGGTTGGGTTCTCGTAAGGGGCGTCGGCCCTTTCGCGGTTTGCCCCGTTGACGGGGCGATGGGGGGGAGGCTCGCTCTGTTTGCCCACGCTTGGTCCCACGATTTGTGGGCCTTTTCGGTCGTGTCATCCGGCCTGCGGTGGCGTTGGGCGACTCGTCCTCCTTTGGGGGGTTCGGGGTTCACAGGGCAGGTTTCTTCTCCTGCGCTTCGTCAAGTCATTTTGGAGTGGGTGCGCTTGGGCGTGGTCGAAACGACTACGTCCCTCAGATGGGTTTCCCGTCTGTTTCCAGTGCCGAAACGGGACTGTGCGGATCTGAGGTTCATTCTGGACTTGTCCCGCCTGAACCCCTGGATTCCTTGCCCCTCCTTTCGGATGACTACTCTATCTCAGGTCCGGCTTCTGTTGGAGCCGGGTGCCAGGATGGTGTCCCTGGACCTCAAGGACGCGTATTGGCACGTTCCTATTCATCCGGGGTTCAGGGACTGGTTAGGTTTCATGGTGGGGCATCAAGCTTACCGTTTTCGATGCCTCCCTTTTGGCTTGAATCTGGCACCTTGCGTTTTCACGCGTCTGACCCGGGTTGTGGTGATCCGTCTGCGTCTTCTAGGGATTCGGGTTTTGGCCTACCTCGACGACTGGCTGGTGTGGGCTCCCAGTCAGTCCGCTTGTCTGCTCGCTAGGGATTTGGTTCTTTCCCAGCTCGCCAGGTTCGGGTTCCTGGTGAACTGGAGGAAGTCCCATCTGGTTCCGTCCTAGGTTCGGAAACCTGACTGGGTCTTCTTTGGGACTCTTGGACCCACTTTCCTTTGTCTGCTCTTCCTCCGCCCAGGAGGCGTCGGCGGCGGCTGCGGGACCGCCGTCAGCTTGTTTTTCTGAAAGTGCTCCCACCCGGGTCCACTCGGGGTTGCTCGACGGGTTTGTGCGGGAGTTCTTGAACTCTACTTGCCATGTTTAGTCTATACCCCGCCGGGTCGGAGTTTGGGCTTCGGCGTCCTGTTTTTGGGGATTTCCTTCGGGGAACTTCCTTTCCCGCCTCTCTCGCGAGCCCTCCTCCCGCGATCATAA
>WNGS01006708.1:10611812-10648475 GCA_020271785.1 Procambarus virginalis | reverse complement strand
TATTGTTTGCTCCTCCCATTATTTGCTTCTTCTATTGTTTGCTCCTCCCATTGTTTGCTTCTTCCATTGTTTGCTCCTCCCATTGTTTGCTTCTTCCATTGTTTGCTCCTCCCATTGTCACTGCATCTCCGACTATCATTGTTTGCTCCTTCCACAACACAATGACCCAGAACATAACACTTTTCTTTCTCTGTCTGAGCTCTGTATGTCTATCTCTCTTCCTGACCAGAGTCCTGCCCTGCCCAGACCACCCCCTTCGAAACTGGAGAGTTTCAGTGGCCTGCAACTCGACATGGAGAATCAGTCACTGTAACCTGTCCCTTTGGAATTCGAGCTTCTGCCAGTGAAAATATTTGCTCAAAGATGTCTTCACTTGTTGGGGCTTCAAGTACGTCTGCCATTGCTGATGATTATTTAACTACAAGCATTAATATAAACAATAAGTCTCTTGAATATGAGAATGGATCAGTTGTACATTCTACCTCACTTCCCCCATCACCAGAATTTACAACTCGTGCTGCATGGGATGGCAGGAATTCTCATATTAACAGACAAATTCGCAGTTTAGAATTTACTGAAAGTTCCCAACGTTCAATCCTATCACGCACTTGTCACAGGTAAGTGTATTTTACCATTTATGAAAAATGCTTAAATATCATGTTACACTTAGTAGAAATACTACTGTTTATATTCATCGAACTAGAAAAATCAGCATTGTTATGGAATATTACAGATTAACCAATAAACTCTCTTTCAAAAAAGGTTAATAACGAATCAGCACGCAGACGTGCAGTAGCAGCAAACCTACGTGGATCACATCCAAAACAGCTGAGAAGATTACAATCAAGAGGAGAGTCTGAGAGAGCTGACCAAACTAAAAGAGTCACAGAACGACAGGCTGAAGGAGAGCAGGAGCCCCAGTCCAATGTTCAAGATGGATCAGAAAGAAGACAAATACAATACAGAGGATCTGGTACAAGAAGACTCAGAGTTCCAAAGCAAACAAGCATTGAAGAACTACCATTGGAACAACAAACAAATGAAAATGAGCATCTTGAGGAATCTGAAGCTAGGAACAACCCTACTGCAGAGCATCACATCGGAGAAAGTTTTGTTAGCAAGCAACAGTCGGAACAACATACAAAATTTGAAAGTAATGGAAAAGAGTTTTCAGCTAGAGCTAGTCACTCTGAGTTAACTAAAGATGAAAATAAATACTTGGAAAACACTAGAGGAGAAAATTTGTCTAAACATTACAACGAAACAAAAGTTGAAATACCTTCAAGAACAATCAGAAAATCCAGTGATGTATTAGAATCCAGAAGACTGAATGAACAAATGCAAGTGGGTAAAGAGACTGGAATAGCAACAACTGACATCAGTGCACTAAATGGTAGACATCAGTCAGAAAGACAAATTGGAGATGAAAATGTGAATGGGAGCAATAACCAGGAGCCCGAGACCACAACTCCATCCTCAGTGAGGCAGCGCCGTCTATTAGGAGCAGTTCGTTCATGTGTGCTGCTACCCAATGGCACAGCGGTCTGGAGTGAACCGGATATTTGCATGTGTCGCGGAAGGGCAATGCAGGAAGCCGAAGTTGCTGCTAAAAGTGTAGCATTCCTCACCGCCTCGCCTGCATCAGTTAATTCTGAGATGTTCACCAATGCTTCTAATCAGTTGGCAATACTTGTGGAACATGCACTTCAAAATCCTACAGTAAGTTATTCTGTGCATGCAATATTTTATAATAATCAGGGGCCAGATTCACGAAACAGTTACATATGCACTAACGAACCTGTACATCTTTTCTCAATCTTTGGTGGCTTTGTTTACAATTATTAAACAGTTAATGAGCTCTGAGGCACCAGTAGGCTGTTTATAACAATAACAACAATTGACTGGGAAGTTTTCATGCTTGTAAACTGTTTATTAAATATAACCAAAGGCATCAAAGATTGAGGAAACATGTACACGTTCGTAAGTACTTGTGTAACTGCTTCGTGAATCTGGTCCCCTGGCCTATCAATGGTAAGCATTAATTCCAGAAGTTAAGTCAACCCAGCCTTCAGCTTTCCCCTCGGATAGATAATTATTTTTGCTATAACCTTTACATGTTTTTTTAAGCAGGTAAATTGAACTCAAATTTGGGAAGTGTTGTAAAATACATATCAGTGTAACTAATTTTTATAAATAATCTTGGGTGAGTTTTCCAGACCCTTCAAATGGTAAACAATGTGTGAGCCTGTGCCAAAAGATATTTGTTAGGCTTGATTGTTTATTAATAAGAAATTGTAGATTTCTTGTTTCTGATTATAATAGTAAAAATTTCAAAAGGTATAATTTTGCCCATTGATTTTTGCATTTCATGGTCTCTAAGATGCCTCCACACTGTTTCCTCAATTAGGTAATTACCATACTTGATTCGATAAAATATGTTGACGAAGTCTTAAGGTGCAGTTATTGTCATATATCCGAGTTTACCTGAGAGACACTAACTCTAGTGGCCTCAACAAAGACAGGAAGCTGGTGATTGGTGAAGGTCCCTCCATTTGCCTTGATGTACTTTTCCAGCCGCCCTTTAAAACCCAACAGAGTTTTGGCATTAACCCCTAAGCTTCTCTTGGCTATTTGGCTTTCAACACCCACAGGCCACCAAAAAAAAATGATTTCGTCTGATAAGTGTTCATATGTGTTCCCTGATCACGGGAAAACATAAAAAATAAAGTCGTAAGTGGCATTTTGGCCGCAATAGGGCGGGGAACTCTGGCAAAAAACCAGCGTTGAATGTAATGAAACTCCATTTTCTGGGTGATCCCCTACGGCTCCCTGGAGCTTATCGGGCTAATGTATGTTATATTAGACCGGGACATTAGCTATGGAGTTCAGACCTACCAGGGACCATGAGCCAGAACTTGGCCCCTTCAGAGAGGTTGCAAAGAGCAATGGCCCTGCAAAACCCGCCTGTGGTTGGAGGTTTTCCTTATCTGCCATCGACCAGGGTTAGGCACCCAGAAAAGTAGGCATAACAAAACAAACCCCACATGGTAAGAAACTAACAACAAAAACCGAACAGAGAGGTAGAACTCCCTACAATCCCAAGCAAACGTAACACACTACTGTCGTGCCGCTCGTCCATGCAGCCCTCCCTTCCCCGAGAGGGGGAGGGAGGGGGGCGGACCTCACCACGCCGACTGCAAAGCACTCCAGTTCAGAAGCTAAGCTTCAACAAACGCAAAAAAAATGCCGACCGGTGGGAGGGAGGGTTGCCAGGGAGCCTCTGGGCTCACCCTGAAAATGGCGTTTCATTACATTCAACGCTGGTTTTCTGAGGGGAGCCCCTACAGCTCCCTGAAGCTTCATACCCAAAGAGAAGGAAAAGAAAGGGCTGACCTGGGAGATGGCCGCCACAAACTCTGCAACGCGAAGTCGAGACAACAGGCTGCAACCTGCGACCTAAAGCAACACAAGAACGCCCAGGAGCAGACATGCTCACAAAACAACGGGCGGCCAGGAACCCGTACGACCTCCAAATCCCCGCGCCTGAAATGAGCCCAAGACATGTTACCAAATACGGCAGCGAAAGCTGCAAACATCCGAATGGCACAGGCGCGTGTGTAACACCGTAAGAGTGTTATGTATTTAATATATACATAGTTCAGGAGTCACAGACAAGTTTGAGAGGTGCCAGGTTGGCGGCCCCTAGTAATTAAGAAAGTCACACCTCTAGAGTGTTAATAACCACCAAGTGACCAAGGTCAGGTCATGTGAAGTTGACCTGGTTTCTGCTAAGCTCATAATTGTAGCCGGGTATCTGGGGGGGGGGGTTCCTTCAAACAAGCCACCAGTTTAAGGTGTGGCTTGGTAGAGTGCCTGGGCTATCTACTTGTGGGTGGAGTCAGCTAGTTGGTCCCCAATATATATCCAGGTACTGTACACTTGAGAGGAGGAGACAGGAGAACAGCCACCAGAGCAGAACAGAGGACAGCATAGCCAGGGAGGCTGTCAGCCGGACGGGGCGGGACAGTCTGTCAACTACAGACCCCCCCCTGTCTATCCAGCTATAGGCAGACACTTGGTGAGGTGAACATGAAAGGTGACTTATTTCGTGTACTAAGATGATGTGTGATCTCTAGGGCAGCCAGCTGTAGTGACTCTCAAAGTTCTGTGTGGTGGCTCACATTGTTTATCTGGACATAATGAACCTTCAGTTCGATTGCTTGAATTTTGATATTTATCATGCTAAATAAATAATTGATTCACTTACTTTTAATTTGGTTTAAATTGTGTTCCCGAATTTTTGGAATTTCTGATATATGGCAAAGTAGAGTGTAGAGTGCTCTTGAGTTAGTGACTAAAAGAATCTTGCCTGGAACATGATTCCAGTTGACACATGCTAATACATCTTTTGATACAGACAGTTCCATTCCGTCTTGTATGTACTGACTAGAATGGATGGTGGCAGCCTTTCTAGTTGGTGGCAGCCTTTCTAGTTGGTGGCAGCCTTTCTAGTTGGTGGCAGCCTTTCTAGTTGGTGGCAGCCTTTTACTGTCTGGACTCACTAGTGAGTCCAGAAAGTAAAAGGTGGTCGCACAGAGTCAGCAGACAACGCTACATCCCTCCCCACCAAGATTACTCCTCCCACTACAGTGCTATTATCACAACAATCCTGCTATTATCAGAATCCTGGCCATTTTATCATAGTCGAGGGTCTTCTGTAATACTAATCATCGCTAAATAATAGCATGTACATATATATTATGGCATTTTTAGGCGATGCTGTGGTCACAAGCTGAACAACAGTGCTGTGAGCTCATGCTACGTGCGCCAGCCTGTGGCGCACGCAAGACCCTGGCACTATAGTACCCCTGGCCTATGGTACCCCTGGCACTATGGTACCCTGGCACTATGGTACCCACTATGGCTTTGGCGTCTGTTCGGTTCCTTCGGGGACTCCCCTTCCGCCTCTCTCGCAATCATTGGGTTCTCACCAGTGAGAATTGTTGGGTTCTCACCAGTGAGAATTGTTGGGTTCTCATCGGCCAGCCAGTGCTCACCAGGCTGGCCGGGGATGGGGGGTCCGTCCGTCCATCGGGCTCACAGCATGGTTCCGGAGTTCATGGCTGTCTGGTTTGTGTTTTTGAGGGTTTGGGTCATTCAGGGCTCTCCCATCCGGCTCTATTCGGACTGTTTTTCAGTGGTTCATTGCCGGAACCACGGGGATTCTCTTAGGTCCTTGACCTTTGGGGTTGGTCCCTTCAAGTGGCTTGTCTGCTGGATTCTCGAGATTTGGCTAGCTGTGCGTTTCATGTCCGGGGTGTCCTGCATCCTGGGGGACGGACTGTCTCGGTTCATACCTCTGTTCACGGATTGGCCAGTTTTCGTCAACTCGTTTCATTGTCTCTGCCAGACGTATGGACTCCTGGACATGGACATCTTCGCGTCAGCGTGGTCTCAGCGTCTTCCATTCTATGTGGCACCTTTACCCGCCTGCGAGGCGTTCATGGTGGATGTCTTTCGGGAGGACTGGTCGAGGTGGTGTTACCTATTCCTCTTTTCTCGGTCCTGGCTGTTGCTTCGGGTTCTGTCTCGGATGGAGTCCTTCCCAAGGAGAGTAGTCCTCGTGGTCTCTTGGTGGCCGGCCCAGCTTTGTTTTCAGACGCTTCTTGATTGGTGTCCGAACCTGGGGCATTTCCTGCAGCTCCGCCTCTTTCGGCAGGTCGGACTGGTCCTGTATGTGACTAGTTTGGCCTTCTCCTCGGCTCTTCGCGTCTGCTCTTGTAATGCGGGTGTATCACCATTTCTATGGTGATCAGGTGGCTTCGTTGATGGTGTCCCACCTGCGAACATCATCTCGGTGACAGTATGATGTTCCTGGCGTTTCTATTTGCCATTTTCTTGCTCTTCGTGGGTTGTCTTCTCTTTCGCATCGGGTTGTCTTGTCCTTTCTTGGGTTTTTAGGACTGTTAAGTGACACTTCTTACTGTTGCCTCGTATGTCGCAACATACTGTCGCTTGAGTTCGGGGTGGACGTCACATCCGCCCTGTTCCGTACGCTTCTCGTGTTTGGTTTCACCTCCGGCCTGCTCATGCGCTGCCTGAGCCGTCCTGGTCCTTGATCAGGGTGCACTCTTATCCTTCCTCTTCTCAGTTTCTGGTAGCCCCCTCGGTTCTAGATTGCTTTTCAGAGGCCATATTTTGTTGGCATTGGCCTCTGTGGGTCGGGTCAGGAAGCTTCCAGCTCTCCTCCGTCGCAGAGGTTTCTGCTCTTTTGATACTGGTGGTAGGTTTGCACGCTTGTAGCCTTTCTCTGTCCTTCTGGCGAAGGTCGAGATGGCTACTTTCCGGAGAGGGGGGTCCTTGGGTTATTGATGCTTGGTTGGTTCGGCTGGGGGTGCATCCCGTGTTGTCCAGTTGCGCTTTTTTGCCGTTACCTACGTACCGTGTCTGGGGATGCGCTTTGTGTTGATCTGGTTCCCCTCGTTCCCTCTTTCAGGGCTCGGGTCTCCCAGGTCTTCCGCAGAGTTTTTAAGTCTTCCAGCCTGCGGTCTATCTTTGCGCCCGTGCTGTTCGTACGTTTGCAGCTTTTGCTGCTGTGTTGGTGACGTCTAGGGCTCATTTCGGGTGCAGCTATTTGGGAGTCGCACAGGTTCTTGGCTGCCCATTCTTTATGCTCGTGTCTGCTCCTGTGCGTTCTTGTTACCTTGGGTCGCAGGTTGCAGCCTGTTGTCTCGGCTTCGCGTTGCGGAGTTTGTGGCAGCCGCCTCCCGGGTCAGCCCTTTCTTTTCTTTCTCTTTGGGTATGAAGCTCCAGGGAGCTGTAGGGGCTCCCCAGAGAATACCAGCATTGAATGTAATGAAAAGCCATTTTCTGGGTGAGCCCCGGAGGCTCCCTGGCAACCCTCCCTCCCACCGGTAGGCGTTTTTTTCGCGTTGGTTGAAGCTTAGCTCCCGAACTGATGCTAGGCAGCCGGCGCGGTGAGGTCCGGGGCTCCCCCCTCCCCCTCTCGGGGCGGGGAGGGCTGCGCGGACGATTGGCGCAGCAGTAAAGTGTGATGTTTGCTTGTTTGCTTGTGATTGTAGGGAGTTTCTACCTCTCTGTTCGGTTTTTTGTTTTAGTTTTTTACCATGTGGGGTTTGTTTTGTTATGCCTACCTTTCTGGGTGCCTAACCCCGGTCGATGGCAGATAAGGAAAACCCCAACCACAAGGGGGTTATCCAGGGCCATTACTCCCTGAAACCTCTCTGAAGGGGCCAGGTTCTGGCACTGGTCCCTGGTAGGTCTGAACTCCTTAGCTAATGTCCCGGTCTAATATAACATACATTAGCCCGATAAGCTCCAGGGAGCCTCCGGGGTTCACCCAGAAAATGGCGTTTCATTACACTCAACGCTGGTTTTTTTTCTGGTGGAGAACAAGGCGGTGGGCTTCCAGAGGGGCCCTTGGGTCATTGATGCTTTGTTGGTCAGGCTAGAGATGCATTTTGGGTTGTGTCCGGTTGTGGCTTTATGTCGTTACTTGCACTTTGGGTTGATTCGATTTCCCTCGTTCTCTGTTCTAAGGCCCGGGTCTCTCAGGTCGTCCACAGGGTGATTAGGTCTGCCAGCCTGTAGTCTATCCTTGTGACCATGACGTTTGTCAGAGTGGTGCTTTGGCTGCCATGTTTGGCAACATATCTTGGGCTGACATTCTGGTACAGGGGTTTTGGAGGTCGAATAGGGTCCTGGCCGCCCATTATTTGGTACATGTACCTGGTCCCGGTCGTTCATTTCTGGCTTTGGGTCACAGGGTGCAGCCGGTTGTCTCACCTTCGAGTTGATGTGTGCATTGCGGCAGCCTCCTGGATAAGTCCCTCTTTTACTTTGTGTTTGGTTATGTAGCTCCAGGAAGCTGGAGAGGCTCCCCACAGAAAACCAGCATTGAATGTAATGAAATGCCATTTTCTGGGTGAGCCCCGGAGGCTCCCTGGCACCAGCCCTTCCTTCAGTCGGCAGTTTCATTTTTGATGTTTTTGATGCGCAGCCTCCGAACTGAGGTGTGGGTAGCCGGTACAGGGGTCTGGGGTTTCCCCATCCCCCTTCCAGGGAGGGGAAAGCTGTGCAGACAAGCGGCGCGGTGGCGGTGAATTATGTTTGCTTGTTTTCTTATGTTTCTGGGGGAGTTCTGTCTCTGGTCTTCGGTTGCAAATTCCTACCAAGTGGGATTTGTTTTGTTATGCCTACCTTTCTGGGTGCCTAATCCCTGTCAATAGCAGACACGGAATGCTCCCAAACACATGGGGATTTCCATAGGCCATTGCTCCCTGTGCCTCTCTGAGGGTGCCAGATTCTGGCTCGTGGTCCTCGGTAGGCAGAACTCCATTGACTGATGCCCGACGTATCTAGCGTATATCAGCCTAATAGCTCCAGGAAGTCTCTGGGGCTCCCCAGAAAATGGCGTTTCATTACATTCAACACTGTTTTTTATTTTTTATTTGTTAGTGTTATCATTTATTGTAATGAGTAAAGATATTTACCTGTATTGGTTTTCCTCTCTCCATGACCAGGTGGCAAGTAGCGTGGTGTCAGCTCTCAGTAACATGATGGATGTCAACGACTCTGTGGTAGCAGCAGGGGATAAGAAAAATAATGTTACAAGCCAACTTGTTAAAACCATCAATACTTTTACAGAAAATATAGCTGTAGAAATTGGAAAATCAGTACAGTTCAGGTATGTAAAAGTTAGTAGTAAATCTTGCATATATAAAATATAAATAATAGGGTAGTTCTTTTTAGACATTTAATATTACACCAATTATAAATTGGAATACTCCTGTTTGTTTTGACATAACACAAAAAGCCCTCTCCTTTATAATAATAATGACTATTTTTATTTATTTATTTATTTTTTATTTATTTATTTAATTTTTATTTACAAGAAGTTACAGTACATTGAGTTTGTGAGAGTACATAACATTGCTGTTTTTACATTCTTGTAAAGCCACTAACACACACAGATTGAAAATGTATACAGATTCATGGAAAATGAAAAGGAAATGTGTGAAACATAAATCCCTATACAGTACTGCTCTGGGCTATATGGCCTTCAACACCCACACGCACACACAAAAAAAGTCCTATTAAAGTGTTCATTTGTGTTCACTGATCTCTAGAAAAATAATAAAAAAAATGGTAAGTGGCATATTTTGGCCGCAATAGAGCGAGTAAGTCTGGCTAAAAAGAGGCGTTGACAGAGCAAGTGTAGGAGGAGGTCTGCTTCGCCCCAGGTGTCGGGCGAGAGCTGCCACAAACATATTATTACCTAAATATTTAAATGTCTCTGATTGATTTTTTCTTAGTTTTCTTGCAGTAATATTACTCAATAGTGTGTAATATGATATATCTATATATAAAATGTGTGAATCATCGCTATACTCAAAATTATGGTGTGAATATTAGTGATTCAGTTATTATGTTCATAAAATAATAAACAAGTACTTTTTCAATTATTACACTATATACACACAGGTTATATACAGTGGGGCCTCGACTTACGATGGTAATCCGTTCCCAGAGAAGGATTGTAAGTTGAAATATTGTAAGTCGAAGTGATTTTTCCCATAAGAAATAAAGGGAATTGAATTAATCTGTTTCCCACCCTCCAAAATATTAACTTACAAATACATTTTATACTGAATACAATTTTGTTCTCTAACTACAATATTGTACATATGTTTATCTTACCTTTATGGTGTATGGAAATGGTGATGAGGGGGGAGAGGTGTTACTGTTTGGTAGGGGAGTCCCCTTCCATTATAATATCAGGCAGTGATGACTTTTCTGGGATACACTCTCTGGTATGTTTTGCCTACATACCACTAGGACTGCTTGTGGCTCACTGCTTGCTTGTCTTACTAAGAATCTGTCTAAAAACACTTGTTTTTCCCTACATTTTAACACTTGTCTGTAGTAAGACATAACACTGTCATTTAAAAGGTCAATGCAACGGCCTGCTACAGCTTTATCTGGGTGAATTTTTTCAACAAAACTTTGCAGTTCTTTCCATACTTCACACATTTTTTTTAATGAGGAAGGGATATCCTCTACTGCCTCAACTCACAACTATTTCCTTAGGTTGAATCTTACCACTGACTTTCTGGGACCCATGGCGTGATATATAATAATCAGTTTTATGTTCAAAAAGCATAAAATCACCACAAAAACAGAATTTTTTATAGGTGTGATCGTCACTAAGTGGGCAGCTCTAGTAAACTGAGGCAGGTTGGCCCACGTGACCGGGAACCACACGCTCGGTCGACCCAAGCGTGTACCAACAAATATTGTTAATCGACGACGCTATCGTAAGTCGAGTCGCATTTTGCGATCAAATTTACATCGTAACTCAAAAATTATCGTAAATCGGGGGCAATCGTAAGTGGAGGTGCCACTGTATACGTATCTACATGTTTTGTTCACCATAACTGTACAACTAAGCTGGTATGGTGCCCAAAGAGCATAGTGGCCATCCTCTACACAGCATGACAAGTCATGCAGATGATGCCACCTCCCTCACCAAAATGGCTTCTCCCAACATACTCCTTTTGCTGTTATTACACTATATATGCACATTATATATAAGTATCTATATTTGTGTTCACCATAGCGAACCACTAAGTTAGTATGGTGAGTACAGACAGTAACAGGTGGCCACACTCGGAGACAAAACTTGAAGATGATATTTTAAATGAGGTCATATTCCCAAGGGGCTACTCAGTTTGGAGACAGGACAAAAAAAATAGAAAAGGCAGTGGTGTTGCTGTGCTGGTGAAAGAACACCTAAAGGTAAATAAATTAATAATTGCCAATCCACGAGCAGTTGGCATAATAGCACTAGAGATCTGCAATCAGGATGATAAACTAACGCTAATAAATGCATCTAGTCCACCGCCAAGCAACACATGGACAAAGGAGGAGCTAGATAATAAACGAGAGGGTCTTATAACAATAATGAGAGAAATTATAGTCAGAGCTGATAAAGATAGATCACGACTGTTGGTAGTCGGCGACTTCAACTTGAAATCCATAGACTGGGCGGCATATGAAGCTAGAATGGAGGATTTTTGGATTTGTAGATTTGTAAGCCTCATCCTGGAAACATTCATGTTTCAACATGTTAAACAAGCTAGGAGGATGAAGGAAGGGGATGTTCCCACCATGCTGGATTTGATATTTACCAGGAAAGAGGATGAGATGTTTGACATTCAGTACCTTCCTCCCTTGGGTAAAAATTACCATGTCTTTTTGGGAATAAAGTATGCAAAGCTTTAAAATCTGGAAAAAAATGAGACTGAAGCAGTTGAAAAACCTGATTTCAGGAATAGTCATTATGGGGAACTCGGACATTTCTTTAAGGAATTTGACTGGAAAGCCTTGCTGTTAGGATTTGTTAGGTGTGTTTGGAGGGGGTGCGTTTCAGCACCTTAACACGTGTTTGTTCGCCCCTGTGCTTCCTCATGAGATTTGTATGCTGCAGTTGCACATCCAGGTCCCTTCCCTCCTGGCTGCTTTGGTTGCATTGGATTAGCATGCTCACAGGCATTTGGCCTTGGTTCTCCGCTTCTTTTCCCTTCTTGACCTGTCCTCGGACTGGCTTGTGGAGGTGATGAGTGCTGGGTCATCGTCTGCTGCATTGACTTCAGTGACTAAGGTGTCGGCAGCGTTACTCAAACTGTATGCGCTTATCCCACAGGAGGTGGTGTCTCTGTTTTATGCCTCTTGCCTCACGTGTCAGCAGGCTGTCCATACTTTGTGAATTCTGCTTGGGTCCTGGCTCTTAAGCTTTTGTCACCATTTTGTACGCAGTTGTTTTTGAACTTAGTTGTCATTTAGATTTTGCAGGCGGCTTTTGCTAGTTGCTGCCCTTTTTCGGATATGTTTGTTTGTTGGGTATGCAATCTCATGCTTCCTGGAAAGGTTGTGCCAGGGTTTATGTTTCTGCTGGTTAAGGTGGGCCCTTGGTGCCAGTTTCTGAGATGGTGCCTGTTCCAGAGCCATCTTCGTCTAGTCAAGGGGGGGCTCGCTCTGCACGCAAGTCAGGTTCTCGAAAAGGTCACCAGCCCTTTCATGGGTTGCTCCATTGACAGGGCGCTGGGGTGGGAAGGGGGGGGGAGGCTGGCTCCATTTGCCCATGCTTGGTCTCACAATTCATTGGCATTTCAGGTTGTCTTCCGGCCTGTGGTGGCATTGGGGTGGCTGCCTAGGGGAGGGGTAGGGGGGGGAAGGCATCTTCCCTATCACTTCATCAGGTTATCTGGGAGTGGGTTTGCTTGGACATGGTCGAAATGACCTCGTCCCTCAAGTGGGTTTCCCGATTTTTTCCAGTGCCGAAACGAGACTGTCCAGATCTGCGGTTCATTCTGGACTTGTCCCATCTGAACGCTTAAATTCCTTGCCCCTCTTTTTGGATGATCACTGTCCCAGGTCTGGCTTCTCTTGGAGCTGGGTTCTTAGATAGTGTCTCTTGACCTCTGAGACAGGTATTGTAACGTCCCTATTCATTTGGGGTTCAGGATCTGGTTAGGTTAGGTTGCATCTTATCTGGGTCGTGGTGGCCCATTTGCTTCTGCTAGGTGTTTGGGTTTTGGCGTACCTCGCCGGGTTCGGTTTCCTGGTGAACTGGTGGAAGTCTCTTTTGGTCCCGTCTCAGGTTCGGATTTGGCTGGGGCCTTGTCTAGGATCCTTGGACAGCGTCCTTGTATCTCCCTCAGGCAGCATTGCTTTGACTGCAGTACCGCCATCGTCTGTTTCTGAGGGGGGTCCTGGGTCACTCAGCAGTTGCTCAAATAGACATGTGGAAGTCTGAACTTTGCTGTGCTCATTTCCACGCTGAGTCATGTTTGGCTATGGCGTCTGTTCTGGTTCCTTCGGGGCCGTCCCTTCTGCCTCTCTCACGTTGGCTGGGTTCATCCCCCGGGGCCTTGCATTGGCTGCTGCATCGCCGGTTTCCTCTTCGGGCTTTTTGAGGCTTGGTTCCTTGACACCTTCCAGAGCCCTGCCTCAATGTTTTCACGGATGCCTCATCTTAGGCTGGGGCTTTGTGACCAATGCTCATCAGATCAGCCAGGGGCGGTGGGCTATCCTTCCATCTGGCTGACAGTATGGTGCGGGAGTTTGCGGCACTGGGGCTTGCACTGCATTGGATTCAACACGCTCGGAGTTCTACGATCCGGCCCCATTCGGACTGTGTTTCGGTGGTTCATTGCCTGAACCACGTGGGGCTCTGTGGTTCGTGGTTCTTTGGGGCTGGTCGCTTCTGGTGGCTCTTCTGCTGAGTTCTTGGGGTTTAGCTCTCCATGAGGTTCATATCCAGGGTGTGTCCAACGTCCTGGTGGATGGTCTGTCATAGTTCATTCCCCTGTCTACGAAATGGAGGCTTGATGCCAACTCCTTCAGTTGGCTCTGCCAGATGTTCGGGCCCTCAGAGGTGGACTTCTTCACGTCGGCGTGGTCGAGGTATTTCCCCCATTTATGTGGCACCCTTCCCCGACTTCGAGGCCTTCGCAGTAGACGCTTTTTGGCAGGACTGTTCGAGGTGGGGTTACTTGGCCTTGGTTTCAGGAGCTGCTTGCTCGGTGCCCGAACCCAGGGCATTTTCCACGGGTCCGCCTCTTTCAGCTGATTGTGCCAGTGAGGTACCTTACTGGTTCACTCTACTCTTCCAAGCTTCGTTTCTGGAGTTTTTGACGCGGGTGTATCACCATCTGTATGGTGGCCAGGTGGCTTCTCTAATTGTTTCCCACCTGCGGTCTTCTCGGCGGCAGTATGAAGTCTCTCAGCGGTGCTTTCACCACTTCCTTTCCCTGTATAGGTTGTCTTCGGTTTTGGATCATGTTGTGTTGCTTTTTCTTTCTTGGCTCTTTCAGGACAGGCATCTTATGCCAAATACCAGCGATACAAAGATACGAGAAGCAACTACACGTCAGTAAGGAGAGAGGCAGAGAGGAACTTTGAGAGCAGTATAGCAGACAAATGTAAATCAGATCCAGGCCTTTTCTATAAATTCATTAAAAGCAAGCTGCAGGTAAAGGATAATATTCAGAGGTTGAAAATGGGGGCCAGATAAACGGAAAATGAAAAGGAAATGTGTGAAACATTAAACGAAAAGTTCCAAAGTGTATTTGTACAAAATGAGATCTTCAGGGAACCAGACACAATAAAAATTCCAGAGAACAACATAGAGCACATAGAGGTGTCTAGAGACAAGGTGAAACAAATGCTCTTGGAGCTAAGTAAGAACAAAACAGTTGGCCCAGATGGAGTTTCACCATGAGTTCTGAAAGAATGTGCACCTGAGCTCAGCATACCACTTCAGCTGATTGTTCAGACATCCTGTGTACAGGAGTCGTAGCAGATGTGTGGAAAAAGGCTAACATAGTTCTAATCTACAAAAGTGGCAGCAGGGAAGCCCCCTCAATTATAGACCTGTATCATTGACAAGTGTAATAGTCAAACTATTGGAAAAAATAATTAAAACTAAATGGGAAGAACACCTGGAGAGAAACGATATAATATCAGACAGGCAGTTTGGTTTTCGATCGGAAGATCCTGCGTATTCGAATTTACTCAATTTCTATGATCAAGCCACAGAGATTTTACAGGAAAGGGATGGTTGGGTTGACTGCATCTATCTGGACCTAAAAGAAGGCCTTCAACAGAGTTCCACATAAGAGATTGTTCTGGAAACTGGAACACATTGGAGGGGGTGACAGGTAAGCTGCTAACATGGATGAAAAATTTTCTGATAGAAAAATGAGGGCCGTAATAAGTGGAAGTGTATTGGACTGGAGAAATGTCACAAGCGGAGTACCACAGGGTTCAGTTCTTGCACTGGTAAGGTTCATTGTCTACATAAATGATCTACCAGTTGGTATACAGAATTATATGAACATGTTTGCTGATGATGCTAAGATAATAGGAAGGATAAGAAACTTAGATGATTGTCATGCCCTTCAAGAAGATCTGGACAAAAATAAGTATATGGATCACCACTTGCAAATGGAATTTAATGTAAATAAATGCCATATGTTATGGAATGTGGAATAGAACATAGAGCCCGCACAACCTATAAATTATGTGGAAAATCTTTAAAGACTTTGATAAAGAAAGAGATCTAGGCATGGTTCTAAATAGAAAAGTATCACCTGAGGACCACATAAAGAATATTGTGCGAGAAGCCTATGCCACGCTTTCTAACTTCAGAATTGCTTTTAAATATTGGATGGGAAATACTAAAGAAATTGTTCATGACTTTTGTTAGGCCAAAGCTAGAATATACAGCGGTTGTATGGTGCCCATATCTTAAGAAGCACATAACATATTAGTAAAGGTGCAAAGACATGCTACTAAGTGGCTCCCAGAACTGAAGGGCAAAAGCTACGAGGAGAGGTTAGAGGCATTAAATATGCCAAAACTAGAAGATAGAAGAAAAAGAGGAGATATGATCACTACGTACAAAATAGTAACATGAATTGATAAAATTGATAGGGATGATTTCCTGAGACCCGGAACTTTAAGAGCAAGAGGTCATAGATTTAAACTAACTAAACAAAGATGCCGAAGAAATATAGGAAATTCACTTTTGCAAACAGAGCGGTAGACGGTTGGAACAAATTAGGTCAGAAGGTGGTGGAGGCCAAACCGTTAGTAGTTTCAAAGCGTTATATGACAGAGTGCTGGGAAGACGGGACACCACAAGCGTAGCTCTCATCCTGTAACTATACTTACGTAATTACACTTAGGTAATTACTGTCGCCTCGTATTGTGCAGTGCTGGGGGAGCTGCTCCGGCTTGCGTTCGGGGTGGATATAACTTCGGTTCCGTTTCGTAAGCTTTCTCGTGCTTTTTACCACCTCTGGCCTGCTCATGCGCTGCCTGATCCATCCCGGTCTTTGGACTGGGTGCTCTCCTTTCACTCTTCTCCTCGGTTTGTGGTGGATCTTTCAGTCTAAGACTGTTTCCAGAGGGCTTTGTTCTTGTTAGTTTTGGTTTCTGGGGGTCAGGGAAGGAGCTTCATGCTCTCCTCCAGCGCAGAGGCTTTTGCTCCTTTGATTGGGTGAACGATTTGTTTGTTTGCAGCTGTCTCCATCATTTCTGGTGAAGAATGAGACGGCGGGCTTCCGGAGAGGCTGTGGGTTATTGGTGCTTGGTTTGTTTAGCCGGGGGTGCATCATGTTTGTGTCGAATTGCGGCTTTACTGCGTTACCTGCGTGCTTCAGCTTCTGTGTCTGGAGACGCGCTGTTAATTGACCCAGTTTCTCTTATTCTCACTCTGGTGCTTGTGTTTCTCAGGTCGTCTGTAGGGTTATCAAGTCTAGCCAGCCTGCAGTCTGCCCCTCATGCTATGATGTTCTTTCATTCAGAGTTTTGGATGCTGTGTTTGGTAATATGTCTTGGGCTGACATTTGGGCATGGGGGTTTTGGAGATCAAACAGGGTCCTGGCTGCTTATTATCTTGTTAGAGTGCTGAGCCCTCAGCAGTCTTGGGTCGCCTTGTGTTGGCACTTGCAGCCAATTGTCTCCTCTTTGTGAGTTGTGCTGTGCAGCCGCCTCCCGGGTAACTTCCTATTTTCCTGCACTTTGGGTCGTTAGCTCCAGGGAGCCGGGGGCTTCCCCACAGAAAACCAGTGTTCAATGTAATGAAAGGCCATTTTCTGGGCATTTTCTTGGGGTGGGGGGGGGGGGGAGTCAGCACAAATGAGCAGTGCACAGTGTAATGACATGTTGCTTTTTAGCTTGTTTTCCTTGTGGGAGTTATTTTGCCCAAACCCCCCTGCATTTTTCAAATATCTGAAATGTCGGGAATTTGACTCCTGAGCGTGATTTTTGCCGAATTTGACTCTCTGCACCTATTTTCATTTTCAATTACTCTTTTTATACCAAAAATATGCCAATTACTGAAAACGGCGATGGGTCATATTTTGCCAAACCCCCCTGCAGTTTTCAAAATATCTGAAATGTCGGAATTTGACTCCTGAGCGTGATTTTTGAGCCGAATTCTGACTCTCTGCACCTATTTTCAATTTCAAATTACACTTTTTATAAAGAAAATATGCCAATTACTGAAAACTGCGATGGGTCATATTTTGCCCAAACCCCCTGCAGTTTTCAAATATCTGAAATGTCGGAAATTTGACTCCTGAGCGTGATTTTTGAGCCGAATCTGACTCTCTGCACCTATTTTCATTTCAAATTACGACTTTTTATAAAAAGAAAATATGCCAATTACTGAAAACGGCGATGGGTCATATTTTGCCCAACCCCCCTGCAGTTTTCAAAATATCTGAAATGTCGGAAATTGACTCCTAGCGTGATTTTTTAGCCGAATTCTGACTCTCTGCACCTATTTTCATTTTCAAATTACGACTTTTTATACCAAAATATGCCAATTACTGAAAACTGCGATGGGTCATATTTTGCCCAAACCCCCCTGCAGTTTTCAAAATATCTGAAATGTCGGAAATTTGACTCCTGAGCGTGATTTTTGAGCCGAATTCTGACTCTCTGCACCTATTTTCATTTCAAATTACGACTTTTTATAAAAAATTTGCCAATTACTGAAAACGGCGATGGGTCATATTTTGCCCAAACCCCCCTGCAGTTTTCAAAATATCTGAAATGTCGGAAATTTGACTCCTGAGCGTGATTTTTGAGCCGAATTCTGACTCTCTGCACCTATTTTCATTTCAAATTACGACTTTTTATACAAAATATGCCAATTACTGAAAACTGCGATGGGTCATATTTTGCCCAAACCCCCTGCAGTTTTCAAATATCTGAAATGTCGGAAATTTGACTCCTGAGCGTGATTTTTGAGCCGAATTCTGACTCTCTGCACCTATTTTCATTTTCAAATTACGAATTTTTATACCAAAAATATGCCAATTACTGAAAACGGCGATGGGTCATATTTTGCCCAAACCCCCCTGCAGTTTTCAAAATATCTAAATGTCGGAAATTTGACTCCTGAGCGTGATTTTTTCCCGAATTCTGACTCTCTGCACCTATTTTCAATTTCAAATTACGACTTTTTATAAAGAAATATGCCAATTNGACTCCCGAAGTCTTTCCCATGAGTGGGTCTAGCCACAAGACAGCAGAGGTTTGAATTCGGGGTTTTCCTTCCCCTAGATGGGCTGCCTTTCCAGGCACGAGTCCCATCTGCCCGAAGCAACTGGTTTTAAGGCGCCAGAGACCCGCCTTCGCCCCTTCTGTTGGTAGAAGCAGTTCCGCCAGGCCTAGAGGCTAATTAAGCCACACGTGCAGGCCAGGAGCTGGACTTGGTTGTCAGAGGCTATTTGAGACGCACGCCATCAGGGGCACTTTACAGGCTGTGGGAGCTTATCTCCACAACCCTTCCCCCCGGCTGTAATAAACCTTGGAACCTTATATATATATATATATATATATATATATATATATATATATATTATATATATATATATATATATATATATATATATATTATATATATATCCCCATGCAGGGGACTTCCTTTTGGCAGTCCCTATGTCTGCGACAGGCAACCTGTCGCAGAAATAGGGACTATGTCTGCATATATATATATATATATATATATATATATATATATATATATATATATATATATATATATATATATATATATATATATATATATATATATATATATATATATATATATATATATATATATATATATATATATATATATATATATATATATATATATATATATATATATATATATATATATAACAGCAGAAATAATGCATATATTCACAAAAAAGCAGAAATTACTCACCAAAACGTCTTTTCTGATCATTGCAAAGATAGATATTAACTAATATTTCATAAACATATTATTTAACTTGTACAACTTTCTATACAAGTAACTATAGAATCTAAAATTGTCATGGGTTTGTTTATAACTTTTGCTAAAAATTAAAATTATAAAAAGAATTTATATAAATTCCTATTAAACTTTCGTTTATGAAATATATTTATAAGACTTCTGAGCCGAGAAAATTCAGTGTTGCAAGTTGAGCGATGACGTCACAATTATTTTGTTTTTGATGCCCTTTGGGCAAAAAAAGTTTTAATTATTGTTTTAATATAACTTTGATTTACCTACATTTTGTTGCTGGAATAATTTTGTTAACAAGCTTTGGTATACACAACAATGTCTGCTACCCAATTCTAAAAGAAATATTATGAAGTTGTAAGATCATCTACTATCCCCAAATCAGAGGATGGTTAGTCATACATGGAGTCATGGGAAGAACATGATATGTCAGGCCTGCACTAGCCCACTCTGGGTAGAGTCTAGTCTACCAGCCTGCACTAGCCCACTCTGGGTAGAGTCTAGTCTACCAGCCTGCACTAGCCCACTCTGGGTAGAGTCTAGTCTACCAGTCTGCACTAGCCCACTCTGGGTAGAGTCTAGTCTACCAGCCTGCACTAGCCCACTCTGGGTAGAGTCTAGTCTACCAGCCTGCACTAGCACACTCTGGGTAGAGTCTAGTCTACCAGCCTGCACTAGCACACTCTGGGTAGAGTCTAGTCTACCAGCCTGCACTAGCACACTCTGGGTAGAGTCTAGTCTACCAGTCTGCACTAGCTCACTCTGGGTAGAGTCTAGTCTACCAGCCTGCACTAGCCCACTCTGGGTAGAGTCTAGTCTACCAGCCTGCACTAGCACACTCTGGGTAGAGTCTAGTCTACCAGTCTGCACTAGCACACACTGGGTAGAGTCTAGTCTACCAGCCTGCACTAGCCCACTCTGGGTAGAGTCTAGTCTACCAGCCTGCACTAGCACACACTGGGTAGAGTCTAGTCTACCAGCCTGCACTAGCACACTCTGGGTAGAGTCTAGTCTACCAGTCTGCACTAGCCCAATCTGGGTAGAGTCTAGTCTACCAGCCTGCACTAGCCCACTCTGGGTAGAGTCTAGTCTACCAGCCTGCACTAGCCCACTCTGGGTAGAGTCTAGTCTACCAGCCTGCACTAGCACACTCTGGGTAGAGTCTAGTCTACCAGCCTGCACTAGCACACTCTGGGTAGAGTCTAGTCTACCAGCCTGCACTAGCACACTCTGGGTAGAGTCTAGTCTACCAGCCTGCACTAGCACACTCTGAATAGAGTCTAGTCTACCAGCCTGCACTAACACACTCTGGGTAGAGTCTAGTCTACCAGTCTGCACTAGCCCACTCTGGGTAGAGTCTAGTCTACCAGATTGCACTAGCACACTCTGGGTAGAGTCTAGTCTACCAGCCTGAACTAGCACACACTGGGTAGAGTCTAGTATACCAGCCTGCACTAGCACACTCCGGGTAGAGTCTAGTCTACCAGCCTGCACTAGCACACTCCGGGTAGAGTCTAGTCTACCAGCCTGCACTAGCCCACTCTGACCCCCCTGCAGTTTTCAAAATATCTGAAATGTCGGAAATTTGACTCCTGAGCCTGATTTTTGAGCCGAATTCTGACTCTCTGCACTTATTTTCAATTTCAAATTACGAATTTTTATACCAAAAATATGCCAATTACTGAAAACGGCGATAGGTCTTATTTTGCCCAAACCCCCCTGCAGTTTTCAAAATTATCTGAAATGTCGGAAATTTGACTCCTGAGCGTGATTTTTGAGCCGAATTCTGACTCTCTGCGCCTATTTTCAATTTCAAATTACGACTTTTTATACAGAAAATATGCCAATTACTGAAAACTGCGATGGGTCATATTTTGCCCAAACCCCCCTGCAGTTTTCAAAATATTTGAAATGTCGGAAATTTGACTCCTGAGCGTGATTTTTGAGCCGAATTCTGACTCTCTGCACCTATTTTCATTTTCAAATTACGAATTTTATAAAGAAAATATGCCAATTACTGAAAACGGCGATGGGTCATATTTTGTCTAAACCCCCCTGCGGTTTTCAAAATATCTAAAATGTCGGAAATTTGACTCCTGAGCGTGATTTTTGAGCCGAATTCAAGAAAATATGCCAATTACTGAAAACTGTGATGGGTCATATTTTGCCCAAACCCCCCTGCAGTTTTCAAAATATCTGAAATGTCGGAAATTTGACTCCTGAGCGTGATTTTTGAGCCGAATTCTGAATCTCTGCACCTATTTTCAATTTCAAATTACGACTTTTTATAAAGAAAATATGCCAATAACTGAAAACTGTGATGGGTCATATTTTGCCCAAACCCCCCTGCAGTTTTCAAAATATCTGAAATGTCGGAAATTTGACTTCTGAGCGTGATTTTTGAGCCGAATTCTGACTCTCTGCACCTATTTTCATTTTCAATTTCGATTTTTTATACCAAAATATGCCAATTCCTGAAAACTGCGATGGGTCATATTTTGCCCAACCCCCCTGCAGTTTTCAAAATATCTGAAATGTCGGAAATTTGAATCCTGAGCGTGTTTTTTAGCCGAATTCTGACTCTCTGCACCTATTTTCATTTTCAAATTACGTCTTTTTATACCAAAAATATGCCAATTACTGAAAACGGCGATGGGTCATATTTTGCCCAAACCCCCCTGCAGTTTCCAAAATATTTAAAATGTCGGAAATTTGACTCCTGAGCGTGATTTTTGAGCCGAATTCTGACTCTCTGCACCTATTTTCATTTTCAAATTACGACTTTTTATGAAGAAAATATGCCAATTACTGAAAACTGCGTTGGGTCATATTTTGCCGAAACCCCCCTGCAATTTTCAAAATATCTGAAATGTCGAAAATTTGACTCCTGAGCGTGATTTTTGAGCCGAATTCTGACTCTCTGCACCTATTTTCAATTTCAAATTACAACTTTTTATAAAGAATATATGCCAATTACTGAAAACTGCGATGGTCATATTTTGCCCAAACCCCCCTGCAGTTTTCAAAATATCTGAAATGTCGGAAATTTGACTCCTGAGCGTGATTTTTGAGCCGAATTCTGTCTCTCTGCACCTATTTTCATTTTTAAATTACGACTTTTTATACCAAAAATATGCCAATTACTGAAAACGGCGATGGGTCATATTTTGCCCAAACCCCCCTGCAGTTTTCAAAATATCTGAAATGTCGGAAATTTGACTCCTGAGCGTGATTTTTGAGCCGAATTCTGACTCTCTGCACCTATTTTCATTTTCAAATTACGACTTTTTATACCAAAATATGCCAATTACTGAAAACTGCGATGGGTCATATTTTGCCCAAACCCCCCTGCAGTTTTCAAAATATCTGAAATGTCGGAAATTTGACTCCTGAGCGTGATTTTTGAGCCGAATTCTGACTCTCTGCACCTATTTTCATTTTCAAATTACGACTTTTTATAAAAAAATATGCCAATTACTGAAAACGGCGATGGGTCATATTTTGCCCAAACCCCCCTGCAGTTTTCAAAATATCTGAAATGTCGGAAATTTGACTCCTGAGCGTGATTTTTGAGCCGAATTCTGACTCTCTGCACCTATTTTCATTTTCAAATTACGACTTTTTATACCAAAATATGCCAATTACTGAAAACGCGATGGGTCATATTTTGCCCAAACCCCCCTGCAGTTTTCAAAATATCTGAAATGTCGGAAATTTGACTCCTGAGCGTGATTTTTGAGCCGAATTCTGACTCTCTGCACCTATTTTCATTTTCAAATTACGACTTTTTATACCAAAAATATGCCAATTACTGAAAACGGCGATGGGTCATATTTTGCCCAAACCCCCCTGCAGTTTTCAAAATATCTGAAATGTCGGAAATTTGACTCCTGAGCGTGATTTTTGAGCCGAATTCTGACTCTCTGCACCTATTTTCATTTTCAAATTACGACTTTTTATACCAAAATATGCCAATTACTGAAAACGGCGATGGGTCATATTTTGCCCAAACCCCCCTGCAGTTTTCAAAATATCTGAAATGTCGGAAATTTGACTCCTGAGCGTGATTTTTGAGCCGAATTCTGACTCTCTGCACCTATTTTCATTTTCAAATTACGACTTTTTATACCAAAATATGCCAATTACTGAAAACGGCGATGGGTCATATTTTGCCCAAACCCCCCTGCAGTTTTCAAAATATCTGAAATGTCGGAAATTTGACTCCTGAGCGTGATTTTTGAGCCGAATTCTGACTCTCTGCACCTATTTTCATTTTCAAATTACGACTTTTTATAAAAAAATATGCCAATTACTGAAAACGGCGATGGGTCATATTTTGCCCAAACCCCCCTGCAGTTTTCAAAATATCTGAAATGTCGGAAATTTGACTCCTGAGCGTGATTTTTGAGCCGAATTCTGACTCTCTGCACCTATTTTCATTTTCAAATTACGACTTTTTATACCAAAAATATGCCAATTACTGAAAACGGCGATGGGTCATATTTTGCCCAAACCCCCCTGCAGTTTTCAAAATATCTGAAATGTCGGAAATTTGACTCCTGAGCGTGATTTTTGAGCCGAATTCTGACTCTCTGCACCTATTTTCATTTTCAAATTACGACTTTTTATACCAAAATATGCCAATTACTGAAAACGGCGATGGGTCATATTTTGCCCAAACCCCCCTGCAGTTTTCAAAATATCTGAAATGTCGGAAATTTGACTCCTGAGCGTGATTTTTGAGCCGAATTCTGACTCTCTGCACCTATTTTCATTTTCAAATTACGACTTTTTATACCAAAAATATGCCAATTACTGAAAACGGCGATGGGTCATATTTTGCCCAAACCCCCCTGCAGTTTTCAAAATATCTGAAATGTCGGAAATTTGACTCCTGAGCGTGATTTTTGAGCCGAATTCTGACTCTCTGCACCTATTTTCAATTTCAAATTACGACTTTTTATAAAAAAATATGCCAATTACTGAAAACGGCGATGGGTCATATTTTGCCCAAACCCCCTGCAGTTTTCAAAATATCTGAAATGTCGGAAATTTGACTCCTGAGCGTGATTTTTGAGCCGAATTCTGACTCTCTGCACCTATTTTCATTTTCAAATTACGACTTTTTATACCAAAAATATGCCAATTACTGAAAACGGCGATGGGTCATATTTTGCCCAAACCCCCTGCAGTTTTCAAAATATCTGAAATGTCGGAAATTTGACTCCTGAGCGTGATTTTTGAGCCGAATTCTGACTCTCTGCACCTATTTTCAATTTCAAATTACGACTTTTTATAAAAAAATATGCCAATTACTGAAAACGGCGATGGGTCATATTTTGCCCAAACCCCCCTGCAGTTTTCAAAATATCTGAAATGTCGGAAATTTGACTCCTGAGCGTGATTTTTGAGCCGAATTCTGACTCTCTGCACCTATTTTCATTTTCAAATTACGAATTTTTATACCAAAATATGCCAATTACTGAAAACGGCGATGGGTCATATTTTGCCCAAACCCCCCTGCAGTTTTCAAAATATCTGAAATGTCGGAAATTTGACTCCTGAGCGTGATTTTTGAGCCGAATTCTGACTCTCTGCACCTATTTTCATTTTCAAATTACGACTTTTTATACCAAAAATATGCCAATTACTGAAAACGGCGATGGGTCATATTTTGCCCAAACCCCCTGCAGTTTTCAAAATATCTGAAATGTCGGAAATTTGACTCCTGAGCGTGATTTTTGAGCCGAATTCTGACTCTCTGCACCTATTTTCATTTCAAATTACGACTTTTTATAAAAAAATATGCCAATTACTGAAAACGGCGATGGGTCATATTTTGCCCAAACCCCCCTGCAGTTTTCAAAATATCTGAAATGTCGGAAATTTGACTCCTGAGCGTGATTTTTGAGCCGAATTCTGACTCTCTGCACCTATTTTCATTTTCAAATTACGACTTTTTATACCAAAAATATGCCAATTACTGAAAACGGCGATGGGTCATATTTTGCCCAAACCCCCCTGCAGTTTTCAAAATATCTGAAATGTCGGAAATTTGACTCCTGAGCGTGATTTTTGAGCCGAATTCTGACTCTCTGCACCTATTTTCATTTCAAATTACGACTTTTTATACCAAAAATATGCCAATTACTGAAAACGGCGATGGGTCATATTTTGCCCAAACCCCCCTGCAGTTTTCAAAATATCTGAAATGTCGGAAATTTGACTCCTGAGCGTGATTTTTGAGCCGAATTCTGACTCTCTGCACCTATTTTCATTTCAAATTACGACTTTTTATAAAAAATATGCCAATTACTGAAAACGGCGATGGGTCATATTTTGCCCAAACCCCCCTGCAGTTTTCAAAATATCTGAAATGTCGGAAATTTGACTCCTGAGCGTGATTTTTGAGCCGAATTCTGACTCTCTGCACCTATTTTCATTTTCAAATTACGACTTTTTATACCAAAAATATGCCAATTACTGAAAACGGCGATGGGTCATATTTTGCCCAAACCCCCCTGCAGTTTTCAAAATATCTGAAATGTCGGAAATTTGACTCCTGAGCGTGATTTTTGAGCCGAATTCTGACTCTCTGCACCTATTTTCATTTTCAAATTACGACTTTTTATAAAAAATATGCCAATTACTGAAAACGGCGATGGGTCATATTTTGCCCAAACCCCCCTGCAGTTTTCAAAATATCTGAAATGTCGGAAATTTGACTCCTGAGCGTGATTTTTGAGCCGAATTCTGACTCTCTGCACCTATTTTCATTTTCAAATTACGACTTTTTATACCAAAATATGCCAATTACTGAAAACGGCGATGGGTCATATTTTGCCCAAACCCCCCTGCAGTTTTCAAAATATCTGAAATGTCGGAAATTTGACTCCTGAGCGTGATTTTTGAGCCGAATTCTGACTCTCTGCACCTATTTTCATTTTCAAATTACGACTTTTTATACCAAAAATATGCCAATTACTGAAAACGGCGATGGGTCATATTTTGCCCAAACCCCCCTGCAGTTTTCAAAATATCTGAAATGTCGGAAATTTGACTCCTGAGCGTGATTTTTGAGCCGAATTCTGACTCTCTGCACCTATTTTCATTTTCAAATTACGACTTTTTATACCAAAAATATGCCAATTACTGAAAACGGCGATGGGTCATATTTTGCCCAAACCCCCTGCAGTTTTCAAAATATCTGAAATGTCGGAAATTTGACTCCTGAGCGTGATTTTTGAGCCGAATTCTGACTCTCTGCACCTATTTTCATTTTCAAATTACGACTTTTTATACCAAAAATATGCCAATTACTGAAAACGGCGATGGGTCATATTTTGCCCAAACCCCCCTGCAGTTTTCAAAATATCTGAAATGTCGGAAATTTGACTCCTGAGCGTGATTTTTGAGCCGAATTCTGACTCTCTGCACCTATTTTCATTTTCAAATTACGACTTTTTATAAAAAAATATGCCAATTACTGAAAACGGCGATGGGTCATATTTTGCCCAAACCCCCCTGCAGTTTTCAAAATATCTGAAATGTCGGAAATTTGACTCCTGAGCGTGATTTTTGAGCCGAATTCTGACTCTCTGCACCTATTTTCATTTTCAAATTACGACTTTTTATACCAAAATATGCCAATTACTGAAAACGGCGATGGGTCATATTTTGCCCAAACCCCCCTGCAGTTTTCAAAATATCTGAAATGTCGGAAATTTGACTCCTGAGCGTGATTTTTGAGCCGAATTCTGACTCTCTGCACCTATTTTCATTTTCAAATTACGACTTTTTATAAAAAAATATGCCAATTACTGAAAACGGCGATGGGTCATATTTTGCCCAAACCCCCTGCAGTTTTCAAAATATCTGAAATGTCGGAAATTTGACTCCTGAGCGTGATTTTTGAGCCGAATTCTGACTCTCTGCACCTATTTTCATTTTCAAATTACGACTTTTTATACCAAAATATGCCAATTACTGAAAACGGCGATGGGTCATATTTTGCCCAAACCCCCCTGCAGTTTTCAAAATATCTGAAATGTCGGAAATTTGACTCCTGAGCGTGATTTTTGAGCCGAATTCTGACTCTCTGCACCTATTTTCATTTTCAAATTACGACTTTTTATACCAAAAATATGCCAATTACTGAAAACGGCGATGGGTCATATTTTGCCCAAACCCCCCTGCAGTTTTCAAAATATCTGAAATGTCGGAAATTTGACTCCTGAGCGTGATTTTTGAGCCGAATTCTGACTCTCTGCACCTATTTTCATTTTCAAATTACGACTTTTTATACCAAAATATGCCAATTACTGAAAACGGCGATGGGTCATATTTTGCCCAAACCCCCCTGCAGTTTTCAAAATATCTGAAATGTCGGAAATTTGACTCCTGAGCGTGATTTTTGAGCCGAATTCTGACTCTCTGCACCTATTTTCATTTTCAAATTACGACTTTTTATACCAAAATATGCCAATTACTGAAAACGGCGATGGGTCATATTTTGCCCAAACCCCCCTGCAGTTTTCAAAATATCTGAAATGTCGGAAATTTGACTCCTGAGCGTGATTTTTGAGCCGAATTCTGACTCTCTGCACCTATTTTCAATTTCAAATTACGACTTTTTATACCAAAATATGCCAATTACTGAAAACGGCGATGGGTCATATTTTGCCCAAACCCCCCTGCAGTTTTCAAAATATCTGAAATGTCGGAAATTTGACTCCTGAGCGTGATTTTTGAGCCGAATTCTGACTCTCTGCACCTATTTTCATTTTCAAATTACGACTTTTTATAAAAAAATATGCCAATTACTGAAAACGGCGATGGGTCATATTTTGCCCAAACCCCCCTGCAGTTTTCAAAATATCTGAAATGTCGGAAATTTGACTCCTGAGCGTGATTTTTGAGCCGAATTCTGACTCTCTGCACCTATTTTCATTTTCAAATTACGACTTTTTATACCAAAATATGCCAATTACTGAAAACGGCGATGGGTCATATTTTGCCCAAACCCCCTGCAGTTTTCAAAATATCTGAAATGTCGGAAATTTGACTCCTGAGCGTGATTTTTGAGCCGAATTCTGACTCTCTGCACCTATTTTCATTTTCAAATTACGACTTTTTATACCAAAAATATGCCAATTACTGAAAACGGCGATGGGTCATATTTTGCCCAAACCCCCTGCAGTTTTCAAAATATCTGAAATGTCGGAAATTTGACTCCTGAGCGTGATTTTTGAGCCGAATTCTGACTCTCTGCACCTATTTTCATTTTCAAATTACGACTTTTTATACCAAAAATATGCCAATTACTGAAAACGGCGATGGGTCATATTTTGCCCAAACCCCCCTGCAGTTTTCAAAATATCTGAAATGTCGGAAATTTGACTCCTGAGCGTGATTTTTGAGCCGAATTCTGACTCTCTGCACCTATTTTCATTTTCAAATTACGACTTTTTATACCAAAAATATGCCAATTACTGAAAACGGCGATGGGTCATATTTTGCCCAAACCCCCCTGCAGTTTTCAAAATATCTGAAATGTCGGAAATTTGACTCCTGAGCGTGATTTTTGAGCCGAATTCTGACTCTCTGCACCTATTTTCAATTTCAAATTACGACTTTTTATAAAAAATATGCCAATTACTGAAAACGGCGATGGGTCATATTTTGCCCAAACCCCCCTGCAGTTTTCAAAATATCTGAAATGTCGGAAATTTGACTCCTGAGCGTGATTTTTGAGCCGAATTCTGACTCTCTGCACCTATTTTCATTTTCAAATTACGACTTTTTATACCAAAATATGCCAATTACTGAAAACGGCGATGGGTCATATTTTGCCCAAACCCCCCTGCAGTTTTCAAAATATCTGAAATGTCGGAAATTTGACTCCTGAGCGTGATTTTTGAGCCGAATTCTGACTCTCTGCACCTATTTTCATTTTCAAATTACGACTTTTTATACCAAAAATATGCCAATTACTGAAAACGGCGATGGGTCATATTTTGCCCAAACCCCCCTGCAGTTTTCAAAATATCTGAAATGTCGGAAATTTGACTCCTGAGCGTGATTTTTGAGCCGAATTCTGACTCTCTGCACCTATTTTCATTTCAAATTACGACTTTTTATAAAAAAATATGCCAATTACTGAAAACGGCGATGGGTCATATTTTGCCCAAACCCCCCTGCAGTTTTCAAAATATCTGAAATGTCGGAAATTTGACTCCTGAGCGTGATTTTTGAGCCGAATTCTGACTCTCTGCACCTATTTTCATTTCAAATTACGACTTTTTATACCAAAATATGCCAATTACTGAAAACGGCGATGGGTCATATTTTGCCCAAACCCCCCTGCAGTTTTCAAAATATCTGAAATGTCGGAAATTTGACTCCTGAGCGTGATTTTTGAGCCGAATTCTGACTCTCTGCACCTATTTTCATTTTCAAATTACGACTTTTTATAAAAAATATGCCAATTACTGAAAACGGCGATGGGTCATATTTTGCCCAAACCCCCCTGCAGTTTTCAAAATATCTGAAATGTCGGAAATTTGACTCCTGAGCGTGATTTTTGAGCCGAATTCTGACTCTCTGCACCTATTTTCATTTTCAAATTACGACTTTTTATACCAAAAATATGCCAATTACTGAAAACGGCGATGGGTCATATTTTGCCCAAACCCCCCTGCAGTTTTCAAAATATCTGAAATGTCGGAAATTTGACTCCTGAGCGTGATTTTTGAGCCGAATTCTGACTCTCTGCACCTATTTTCATTTTCAAATTACGACTTTTTATACCAAAATATGCCAATTACTGAAAACGGCGATGGGTCATATTTTGCCCAAACCCCCTGCAGTTTTCAAAATATCTGAAATGTCGGAAATTTGACTCCTGAGCGTGATTTTTGAGCCGAATTCTGACTCTCTGCACCTATTTTCATTTCAAATTACGACTTTTTATAAAAAATATGCCAATTACTGAAAACGGCGATGGGTCATATTTTGCCCAAACCCCCTGCAGTTTTCAAAATATCTGAAATGTCGGAAATTTGACTCCTGAGCGTGATTTTTGAGCCGAATTCTGACTCTCTGCACCTATTTTCATTTTCAAATTACGACTTTTTATACCAAAAATATGCCAATTACTGAAAACGGCGATGGGTCATATTTTGCCCAAACCCCCCTGCAGTTTTCAAAATATCTGAAATGTCGGAAATTTGACTCCTGAGCGTGATTTTTGAGCCGAATTCTGACTCTCTGCACCTATTTTCATTTTCAAATTACGACTTTTTATACCAAAATATGCCAATTACTGAAAACGGCGATGGGTCATATTTTGCCCAAACCCCCTGCAGTTTTCAAAATATCTGAAATGTCGGAAATTTGACTCCTGAGCGTGATTTTTGAGCCGAATTCTGACTCTCTGCACCTATTTTCAATTTCAAATTACGACTTTTTATAAAAAAATATGCCAATTACTGAAAACGGCGATGGGTCATATTTTGCCCAAACCCCCCTGCAGTTTTCAAAATATCTGAAATGTCGGAAATTTGACTCCTGAGCGTGATTTTTGAGCCGAATTCTGACTCTCTGCACCTATTTTCATTTTCAAATTACGACTTTTTATACCAAAAATATGCCAATTACTGAAAACGGCGATGGGTCATATTTTGCCCAAACCCCCCTGCAGTTTTCAAAATATCTGAAATGTCGGAAATTTGACTCCTGAGCGTGATTTTTGAGCCGAATTCTGACTCTCTGCACCTATTTTCATTTCAAATTACGACTTTTTATACCAAAATATGCCAATTACTGAAAACGGCGATGGGTCATATTTTGCCCAAACCCCCCTGCAGTTTTCAAAATATCTGAAATGTCGGAAATTTGACTCCTGAGCGTGATTTTTGAGCCGAATTCTGACTCTCTGCACCTATTTTCATTTTCAAATTACGACTTTTTATACCAAAAATATGCCAATTACTGAAAACGGCGATGGGTCATATTTTGCCCAAACCCCCTGCAGTTTTCAAAATATCTGAAATGTCGGAAATTTGACTCCTGAGCGTGATTTTTGAGCCGAATTCTGACTCTCTGCACCTATTTTCATTTTCAAATTACGACTTTTTATACCAAAAATATGCCAATTACTGAAAACGGCGATGGGTCATATTTTGCCCAAACCCCCCTGCAGTTTTCAAAATATCTGAAATGTCGGAAATTTGACTCCTGAGCGTGATTTTTGAGCCGAATTCTGACTCTCTGCACCTATTTTCATTTTCAAATTACGACTTTTTATAAAAAAATATGCCAATTACTGAAAACGGCGATGGGTCATATTTTGCCCAAACCCCCTGCAGTTTTCAAAATATCTGAAATGTCGGAAATTTGACTCCTGAGCGTGATTTTTGAGCCGAATTCTGACTCTCTGCACCTATTTTCATTTTCAAATTACGACTTTTTATACCAAAATATGCCAATTACTGAAAACGGCGATGGGTCATATTTTGCCCAAACCCCCTGCAGTTTTCAAAATATCTGAAATGTCGGAAATTTGACTCCTGAGCGTGATTTTTGAGCCGAATTCTGACTCTCTGCACCTATTTTCATTTTCAAATTACGACTTTTTATACCAAAATATGCCAATTACTGAAAACGGCGATGGGTCATATTTTGCCCAAACCCCCCTGCAGTTTTCAAAATATCTGAAATGTCGGAAATTTGACTCCTGAGCGTGATTTTTGAGCCGAATTCTGACTCTCTGCACCTATTTTCAATTTCAAATTACGACTTTTTATAAAAAAATATGCCAATTACTGAAAACGGCGATGGGTCATATTTTGCCCAAACCCCCCTGCAGTTTTCAAAATATCTGAAATGTCGGAAATTTGACTCCTGAGCGTGATTTTTGAGCCGAATTCTGACTCTCTGCACCTATTTTCATTTTCAAATTACGACTTTTTATACCAAAAATATGCCAATTACTGAAAACGGCGATGGGTCATATTTTGCCCAAACCCCCCTGCAGTTTTCAAAATATCTGAAATGTCGGAAATTTGACTCCTGAGCGTGATTTTTGAGCCGAATTCTGACTCTCTGCACCTATTTTCATTTTCAAATTACGACTTTTTATAAAAAAATATGCCAATTACTGAAAACGGCGATGGGTCATATTTTGCCCAAACCCCCCTGCAGTTTTCAAAATATCTGAAATGTCGGAAATTTGACTCCTGAGCGTGATTTTTGAGCCGAATTCTGACTCTCTGCACCTATTTTCATTTTCAAATTACGACTTTTTATACCAAAATATGCCAATTACTGAAAACGGCGATGGGTCATATTTTGCCCAAACCCCCCTGCAGTTTTCAAAATATCTGAAATGTCGGAAATTTGACTCCTGAGCGTGATTTTTGAGCCGAATTCTGACTCTCTGCACCTATTTTCATTTCAAATTACGACTTTTTATACCAAAAATATGCCAATTACTGAAAACGGCGATGGGTCATATTTTGCCCAAACCCCCCTGCAGTTTTCAAAATATCTGAAATGTCGGAAATTTGACTCCTGAGCGTGATTTTTGAGCCGAATTCTGACTCTCTGCACCTATTTTCATTTTCAAATTACGACTTTTTATAAAAAATATGCCAATTACTGAAAACGGCGATGGGTCATATTTTGCCCAAACCCCCCTGCAGTTTTCAAAATATCTGAAATGTCGGAAATTTGACTCCTGAGCGTGATTTTTGAGCCGAATTCTGACTCTCTGCACCTATTTTCATTTTCAAATTACGACTTTTTATACCAAAATATGCCAATTACTGAAAACGGCGATGGGTCATATTTTGCCCAAACCCCCCTGCAGTTTTCAAAATATCTGAAATGTCGGAAATTTGACTCCTGAGCGTGATTTTTGAGCCGAATTCTGACTCTCTGCACCTATTTTCATTTCAAATTACGACTTTTTATACAAAAATATGCCAATTACTGAAAACGGCGATGGGTCATATTTTGCCCAAACCCCCTGCAGTTTTCAAAATATCTGAAATGTCGGAAATTTGACTCCTGAGCGTGATTTTTGAGCCGAATTCTGACTCTCTGCACCTATTTTCATTTTCAAATTACGACTTTTATAAAAAAATATGCCAATTACTGAAAACGGCGATGGGTCATATTTTGCCCAAACCCCCTGCAGTTTTCAAAATATCTGAAATGTCGGAAATTTGACTCCTGAGCGTGATTTTTGAGCCGAATTCTGACTCTCTGCACCTATTTTCATTTTCAAATTACGACTTTTTATACCAAAAATATGCCAATTACTGAAAACGGCGATGGGTCATATTTTGCCCAAACCCCCTGCAGTTTTCAAAATATCTGAAATGTCGGAAATTTGACTCCTGAGCGTGATTTTTGAGCCGAATTCTGACTCTCTGCACCTATTTTCATTTCAAATTACGACTTTTTATACCAAAAATATGCCAATTACTGAAAACGGCGATGGGTCATATTTTGCCCAAACCCCCCTGCAGTTTTCAAAATATCTGAAATGTCGGAAATTTGACTCCTGAGCGTGATTTTTGAGCCGAATTCTGACTCTCTGCACCTATTTTCAATTTCAAATTACGACTTTTTATACCAAAAATATGCCAATTACTGAAAACGGCGATGGGTCATATTTTGCCCAAACCCCCTGCAGTTTTCAAAATATCTGAAATGTCGGAAATTTGACTCCTGAGCGTGATTTTTGAGCCGAATTCTGACTCTCTGCACCTATTTTCAATTTCAAATTACGACTTTTATAAAGAAAATATGCCAATTACTGAAAACTGCGATGGGTCATATTTTGCCCAAACCCCCTGCAGTTTTCAAAATATCTGAAATGTCGGAAATTTGACTCCTGAGCGTGATTTTTGAGCCGAATTCTGACTCTCTGCACCTATTTTCATTTTCAAATTACGACTTTTTTATACAAAATATGCCAATTACTGAAAACGGCGATGGGTCATATTTTGCCCAAACCCCCCTGCAGTTTTCAAAATATCTGAAATGTCGGAAATTTGACTCCTGAGCGTGATTTTTGAGCCGAATTCTGACTCTCTGCACCTATTTTCATTTCAAATTACGACTTTTTATACCAAAATATGCCAATTACTGAAAACTGCGATGGGTCATATTTTGCCCAAACCCCCCTGCAGTTTTCAAAATATCTGAAATGTCGGAAATTGACTCCTGAGCGTGATTTTTGAGCCGAATTCTGACTCTCTGCACCTATTTTCAATTTCAAATTACGACTTTTTATACAAAAATAGCCAATTACTGAAAACGGCGATGGGTCATTTTTGCCCAAACCCCCCTGCAGTTTTCAAAATATCTGAAATGTCGGAAATTTGACTCCTGAGCGTGATTTTTGAGCCGAATTCTGACTCTCTGCACCTATTTTCAATTTCAAATTACGACTTTTTATACCAAAATATGCCAATTACTGAAAACGCGATGGGTCATATTTTGCCCAAACCCCCCTGCAGTTTTCAAAATATCTGAAATGTCGGAATTTGACTCCTGAGCGTGATTTTTGAGCCGAATTCTGACTCTCTGCACCTATTTTCATTTTCAAATTACGACTTTTTATACCAAAAATATGCCAATTACTGAAAACGCGATGGGTCATATTTTGCCCAAACCCCCCTGCAGTTTTCAAAATATCTGAAATGTCGGAAATTTGACTCCTGAGCGTGATTTTTGAGCCGAATTCTGACTCTCTGCACCTATTTTCATTTTCAAATTACGACTTTTTATACCAAAAATATGCCAATTACTGAAAACGGCGATGGTCATATTTTGCCCAAACCCCCCTGCAGTTTTCAAAATATCTGAAATGTCGGAAATTTGACTCCTGAGCGTGATTTTTGAGCCGAATTCTGACTCTCTGCACCTATTTTCAATTTCAAATTACGACTTTTATATACCAAAATATGCCAATTACTGAAAACGCGATGGGTCATATTTTGCCCAAACCCCCCTGCAGTTTTCAAAATATCTGAAATGTCGGAAATTTGACTCCTGAGCGTGATTTTTGAGCCGAATTCTGACTCTCTGCTCCTGCACCTATTTCAATTTCAAATTACGACTTTTTATACCAAAAATATGCCAATTACTGAAAACTGCGATGGGTCATATTTTGCCCAAACCCCCTGCAGTTTTCAAAATATCTGAAATGTCGGAATTTGACTCCTGAGCGTGATTTTTGAGCCGAATTCTGACTCTCTGCACCTATTTTATTTTCAAATTAATACGACTTTTATACAAAAATATGCCAATTACTGAAAACGGCGATGGGTCATATTTTGCCCAAACCCCCTGCAGTTTTCAAAATATCTGAATGTCGGAAATTTGACTCCTGAGCGTGATTTTTGAGCCGAATTCTGACTCTCTGCACCTATTTTCATTTTCAAATTACGACTTTTTATACCAAAATATGCCAATACTGAAAACGCGATGGTCATATTTTGCCCAAACCCCCCTGCAGTTTTCAAAATATCTGAAATGTCGGAAATTTGACTCCTGAGCGTGATTTTTGAGCCGAATTCTGACTCTCTGCACCTATTTTCATTTTCAAATTACGACTTTTTAACCAAAAATATGCCAATTACTGAAAACGGCGATGGGTCATATTTTGCCCAACCCCCCTGCAGTTTTCAAATATCTGAAATGTCGGAAATTTGACTCCTGAGCGTGATTTTTGAGCCGAATTCTGACTCTCTGCACCTATTTTCATTTTCAAATTACGACTTTTATACCAAAATATGCCAATTACTGAAAACTGCGATGGGTCATATTTTGCCCAAACCCCCCTGCAGTTTTCAAAATATCTGAAATGTCGGAAATTTGACTCCTGAGCGTGATTTTTGAGCCGAATTCTGACTCTCTGCACCTATTTTCAATTTCAAATTACGACTTTTTATACAAAATATGCCAATTACTGAAAACGCGCGATGGGTCATATTTTGCCCAAACCCCCCTGCAGTTTTCAAAATATCTGAAATGTCGGAAATTTGACTCCTGAGCGTGATTTTTGAGCCGAATTCTGACTCTCTGCACCTATTTTCATTTTCAAATTACGACTTTTTATAAAGAAAATATGCCAATTACTGAAAACTGCGATGGGTCATATTTTGCCCAAACCCCCCTGCAGTTTTCAAAATATCTGAAATGTCGGAAATTTGACTCCTGAGCGTGATTTTTGAGCCGAATTCTGACTCTCTGCACCTATTTTCAATTTCAAATTACGACTTTTATACCAAAAATATGCCAATTACTGAAAACTGCGATGGGTCATATTTTGCCCCAACCCCCCCTGCAGTTTTCAAAATATCTGAAATGTCGGAATTTGACTCCTGAGCGTGATTTTTTGCCGAATTCTGACTCTCTGCACCTATTTTCAATTTCAAATTACGACTTTTATACCAAAAATATGCCATTACTGAAACGGCGATGGGTCATATTTGCCCAAACCCCCCTGCAGTTTTCAAAATATCTGAAATGTCGGAAATTTGACTCCTGAGCGTGATTTTTGAGCCGAATTCTGACTCTCTGCACCTATTTTCAATTTCAAATTACGACTTTTTAAAGAAAATATGCCAATTACTGAAAACTGCGATGGGTCATATTTTGCCCAAACCCCCCTGCAGTTTTCAAAAAATCTGAAATGTCGGAAATTTGACTCCTGAGCGTGATTTTTGAGCCGAATTCTGACTCTCTGCACCTATTTTCATTTTCAAATTAAC
>WNGS01006708.1:10580809-10611787 GCA_020271785.1 Procambarus virginalis | reverse complement strand
AATTTCCACATTCAGATATTTTGAAAATTGCAGGGGGGTTTGGGCAAAATATGACCCATGTTTTTCAGTAATTGGCATATTTTCTTATAAAATGTGTAATTGAAATAAAATAGATGCAGAGAGTCAGAATTCGGCTCAAAAATCACGCTTCAGGATCAAATTTCCGACATTTCAGATATTTTGAAAACTGCAGGGGGGTTTGCAAAATATGACCCATCGCAGTTTTCAGTAATTGGCATATTTTCTTTATAAAAAGTACGAATAATTTGAAATTGAAAATAGGTGCAGAGAGTCAGAATTCGGCTCAAAAATCACGCTCAGGGTCAAATTTCCGACATTTCAATATTTTGAAAACTGCAGGGGGGTTTGGGCAAAATATGACCCATCGCCGTTTAGTAATTGGCATATTTTTCGTATAAAAAGTCGTAATTTGAAATGAAAATAGGTGCAGAGAGTCAGAATTCGGCTCAAAAACACGCTCAGGAGTCAAATTTCCGACATTTCAGATATTTTGAAAATGCTAGGGGGGTTTGGGCAAAATATGACCATCGCTTTTTCAGTAATTGGCATATTTTCTTTATAAAAATTCGTAATTTGAAATTGAAAATAGGTGCAGAGAGTCAAATTCGGCTCAAAAATCACGCTCAGGAGTCAAATTTCCGACTTTCAGATATTTTGAAAACTGCAGGGGGGCTTGGGCAAAATATGACTTATCGAGTTTTCAGTAATTGGCATATATTTTATAAAAGTCGGAATTGAATATGAAAATAGGTGCAGAGAGTCAGAATTCCCTCAAAATCACGCTCAGGAGTCAATTTCCGACATTTCAGATATTTTGAAAACTGCAGGGGGTTTGGGCAAAATACGACCATCGCAGTTTTCAGTAATTGGCATATTTTTTTTTTTATAAAATAGTAATTTGAAATTGAAAATAGGTGCAGAGAGTCAGAATTGGCCTCAAAAATCACGCTCAGGATCAAATTTCCGACATTCAGATATTTTGAAAACTGCAGGGGGGTTTGGGCAAAATATGACCCATCTGCGTTTTCATAATTGGCATATTTTCTTGATAAAAAGTCGTATTATTGTTGAAAGATGAAAATGACAGAGAGTCAGAATTCGGCTCAAAAATCACGTTCAGGAGTCAAATTCCGACATTTCAGATATTTTGAAACCTGCAGGGGGTTTGGGCAAAATATGACCCACGCGTTTTCAGTAATTGGCATATTTTTGGTATAAAAATCGTAATTTGAAAATGAAAATAGGTGAGAGAGTAGATTCGGCTCAAAAATCACGCTCAGGGTCAAATTTCCGAAATTTCAGATATTTTGAAACTGCAGGGGGGTTTGGGCAAATATGACCCATCGCAGTTTTCAGTAATTGGCATATTTTCTTTATAAAAAGTGTAATTTGAATTGAAAATAGTGTGCAGAGAGTCAGAATTCGGCTCAAAAATCACGCTCAGGATGTCAAATTTCCGACATTCAATATTTTGAAAACTGCAGGGGGGTTTGGGCAAAATATGACCCATCGCAGTTTTCAGTAATGCATATTTTCTTTATAAAAAGTGTAATTGAAATTGAAAATAGGTGCAGAGAGTCAGAATTCGGCTCAAAAATCACGTCTCAGGATTAAATTTCCGACATTCAGATTATTTGAAAACTGCAGGGGGGTTTGGGCAAAATATGACCTCGAGTTTTCAGTAATTGGCATATTTTCTTGTAAAAAAGTCTTAATTTGAAAATTGAAAATAGGTGCAGAGAGTCAGAATTCGGCTCAAAAATCACGCTCAGGAGTCAACATTTCCGACATTTCAGATATTTTGAAAACTGCAGGGGGGTTTGGGCAAAATATGACCCATCGCGTTTTCAGTAATTGGCATATTTTTTATAAAAAGTCGTAATTTGAAAATGAAATAGGTGCAGAGAGTCAGAATTCGGCTCAAAAATCACGCTCAGGAGTCAAATTTCCGACATTTCAGATATTTTGAAAACTGAGGGGGTTTGGGCAAAATATGACCATCGCGTTTTTCAGTAATTGGCATATTTTCTTTATAAAACGTAATTTGAAATTGAAAATAGGTGCAGAGAGTCAAATTCGGCTCAAAAATCACGCTCAGGAGTCAAATTTCCGACATTTCAGATATTTTGAAAACTGCAGGGGGGTTTTGGCAAAATATGACCCATCGAGTTTTCAGTAATTGGCATATATTTGGTATAAAAAGTCGAAATTGAAAATGAAAATAGGTGCAGAGAGTCAGAATTCGGCTCAAAAATCACGCTCAGGAGTCAAATTTCCGACATTTAGATATTTTGAAAACTGCAGGGGGTTTGGGCAAATTGACCCAGCGTTTTCAGTAATTGGCATATTTTCTGTAAAAATTCGTAATTTGAAAATTGAAACTAGGTGCAGAGAGTCAGAATTCGGCTCAAAAATCACGCTCAGGGTCAAATTTCCGACATTTCAGATATTTTGAAAACTGCAGGGGTTGAGGCAAAATATGACCCATCACCGTTTTCAGTAATTGGCATATTTTTGGTATAAAAAGTCGTATTTGAAAATGAAAATAGGTGCAGAGAGTCAGAATTCGGCTCAAAATCACGCTCAGGAGTTCAAATTTCCGACATTTCAGATATTTTGAAAACTGCAGGGGGGTTTGGGCAAAATATGACCCATCGCAGTTTTCAGTAATTGGCATATTTTCTTGATAAAAGTCGTAATTTGAAATTGAAAATAGGTGCAGAGTCAGAATTCGGCTAAAAATCACGCTCAGGAGTCAAATTTCCGACATTTCAGATATTTTGAAACTGCAGGGGGGTTTGCAAATATGACCCATCGCGTTTTCAGTAATTGGCATATTTTTGGTATAAAAAGTCGTAATTTGAAATTGAAAATAGGTGCAGAGATCAGAATTCGGCTCAAAAATCACCTCAGGAGTCAATATCCGAACATTCAGATATTTTGAAAACTGCAGGGGGGTTTGGCAAATATGACCCATCGCTTTTCAGTAATTGGCATATTTTGGTATAAAAATCGTAATTTGAAATGAAAATAGGTGCAGAGAGCCAGAATTCGGCTCAAAAATCACGCTCAGGAGTCAAATTTCCGACATTTCGATATTTTGAAAACTGCAGGGGGGTTTGGCAAAATATGACCAATCGCGTTTTCAGTAATTGGCATATTTTCTTATAAAAAGTGTAATTTGAAATTGAAAATGGTGCAGAGAGTCAGAATTCGCTCAAAATCACGCTCGGGAGTCAAATTCCGACATTCAGATATTTTGAAAACTGCAGGGGGGTTTGGCAAAATATGACCATCGCGTTTTCAGTAATTGGCATATTTTTGTATAAAAAAAGTCGTAATTTAAAATGAAAATAGGTGCAGAGAGTCAGAATTCGGCTAAAAAATCACGCTCAGGAGTCAAATTTCCGACATTTCAGATATTTTAAATGCAGGGGGGTTTGGGCAAAATATGACCCATCGCAGTTTTCAGTAATTGGCATATTTTCTTGTAAAAATTCTTAATTTGAAATTGAAAATAGGTGCAGAGAGTCAGAATTCGGCTCAAAAATCACGCTCAGGGAGTCAAATTTCCGACATTCAGATATTTTGAAAATTGCAGGGGGTTTGGGCAAAATATGACCCATTGAGTTTTCAGTAATTGCATATTTTCTTTATAAAATCGTATAATTGAAATTGAAAATAGGTGCAGAGAGTCAGAATTCGGCTCAAAAATCACGCTTAGAGATTCAAATTTCCGACATTTCAGATATTTTGAAAACTGCAGGGGGGGTTCAAATATGACCATCGCGTTTTCAGTAATTGGATATTTTCTTTATAAAAAGAACGATGAATAGTTTGAAATTGAAAATAGGTCAGAGAGTCAGAATTCGGCTCAAAAATCACGCTCAGGGTAAATTCGACATTTCAATATTTTGAAAACTGCAGGGGGGTTTGGGAAAATATGACCCATCGCAGTTTTAGTATTGCATATTTTTTATAAAAATCGTAATTTAAAAATGAAATAGGTGCGAGAGTCAGAATTCGGCTCAAAATCACGCTCAGGAGTCAAATTTCCGACATTTCAGATATTTTGAAAATCTGCGGGGGGTTTGGGCAAAATATGACCATCGCGTTTCAGTAATTGGCATATTTTTTTATAAAAATCGTAATTTGAAATATGAAAATAGGTGCAGAGAGTCAAATTCGGCTCAAAAATCACGCTCAGGAGTCAAATTTCGACTTTTCAGATATTTTGAAAACTGCAGGGGGTTTGGGCAAAATATGACCATCGAGTTTCAGTAATTGGCATATTTTGGTATAAAAAGTCGAATTGAAAATGAAAATAGTGCAGAGAGTCAGAATTCCCTCAAAATCACGCTCAGGAGTCAATTTCCGACATTTCAGATATTTTGAAAACTGCAAGGGGGTTGGGCAAAATGACCATCGCGTTTTCAGTAATTGGCATATTTTTTTTTAAAAATATGTAATTGAAATTGAAAATGGTGCAGAGAGTCAGAATTGGCTCAAAAATCACGCTCAGGATTCAAATTTCCGACATTTCAGATATTTTGAAAACTGCAGGGGGGTTTGGGCAAAATATGACCCATCGCAGTTTTCATAATTGGCATATTTTCTTGGATAAAAAGTCGAAATTGATGAAAGATGATGACAGAGAGTCAGAATTCGGCTCAAAAATCACGTCTCAGGAGTCAAATTTCCGACATTTCAGATATTTTGAAAACTGCAGGGGGGTTTGGGCAAAAATATGACCCACGCCGTTTTCAGTAATTGGCATAGTTTTGTATAAAAGTCGTAATTTGAAAATGAAAATAGGTGCAGAGAGTCAGATTCGGCTCAAAAATCACGCTCAGGGTCAAATTTCCGACATTCAGATATTTTGAAAACTGCAGGGGGGTTTGGGCAAATTATGACCATCGCGTTTCAGTAATTGGCATATTTTTTATAAAAAGTTAATTGAAATGAAAATAGGTGCAGAGAGTCAGAATTCGGCTCAAAAATCACGCTCAGGATCAAATTTCCGACATTCAGATATTTTGAAAACTGCAGGGGGGTTTGGGCAAAATATGAACCATCGCGTTTTCAGTAATTGGCATATTTTCTTAAAAAAGTGTAATTGAAATTGAAAATAGTGCAGAGAGTCAGAATTCGGCTCAAAAATCACGCTCAGGATTCAAATTTCCGACACTTCAGATTTTTGAAAACTGCAGGGGGGTTTGGGCAAAATATGACCATCGTAGTTTCAGTAATTGGCATATTTTCTGTAAAAAGTCTAATTTGAAATTGAAAATAGGTGTAGAGAGTCAGAATTCGGCAAAAATCACGTCTCAGGGTCAAATTCCGACATTTCAGATATTTTGAAAACTGCAGGGGGTTGGGCAAAATATGACCCATCGCCGTTTTCAGTAATTGGCATATTTTCTGTATAAAAGTCGTAATTTGAAAATGAAAATAGGTGCAGAGAGTCAGAATTCGCTCAAAAATCACGACTCAGGAGTCAAATTTCCGACATTTCAGATATTTTGAAAACTCTGCGGGGGGTTTGGGCAAAATATGACCATCGCAGTTTTCAGTAATTGGATATTTCTTTATAAAATTCGTAATTTGAAATTGAAAATAGGTGCAGAGTCAAATTCGGCTCAAAAATCACGCTCAGGAGACAAATTTCGACTTTTCAGTATTTTGAAAACTGCAGGGGGGTTTGGGAAAATATGACCCATCGTATTTTCAGTAATTGGCATATATTTGTATAAAAGTTCAATTGAAAATGAAAATAGGTGCAGAGAGTCAGATTCACTCAAAATCACCTCGGAGTCAAATTTCCGACATTTAGATATTTTGAAAACTGCAGGGGGGTTTGGGCAAAATATGACCCATCGCAGTTTTCAGTAATTGGCATATCTTTGGAGAAGTCAGAATATGCGATTCAAAAAATCACGCTCAGGAGTCAAATTTCCGACATTCAGATATTTGAAAACGTGCAGGGGGTTTGGGCAAAATATGACCCATCGCAGTTTTCAGTAATTGGCATATTTTGGTATAAAAGTCGTATTGAAAATGAAAATAGGTGCAGAGAGTCAGAATTCGGCTCAAAAAATCACGCTCAGGAGTCAAATTTCGACATTTCAGATATTTTAGAATTGCAGGGGGGTTTGGGCAAAATATGACCCATCGCGTTTTCAGTAATTGGCATATTTTCTTTTAAAAATTCTTAATTTGAAATTGAAAATAGGTGCAGAGAGTCAGAATTCGGCCCCAAAAATCACGCTCAGGAGTCAAATTTCCGACATTCAGATTATTTGAAAATTGCAGGGGGGTTTGGGCAAATATGACCCATTGTCATTTTCAGTAATTGGCATATTTCTTTATAAATGTAGTAATTGAAATTAAAATAGGTGCAGAGAGTCAGAATTCGGCTCAAAAATTCACGCTTCAGGATCAAATTTCCGACATTTCAGATATTTTGAAAACTGCAGGGGGGTTTGCAAAATATGACCCATCGCGTTTTCAGTAATTGGCATATTTTTTTATAAAAAGTATAACGAATGAATGTTAATTTGAAATTTGAAAATAGGTGCAGAGAGTCAGAATTCGGCTCAAAAATCACGCTCAGGGTGTCAAATTTCCGACATTTCAATATTTTGAAAACTGCAGGGGGGTTTGGGCAAAATATGACCCATCGCCGTTTTCAGTAATTGGCATATTTTTGGTATAAAAAGTCGTAATTTGAAAATGAAAATAGGTGCAGAGAGTCAGAATTCGGCCTCAAAAATCACGCCGGAGTCAAATTTCCGACATTTCAGATATTTTGAAAATGCGGGGGTTTGGGCAAAATATGACCAATCGCGTTTTCAGTAATTGGCATATTTTCTTTATAAAAATTCGTAATTTGAAATTGAAAATAGGTGCAGAGAGTCAAATTCGGCTCAAAAATCACGCTCAGGAGTCAAATTTCGACTTTTCAGATATTTTGAAAACTGCAGGGGGGTTAGGGCAAAATATGACATCGAGTTTCAGTAATTGGCATATTTTGGTATAAAAAAGTCGGAATTGAAAATGAAAATAGGTGAGAGAGTCAGAATTCCCTGAAAATCACGCTCAGGAGTCAATTTCCGACATTTCCAGATATTTTGAAAACTGCAGGGGGTTTGGGCAAATAGACCATGCAGTTTTCAGTAATTGGGCATATTTTTTTTTTAAAAGTGTAATTGAAATGAAAATAGGTGCAGAGAGTCAGAATTGGCTCAAAAATCACGCTCAGGATTCAAATTCCGACATTCAGATATTTGAAAACTGCAGGGGGGTTTGGGCAAATATGACCCATCGCAGTTTTCATAATTGGCATATTTTCTTATAGAAAAGTCGTATTTGAAATTGAAATGAAATTGAAATTGATGATCAGAGAGTCAGAATTCGGCTCAAAAATCACGCTCAGGAGTCAAATTTCCGACATTTCAGATATTTTGAAAACTGCAGGGGGGTTTGGGCAAAATATGACCCACGCCGTTTTCAGTAATTGGCATATTTTTGGTATAAAAGTCGTAATTTGAAATTGAAAATAGGTGCAGAGAGTCAGATTCGGCTCAAAAATCACGCTCAGGGTCAAATTTCCGACATTCAGATATTTTGAAACTGCAGGGGGTTTGGGCAAAATGTAGACCCATCGCAGTTTTCAGTAATTGGCATATTTTTTTATAAAAGTAGTAATTTGAAATTGAAAATAGTTGCAGAGAGTCAGAATTCGGCTCAAAAATCACGCTCAGGACTTCAAATTTCCGACATTCAGATATTTTGAAAACTGCAGGGGGGTTTGGCAAAATATGACCCATCGCTGTTTTCAGTAATTGGCATATTTTCTTTATAAAAGTAGTAACCCTCTCTGCACCTATTTTCATATTTCAAATACGAGTTTTTATAAAAAAATATGCCAATTACTGAAAACTGCGATGGGTCATATTTTGCCACAACCCCCTGCAGTTTTCAAAATATCTGAAATGTCGGAAATTTGACTCCTGAGCGTGATTTTTGAGCCGAATTCTGACTCTCTGCACCTATTTTCATTTTCAAATTACGACTTTTTATACAAAAATATGCCAATTACTGAAAACTGCGATGGGTCATATTTTGCCCAAACCCCCCTGCAGTTTTCAAAATATCTGAAATGTCGGAAATTTGACTCCTGAGCGTGATTTTTGAGCCGAATTCTGACTCTCTGCACCTATTTTCATTTTCAAATTACGACTTTTTATACCAAAAATATGCCAATTACTGAAAACGGCGATGGGTCATATTTTGCCCAAACCCCCCTGCAGTTTTCAAAATATCTGAAATGTCGAAAATTTGACTCCTGAGCGTGATTTTTGAGCCGAATTCTGACTCTCTGCACCTATTTTCATTTTCAAATTACGACTTTTTATAAAGAAAATATGCCAATTACTGAAAACTGCGATGGGTCATATTTTGCCCAAACCCCCCTGCAGTTTTCAAAATATCTGAAATGTCGGAAATTTGACTCCTGAGCGTGATTTTTGAGCCGAATTCTGACTCTCTGCACCTATTTTCAATTTCAAATTACGAATTTTTTATAAAAAATATGCCAATTACTGAAAACGGCGATGGGTCATATTTTGCCCAAACCCCCCTGCAGTTTTCAAAATATCTGAAATGTCGGAAATTTGACTCCTGAGCGTGATTTTTGAGCCGAATTCTGACTCTCTGCACCTATTTTCAATTTCAAATTACGACTTTTTATAAAGAAAATATGCCAATTACTGAAAACTGCGATGGGTCATATTTTGCCCAAACCCCCTGCAGTTTTCAAAATATCTGAAATGTCGGAAATTTGACTCCTGAGCGTGATTTTTGAGCCGAATTCTGACTCTCTGCACCTATTTCAATTTCAAATTACGACTTTTTATAATAAAAATATGCCAATTACTGAAAACGGCGATGGGTCATATTTTGCCCAAACCCCCTGCAGTTTTCAAAATATCTGAAATGTCGGAAATTTGACTCCTGAGCGTGATTTTTGAGCCGAATTCTGACTCTCTGCACCTATTTTCATTTTCAAATTACGAACTTTTTATACGAAAAATATGCCAATTACTGAAAACGGCGATGGATCATATTTTGCCCAAACCCCCCTGCAGTTTTCAAAATATCTGAAATGTCGGAAATTTGACTCCTGAGCGTGATTTTTGAGCCGAATTCTGACTCTCTGCACCTATTTTCATTTTCAAATTACGAATTTTTATGAAGAAAATATGCCAATTACTGAAAACGGCGATGGGTCATATTTTGCCCATACCCCCCTGCAGTTTTCAAAATATCTGAAATGTCGGAAATTTGAATCCTGAGCGTGATATTTGAGCCAAATTCTGACTCTCTGCACCTATTTTCATTTTCAAATTACGAATTTTTATACCAAAAATATGCCAATTATTGAAAACGGCGATAGGTCATATTTTGCCCAAACCCCCCTGCAGTTTTCAAAATATATGAAATGTCTGAAATTTGACTCTTAAACGTGATTTTTGAGCCGAATTCTGACTCTCTGCACCTATTTTCAATTTCAAATTACGACTTTTTATAAAGAAAATATGCCAATTACTGAAAACTGCGATGGGTCATATTTTGCCCAAACTCCCCTGCAGTTTTCAAAATATATGAAATGTTGGAAATTTGACTCCTGAGCGTGATTTTTGAGCCGAATTCTGACTCTCTGCACCTATTTTCAATTTCAAATTACGACTTTTTATAAAGAAAATATGCCAATTACTGAAAACTGCGATGGGTCATATTTTGCCCAAACCCCCCTGCAGTTTTCAAAATATCTGAAATGTCGGAAATTTGACTCCTGAGCGTGATTTTTGAGCCGAATTCTGACCCTCTGCACCTATTTTCAATTTCAAATTACGAATTTTTTTAAAGAAAATATGCCAATTACTGAAAACTGCGATGGGTCATATTTTGCCCAAACCCTCCTGCAGTTTTCAAAATATCTGAAATGTCGGAAATTTGACTCCTGAGCGTGATTTTTGAGCCGAATTCTGACTCTCTGCACCTATTTTCAATTTCAAATTACGACTTTTTATAAAGAAAATATGCCAATTACTGAAAACGGCGATGGGTCATATTTTGCCCAAACCCCCTTGTTGGAAATAACCAACAGTTCTATACATTATTGTATTTATATAACCAAAGTAGTTACTAAAATTACTAACTTGTAGATTTAATCATTATCATGATTTATTCATTGCCAAATTCTTCCTAGTACGTGAGGAACAACAGGCAGCAACATGAATTTTCTCCACATTTAGTTGGATTTGTAACAAGAGTCCAGTTTATCATTTCAGTTACTAAAAATAGTTAACTTTGATTTGTAGTATACTATTACTTACTGGAGCTCCCTTATTTAACTAACATTTAAACATTCTAGAGGAAATTACTTGATGCAAATGATTTACATTAATTTCCTCGATTGGCTGCACAACTTTTAGTAAGCCAATTTATGTTACTAGAACTTCTATTTTATCGTAGAAGAATTTAATGTGATATTAATACTTGCTATTACCTCTTCCTTCCTTAGTCAATTGCAATAAATACATATTCATTTACGCTCGAAAGCCGCGCATGCGCAATAAGGAGCAGGAGGAAGGAGGGAGAGCGTCACTTGACACGTGAACGAGAGCACGGACGCCATTAACAGCGTGTAGCAGAGCTGTTTCGACCTATTTATTTCGCTCCCACGATCAGTTGAGCGGTGCCGCGTTATCTGGCACAACATAGCCGTGTCAAAGATTATTATACGAGCATCTCCAGAGTCAACGTCTTTCAAGCAGCAGCTGGAGGACGAAGAGTTGCTCAAGTCTTCACACCAACGACACGAGGCTCGGCTGCTAAGTTTACCCTTTTTGTTATTATGTGGCCACTTTTAACATTTAGGTTGGCAGTCGTTAGGCCGAATGCAAACCAACAAAATATAGTACGTGTCTTAATTAAATTTGCCATCTAATTATATGATTATCAGTTTATTTCTATGATACAAATTGTTCAGACATTGGCTGATAATTTACTACCGTCATCCTCATGATTTAGGATGTAAATGTAATTACCTATTGTGTAGAAGATTTCTACAATGTAATTGCCTTTCAGTACCAAGGCGACTTCAACCGAAGTGCTAGGCTTCCCCACCGTTCTGTGCAACAATTTGCCCTATGCATCACGTCGTCGGTGGAGTGTAGCAACTGATTACTTCTAGATTCACAGCTAAGCTGTCCATTTTCATCAGTAGCAATAACTCCATAGTTACAGTAGTGATCTCCTAAAGAGATCAATGATACTAACCCTTTGTTTTAATGATGCTGCTCAACATTTCAGTAGTATATTGAGGTGCATTTACCTCCATCAATATTATATTCTATATTTTACTCACACATTTAATTTACTCTGGTGAAGAACCAGCACCAGAATAATGCTAGGGATGTATTAATCTTTTAGCATGTAACCCCCCAATTTTGTGTAGTTAATTTGACTCCATTCATATAATCATTACAGTTTTACCAAGATCCATAGGACACTAGTTCCTAAGATCAGTTTTTTCCATTGTCTCTTTGTTTTCCACTTTTTCTCAAAAAGTGGTGGTCCTTCATAGCTATCGAAGTATATATATTTACATTTATTTAATTATTAGTTACTGGGTCTCAGAGCCTTAAACAAGTTATTAGTTATTGGAGTCAGGTTTTCCCCACAAAATTTTGGTCCTTCGAACCTAGATAGCTGAAAATTAAGCTATCCTACACACCATATAATTACTTATTTACTAACACTATTTATCACGTGTTAACATTATTAGGCTATTTACCAATATATTTCATTATTTACGGCTGTCAGCAGACTGCCCATATTATAGCCTTAAACTCATTTATTATTATCAACATTTCTATTAATACTTATGCATAAAGTAACCTTAGTGTTATACATTTATAAATTTTCACTTGTGTTTCTAAGCACAAACATATATATCCAAACAAAAAATCCCAAAAACATAGCACCATATATCTATATTACTGCACCATTGCATTTATGCCAACCTTTGATGAGGTAGGATATTTAGACTGTAATTGTACTAGTGTTTGTACAAATGCAGCCTAAATCATTTAGTCATTCCTAGGTAGGAATTATTTAACGAGTACTGTACTAGACAGTACTGGTGTACATACATATTATTTAGATTGTGCTGACCCTGATTTGGGGTGGGATTACCAAAATTCTTTTTGTGCTTTTAACATATTATTTCGTGTATTATTTTTTTGAGTACTGCCGAATGTTCACTGTTGGATCGAATGGTGATAATTGATGAGCTAACCGGACGAAATCCAATAGTGGCATTCGAATACTACTCAAAAATATTAGCTATCTATTGTTAGGTAGGCAAATTAACCTCTAAACGAGGTATTATAGTCTATTCAATACATTAGGCTATTATATTAGTATTGAGCTCCATTGAATGAGCCAATATCCCAGTTACATCAGTAACAACTATTTACTATCAGACCAGCCTTACCCAGCAAGATGGAAACGGCTGACAAAATGAAAAGGACCCTTACGGTCTAAAAGGTCACTTGACCCGACAGATTACCAAGTGTCAAAATCTGTCACAACAGTCACCTGTTGACTACATTGAATTAGAAGACTTACTTCAAGTTGCTGAAAGCAAATTCGAGCATATTAAACAGCATATGAATCTGTACTTGACAGAACTTTACCAAACCTCAATAGGTGAAACTGAACTTGAGGACATTGTAAATGATTTAGCCCAGTACGAAGATGATGTACAGGCTAAACTTCAACCCTTTAAAAGGCAAATTGCTAAAAACAATTAATAACAGCCTCTACTGCACATCCAGATCCTGATGTCAAATTACCTCAGATCAATATACCCACATTCTCTGGTAACGAGAATGAGAGTGGGATGATTTCTAGTAAATTCGTGGATGCAGTAGACTCTAAAACTAACATCCCTCAAACAACTAAGTTCACTTATTTACAAGGCTTGTTACGGAATGAAGCCTTGAAGGTAATATCTAACATAACACTGACCAGTGATGGTTACGACCTAGCTGTTCAATTGCTTAAAGGCAACTACGATAACAAGGAAAGAACTATTACTATCTTAGTTCAAAAATTGCTGGATTTACCATCTGCTAATAATTCAACAGATTCTCTCCAAACTTTAGACTAGAGCTAGAGTCTTTACTCAAGGCCTTAAGCCTTAAAGTCCAAATTCAGACTGCTGAATGGATGACAAAAGTAGTTGTAAGGCGCAAATTACGAGAGAGACTTTAGATAAATTGTGTACTATGTACAATAAAACCTCTCTGTCCATGAATGAAATTACAGAAGGTTTACATACCCTAGTCGAAAGACAAAGAGCCAACCAAGATGGGAAGAGTGTTTCAAACTTCTCTACTAACTCTCATCATAAACCCCAACGTACTGCAACTACTGTAGTAAAACCAGATCTCAATAAATCATCTCCGAAATGGAAATCTGGAAATGTAGGTACATACACAGTGAACCCTATAAACCCCGTAGTGAGCACCACTCCTACGACTTCTCCTACAGTGAAGAAGTGTTGTTCTGCAATAATGAACATCTTACTTATAAGTAGTACTTATCCAGACCATAACACCCGAATTCATCGTTTGCAAGAATTACACAGATGCACAAGGTGCACGGGTCCTCATGACCCCAATAGCTGTACTGTCTCCTTACGTATGTGCAAACAANCTCTCTGCACCTATTTTCATTTCAAATTACGAATTTTTATACCAATTAAATGCCAATTACTGAAAATGGCGATGGGTCATATTTTGCCCAAACCCCCCTGCAGTTTTCAAAATATCTGAATGTCGGAAATTTGACTCCTGAGCGTGATTTTTGAGCCGAATTCTGACTCTCTGCACCTATTTTCAATTTTCAAATTACGACTTTTTATACCAAAAATATGCCAATTACTGAAAACTGCGATGGGTCATATTTTGCCCAAAGCCCCCTGCAGTTTTCAAAATATCTGAAATGTCGGAATTTGACTCCTGAGCGTGATTTTTGAGCCGAATTCTGACTCTCTGCACCTATTTTCATTTTCAAATTACGACTTTTTATAAAGAAAATATGCCAATTACTGAAAACTGCGATGGGTCATATTTTGCCCAAACCCCCTGCAGTTTTCAAATATCTGAAATGTCGGAAATTTGACTCCTGAGCGTGATTTTTGAGCCGAATTCTGACTCTCTGCACCTATTTTCATTTTCAAATTACGAATTTTTATAAAGAATATGCCAATTACTGAAAACTGCGATGGGTCATATTTTGCCCAAACCCCCCTGCAGTTTTCAAAATATCTGAAATGTCGGAAATTTGACTCCTGAGCGTGATTTTTGAGCCGAATTCTGACTCTCTGCACCTATTTTCAATTTCAAATTACGAATTTTTATACCAAATATGCCAATTACTGAAAATGGCGATGGGTCATATTTTGCCCAAACCCCCCTGCAGTTTTCAAAATATCTGAAATGTCGGAAATTTGACTCCTGAGCGTGATTTTTGAGCCGAATTCTGACTCTCTGCACCTATTTTCAATTTCAAATTACGACTTTTTATAAGAAAATATGCCAATTACTGAAAACTGCGATGGGTCATATTTTGCCCAAACCCCCCTGCAGTTTTCAAAATATCTGAAATGTCGGAAATTTGACTCCTGAGCGTGATTTTTGAGCCGAATTCTGACTCTCTGCACCTATTTTCATTTCAAATTACGATTTTTATAAGAAATATGCCAATTACTGAAAACTGCGATGGGTCATATTTTGCCCAACCCCCCCTGCAGTTTTCAAATATCTGAAATGTCGGAAATTTGACTCCTGAGCGTGATTTTTGAGCCGAATTCTGACTCTCTGCACCTATTTTCATTTCAAATTACGCATTTTATACCAAAAATGCCAATTACTGAAAACGGCGATGGGTCATATTTTGCCCAAACCCCCCTGCAGTTTTCAAAATATCTGAAATGTCGGAAATTTGACTCCTGAGCGTGATTTTTGAGCCGAATTCTGACTCTCTGCACCTATTTTCATTTCAAATTACGAATTTTTATACCAAAAATATGCCAATTACTGAAACAGCGATGGGTCATATTTTGCCCAACCCCCCTGCAGTTTTCAAAATATCTGAAATGTCGGAAATTTGACTCCTGAGCGTGATTTTTGAGCCGAATTCTGACTCTCTGCCATATTTCAATTTCAAATTACGACTTTTTATAAAAAGAAAATATGCCAATTACTGAAAACTGCGATGGGTATATTTTGCCCAAACCCCCCTGCAGTTTTCAAAATCTGAAATGTCGGAAATTTGACTCCTGAGCGTGATTTTTGAGCCGAATTCTGACTCTCTGCACCTATTTTCATTTTCAAATTACGACTTTTATAAAGAAAATATGCCAATTACTGAAAACTGCGATGGGTCATATTTTGCCCAAACCCCCTGCAGTTTTAAAAATGTCTGAAATTTGACTCCTGAGCGTGATTTTTGAGCCGAATTCTGACTCTCTGCACCTATTTTCATTTTAAAATTACGAATTTTTATACCAAAAATATGCCAATTACTGAAAACGGCGATGGGTCATATTTTGCCCAAACCCCCTGCAGTTTTCAAAATATCTGAAATGTCGGAAATTTGACTCCTGAGCGTGATTTTTGAGCCGAATTCTGACTCTCTGCACCTATTTTCATTTTCAAATTACGACTTTTTATAAAGAAAATATGCCAATTACTGAAAACTGCGATGGGTCATATTTTGCCCAAACCCCCTGCAGTTTTCAAAATATCTGAAATGTCGGAAATTTGACTCCTGAGCGTGATTTTTGAGCCGAATTCTGACTCTCTGCACCTATTTTTCATTTCAAATTACGACTTTTTATAAAAAAAATATGCCAATTACTGAAAACTGCGATGGGTCATATTTTGCCCAAACCCCCCTGCAGTTTTCAAAATATCTGAAATGTCGGAAATTTGACTCCTGAGCGTGATTTTTGAGCCGAATTCTGACTCTCTGCACCTATTTTCAATTTCAAATTACGACTTTTTATACCAAAAGCCAATTACTGAAATGGCGATGGGTCATATTTTGCCCAAACCCCCCTGCAGTTTTCAAAATATCTGAAATGTCGGAAATTTGACTCCTGAGCGTGATTTTTGAGCCGAATTCTGACTCTCTGCACCTATTTTCAATTTCAAATTACGAATTTTTATACCAAAATATGCCAATTACTGAAAACGGCGATGGGTCATATTTTGCCCAAACCCCCCTGCAGTTTTCAAAATATCTGAAATGTCGGAAATTTGACTCCTGAGGGATTTTTGAGCCGAATTCTGACTCTCTGCACCTATTTTCATTTCAAATTACGACTTTTTATAAAGAAAATATGCCAATTACTGAAAACTGCGATGGGTCATATTTTGCCCAAACCCCCCTGCAGTTTTCAAAATATCTGAAATGTCGGAATTTGACTCCTGAGCGTGATTTTTGAGCCGAATTCTGACTCTCTGCACCTATTTTCATTTCAAATTACGACTTTTTTATAGAAAATATGCCAATTACTGAAAACTGCGATGGGTCATATTTTGCCCAAACCCCCCTGCAGTTTTCAAAATATCTGAAATGTCGGAAATTTGACTCCTGAGCGTGATTTTTGAGCCGAATTCTGACTCTCTGCACCTATTTTCATTTTCAAATTACGACTTTTTATACCAAAATATGCCAATTACTGAAATGGCGATGGGTCATATTTTGCCCAAACCCCCTGCTTTTCAAATATCTGAAATGTCGGAAATTTGACTCCTGAGCGTGATTTTTGAGCCGAATTCTGACTCTCTGCACCTATTTTCATTTCAAATTACGACTTTTTATACCAAAATATGCCAATTACTGAAAACTGCGATGGGTCATATTTTGCCCAAACCCCCCTGCAGTTTTCAAATATCTGAAATGTCGGAAATTTGACTCCTGAGCGTGATTTTTGAGCCGAATTCTGACTCTCTGCACCTATTTTCATTTTCAAATTACGACTTTTTATAAAGAAAATATGCCAATTACTGAAAACTGCGATGGGTCATATTTGCCCAAACCCCCTGCAGTTTTCAAAATATCTGAAATGTCGGAAATTTGACTCCTGAGCGTGATTTTTGAGCCGAATTCTGACTCTCTGCACCTATTTTCAATTTCAAATTACGAATTTTTACAAAAGAAAATATGCCAATTACTGAAAACTGCGATGGGTCATATTTTGCCCAACCCCCCTGCAGTTTTCAAAATATCTGAAATGTCGGAAATTTGACTCCTGAGCGTGATTTTTGAGCCGAATTCTGACTCTCTGCACCTATTTTCATTTCAAATTACGACTTTTTATACCAAAAATGCCAATTACTGAAAACTGCGATGGGTCATATTTTGCCCAAACCCCCTGCAGTTTTCAAAATATCTGAAATGTCGGAAATTTGACTCCTGAGCGTGATTTTGAGCCGAATTCTGACTCTCTGCACCTATTTTCAATTTCAAATTACGATTTTTATAAAGAAAATGCCAATTACTGAAAACTGCGATGGGTCATATTTTGCCAAACCCCCCTGCAGTTTTCAAAATATCTGAAATGTCGGAAATTTGACTCCTGAGCGTGATTTTTGAGCCGAATTCTGACTCTCTGCACCTATTTTCATTTTCAAATTACGAATTTTTATACCAAAATATGCCAATTACTGAAAACGGCGATGGGTCATATTTTGCCCAAACCCCCCTGCAGTTTTCAAATATCTGAAATGTCGGAAATTTGACTCCTGAGCGTGATTTTTGAGCCGAATTCTGACTCTCTGCACCTATTTTCATTTTCAAATTACGAATTTTTAAAGAAATATGCCAATTACTGAAAACTGCGATGGTCATATTTTGCCCAAACCCCCTGCAGTTTTCAAAATATCTGAAATGTCGGAAATTTGACTCCTGAGCGTGATTTTGAGCCGAATTCTGACTCTCTGCACCTATTTTCATTTTCAAATTACGACTTTTTATAAAAAAATATGCCAATTACTGAAAACTGCGATGGGTCATATTTTGCCAAAACCCCCTGCAGTTTTCAAAATATCTGAAATGTCGGAAATTTGACTCCTGAGCGTGATTTTTGAGCCGAATTCTGACTCTCTGCACCTATTTTCATTTCAAATTACGATTTTTATACCAAAATATGCCAATTACTGAATGGCGATGGGTCATATTTTGCCCAAACCCCCTGCAGTTTTCAAAATATCTGAAATGTCGGAAATTTGACTCCTGAGCGTGATTTTTGAGCCGAATTCTGACTCTCTGCACCTATTTTCAATTTCAAATTACGACTTTTTATAAGAAATATGCCAATTACTGAAAACTGCGATGGTCATATTTTGCCCAAACCCCCTTGCAGTTTTCAAAATATCTGAAATGTCGGAAATTTGACTCCTGAGCGTGATTTTTGAGCCGAATTCTGACTCTCTGCACCTATTTTCATTTTCAAATTACGAATTTTTATACCAAAAATATGCCAATTACTGAAAACGGCGATGGGTCATATTTTGCCCAAACCCCCTGCAGTTTTCAAAATATCTGAAATGTCGGAAATTTGACTCCTGAGCGTGATTTTTGAGCCGAATTCTGACTCTCTGCACCTATTTTCATTTTCAAATTACGACTTTTTATAAAGAAAATATGCTTACTGAAAACTGCGATGGGTCATATTTTGCCCAAACCCCCTGCAGTTTTCAAAATATCTGAAATGTCGGAAATTTGACTCCTGAGCGTGATTTTTGAGCCGAATTCTGACTCTCTGCACCTATTTTCAATTTCAAATTACGATTTTTATAAAGAAAATATGCCAATTACTGAAAACTGCGATGGGTCATATTTTGCCCAACCCCCCTGCAGTTTTCAAAATATCTGAAATGTCGGAAATTTGACTCCTGAGCGTGTTTTTGAGCCGAATTCTGACTCTCTGCACCTATTTTCATTTTCAAATTACGAATTTTATACCAAAAATATGCCAATTACTGAAAATGGCGATGGGTCATATTTTGCCCAAACCCCCCTGCAGTTTTCAAAATATCTGAAATGTCGGAAATTTGACTCCTGAGCGTGATTTTTGAGCCGAATTCTGACTCTCTGCACCTATTTTCAATTTCAAATTACGAATTTTTAAACCAAAATATGCCAATTACTGAAAACGGCGATGGGTCATATTTTGCCCAAACCCCCCTGCAGTTTTCAAAATATCTGAAATGTCGGAAATTTGACTCCTGAGCGTGATTTTTGAGCCGAATTCTGACTCTCTGCACCTATTTTCAATTTCAAATTACGATTTTTTATAAAGAAATATGCCAATTACTGAAAACTGCGATGGGTCATATTTTGCCCAAACCCCCCTGCAGTTTTCAAAATATCTGAAATGTCGGAAATTTGACTCCTGAGCGTGATTTTTGAGCCGAATTCTGACTCTCTGCACCTATTTTCATTTTCAAATTACGACTTTTTATACAGAAAATATGCCAATTACTGAAAACTGCGATGGTCATATTTTGCCAAACCCCCTGCAGTTTTCAAAATATCTGAAATGTCGGAAATTTGACTCCTGAGCGTGATTTTTGAGCCGAATTCTGACTCTCTGCACCTATTTTCAATTTCAAATTACGAATTTTTATACCAAAATATGCCAATTACTGAAAATGGCGATGGGTCATATTTTGCCCAAACCCCCCTGCAGTTTTCAAAATATCTGAAATGTCGGAAATTTGACTCCTGAGCGTGATTTTTGAGCCGAATTCTGACTCTCTGCACCTATTTTCAATTTCAAATTACGACTTTTTATACCAAAAATATGCCAATTACTGAAAACGGCGATGGGTCATATTTTGCCCAAACCCCCTGCAGTTTTCAAAATATCTGAAATGTCGGAAATTTGACTCCTGAGCGTGATTTTTGAGCCGAATTCTGACTCTCTGCACCTATTTTCATTTTCAAATTACGACTTTTTATAAAAAATATGCCAATTACTGAAAACTGCGATGGGTCATATTTTGCCCAAACCCCCTGCAGTTTTCAAAATATCTGAAATGTCGGAAATTTGACTCCTGAGCGTGATTTTTGAGCCGAATTCTGACTCTCTGCACCTATTTTCAATTTCAAATTACGAATTTTTATACAAAATAATGCCAATTACTGAATGGCGATGGGTCATATTTTGCCCAACCCCCCTGCAGTTTTCAAAATATCTGAAATGTCGGAAATTTGACTCCTGAGCGTGATTTTTGAGCCGAATTCTGACTCTCTGCACCTATTTTCAATTTCAAATTACGACTTTTTATACCAAAATATGCCAATTACTGAAAACGGCGATGGGTCATATTTTGCCCAAACCCCCCTGCAGTTTTCAAAATATCTGAAATGTCGGAAATTTGACTCCTGAGCGTGATTTTGAGCCGAATTCTGACTCTCTGCACCTATTTTCATTTTCAAATTACGACTTTTTATAAAAAAAATATGCCAATTACTGAAAACTGCGATGGGTCATATTTTGCCCAAACCCCCTGCAGTTTTCAAAATATCTGAAATTCGAAATTTGACTCCTGAGCGTGATTTTTGAGCCGAATTCTGACTCTCTGCACCTATTTTCATTTCAAATTACGACTTTTTATAAAGAAATATGCCAATTACTGAAAACTGCGATGGGTCATATTTTGCCCAAACCCCCTGCAGTTTTCAAATATCTGAAATGTCGGAAATTTGACTCCTGAGCGTGATTTTTGAGCCGAATTCTGACTCTCTGCACCTATTTTCATTTCAAATTACGAATTTTATACCAAAAATATGCCAATTACTGAAAACGCGATGGGTCATATTTTGCCCAAACCCCCTGCAGTTTTCAAAATATCTGAAATGTCGAAATTTGACTCCTGAGCGTGATTTTTGAGCCGAATTCTGACTCTCTGCACCTATTTTCATTTCAAATTACGACTTTTTATAAAAAAATATGCCAATTACTGAAAACTGCGATGGGTCATATTTTGCCCAAACCCCCCTGCAGTTTTCAAAATATCTGAAATGTCGGAAATTTGACTCCTGAGCGTGTGTTTTTTGAGCCGAATTCTGACTCTCTGCACCTATTTTCATTTTCAAATTACGACTTTTTTACAAAAATATGCCAATTACTGAAACTGCGATGGGTCATATTTTGCCCAACCCCCCTGCAGTTTTCAAAATATCTGAAATGTCGGAAATTTGACTCCTGAGCGTGATTTTTTGAGCCGAATTCTGACTCTCTGCACCTATTTTCAATTTCAAATTACGATTTTTATACCAAAAATATGCCAATTACTGAAAACGGCGATGGGTCATATTTTGCCCAAACCCCCCTGCAGTTTTCAAAATATCTGAAATGTCGGAAATTTGACTCCTGAGCGTGATTTTTGAGCCGAATTCTGACTCTCTGCACCTATTTTCATTTCAAATTACGACTTTTTATACCAAAATATGCCAATTACTGAAAACGGCGATGGTCATATTTTGCCCAAACCCCCCTGCAGTTTTCAAAATATCTGAAATGTCGGAAATTTGACTCCTGAGCGTGATTTTTGAGCCGAATTCTGACTCTCTGCACCTATTTTCAATTTCAAATTACGATTTTTTATAAAAAATATGCCAATTACTGAAAACGGCGATGGGTCATATTTTGCCCAAACCCCCCTGCAGTTTTCAAAATATCTGAAATGTCGGAAATTTGACTCCTGAGCGTGATTTTTGAGCCGAATTCTGACTCTCTGCACCTATTTTCATTTTCAAATTACGACTTTTTATAAAGAAAATATGCAATTACTGAAAACTGCGATGGGTCATATTTTGCCCAAACCCCCTGCAGTTTTCAAAATATCTGAAATGTCGGAAATTTGACTCCTGAGCGTGATTTTTGAGCCGAATTCTGACTCTCTGCACCTATTTTCAATTTCAAATTACGACTTTTTATACCAAAAATATGCCAATTACTGAATGGCGATGGGTCATATTTTGCCAAACCCCCCTGCAGTTTTCAAAATATCTGAAATGTCGGAAATTTGACTCCTGAGCGTGATTTTTGAGCCGAATTCTGACTCTCTGCACCTATTTTCATTTCAAATTACGACTTTTTATACCAAAAATATGCCAATTACTGAAAACGGCGATGGTCATATTTTGCCCAAACCCCCTGCAGTTTTCAAAATATCTGAAATGTCGGAAATTTGACTCCTGAGCGTGATTTTTGAGCCGAATTCTGACTCTCTGCACCTATTTTCATTTTCAATTACGACTTTTTATAAAAAAATATGCCATTACTGAAAACTGCGATGGGTCATATTTTGCCCAACCCCCTGCAGTTTTAAAATATCTGAAATGTCGGAAATTTGACTCCTGAGCGTGATTTTTGAGCCGAATTCTGACTCTCTGCACCTATTTTCATTTCAAATTACGACTTTTTATACCAAAAATATGCCAATTACTGAAAACTGCGATGGGTCATATTTTGCCCAAACCCCCTGCAGTTTTCAAAATATCTGAAATGTCGGAAATTTGACTCCTGAGCGTGATTTTTGAGCCGAATTCTGACTCTCTGCACCTATTTTCATTTCAAATTACGACTTTATACCAAAAATATGCCAATTACTGAAAACGCGATGGGTCATATTTTGCCCAAACCCCCCTGCAGTTTTCAAAATATCTGAAATGTCGGAAATTTGACTCCTGAGCGTGATTTTTGAGCCGAATTCTGACTCTCTGCACCTATTTTCATTTTCAAATTACGACTTTTTATAAAGAAATATGCCAATTACTGAAAACTGCGATGGGTCATATTTTGCCCAAACCCCCTGCAGTTTTCAAAATATCTGAAATGTCGGAAATTTGACTCCTGAGCGTGATTTTTGAGCCGAATTCTGACTCTCTGCACCTATTTTCATTTTCAAATTACGACTTTTTATACCAAAATATGCCAATTACTGAAAACGGCGATGGGTCATATTTTGCCCAAACCCCCTGCAGTTTTCAAAATATCTGAAATGTCGGAAATTTGACTCCTGAGCGTGATTTTTGAGCCGAATTCTGACTCTCTGCACCTATTTTCATTTTCAAATTACGACTTTTATAAGAAAATATGCCAATTACTGAAAACTGCGATGGGTCATATTTTGCCCAAACCCCCCTGCAGTTTTCAAAATATCTGAAATGTCGGAAATTTGACTCCTGAGCGTGATTTTTGAGCCGAATTCTGACTCTCTGCACCTATTTTCATTTCAAATTACGAATTTTTATAAAGAAAATATGCCAATTACTGAAAACTGCGATGGGTCATATTTTGCCCAACCCCCCTGCAGTTTTCAAAATATCTGAAATGTCGGAAATTTGACTCCTGAGCGTGATTTTTGAGCCGAATTCTGACTCTCTGCACCTATTTTCATTTTCAAATTACGAATTTTTATACCAAAATATGCCAATTACTGAAAATGGCGATGGGTCATATTTTGCCCAAACCCCCCTGCAGTTTTCAAAATATCTGAAATGTCGGAATTTGACTCCTGAGCGTGATTTTTGAGCCGAATTCTGACTCTCTGCACCTATTTTCATTTCAAATTACGAATTTTTTAAACAAAAATATGCCAATTACTGAAAACGGCGATGGGTCATATTTTGCCCAAACCCCCCTGCAGTTTTCAAAATATCTGAAATGTCGGAAATTTGACTCCTGAGCGTGATTTTTGAGCCGAATTCTGACTCTCTGCACCTATTTTCAATTTCAAATTACGACTTTTTATACCAAAATATGCCAATTACTGAAAATGGCGATGGGTCATATTTTGCCCAAACCCCCCTGCAGTTTTCAAAATATCTGAAATGTCGGAAATTTGACTCCTGAGCGTGATTTTTGAGCCGAATTCTGACTCTCTGCACCTATTTTCAATTTCAAATTACGACTTTTATACCAAAATATGCCAATTACTGAAAACGGCGATGGGTCATATTTTTGCCCAAACCCCCTGCAGTTTTCAAAATATCTGAAATGTCGGAAATTTGACTCCTGAGCGTGATTTTTGAGCCGAATCTGACTCTCTGCACCTATTTTCATTTTCAAATTACGACTTTTTATAAAGAAAATATGCCAATTACTGAAAACTGCGATGGGTCATATTTTGCCCAAACCCCCTGCAGTTTTCAAATATCTGAAATGTCGGAAATTTGACTCCTGAGCGTGATTTTTGAGCCGAATTCTGACTCTCTGCACCTATTTTCATTTTCAAATTACGAATTTTTATACCAAAATATGCCATTACTGAAAACGGCGATGGGTCATATTTTGCCCAAACCCCCTGCAGTTTTCAAAATATCTGAAATGTCGAAATTTGACTCCTGAGCGTGATTTTTGAGCCGAATTCTGACTCTCTGCACCTATTTTCATTTCAAATTACGACTTTTTATAAAGAAATATGCCAATTACTGAAAACTGCGATGGGTCATATTTTGCCCAAACCCCCCTGCAGTTTTCAAAATATCTGAAATGTCGGAAATTTGACTCCTGAGCGTGATTTTTGAGCCGAATTCTGACTCTCTGCACCTATTTTCAATTTCAAATTACGAATTTTTACAAAAGAAAATATGCCAATTACTGAAAACTGCGATCGGTCATATTTTGCCCAACCCCCCTGCAGTTTTCAAAATATCTGAAATGTCGGAAATTTGACTCCTGAGCGTGATTTTTGAGCCGAATTCTGACTCTCTGCACCTATTTTCAATTTCAAATTACGAATTTTTATACCAAAAATATGCCAATTACTGAAAATGGCGATGGGTCATATTTTGCCCAAACCCCCCTGCAGTTTTCAAAATATCTGAAATGTCGGAAATTTGACTCCTGAGCGTGATTTTTGAGCCGAATTCTGACTCTCTGCACCTATTTTCAATTTCAAATTACGAATTTTTAAACCAAAAATATGCCAATTACTGAAAACGGCGATGGGTCATATTTTGCCCAAACCCCCCTGCAGTTTTCAAAATATCTGAAATGTCGGAAATTTGACTCCTGAGCGTGATTTTTGAGCCGAATTCTGACTCTCTGCACCTATTTTCAATTTCAAATTACGATTTTTTATAAGAAATATGCCAATTACTGAAAACTGGATGGGTCATATTTTGCCAAACCCCCCCTGCAGTTTTCAAAATATCTGAAATGTCGGAAATTTGACTCCTGAGCGTGATTTTTGAGCCGAATTCTGACTCTCTGCACCTATTTTCATTTTCAAATTACGACTTTTTATAAAGAAAATATGCCATTACTGAAAACTGCGATGGGTCATATTTGCCCAAACCCCCCTGCAGTTTTCAAAATACCTGAAATGTCGGAAATTGACTCCTGAGCGTGACTTTTGAGCCGAATTTGACTCTCTGCACCTATTTTCATTTTCAAATTACGACTGTTTTATACAAAAAATGCCAATTACTGAAAACGCGATGGGTCATATTTTGCCAAACCCCCCCTGCAGTTTTCAAATATCTGAAATGTCGGAAATTTGACTCCTGAGCGTGATTTTTGAGCCGAATTCTGACTCTCTGCACCTATTTTCAATTTCAAATTACGAATTTTTATAAAGAAAATATGATAATAACTGAAACTGCGAGGGTCATATTTTGCCCAAACCCCCTGAGTTTTCAAAATATCTGAAATGTCGGAAATTTGACTCCTGAGCGTGATTTTGAGCCGAATTCTGACTTCTCGCACCATTTTCATTTCAAATTACGATTTTATAAAAAAATATGAAATTACTGAAACTGCGATGGGTCATATTTTGCCAAACCCCCCCTGCAGTTTTCAAAATATCTGAAATGTCGGAAATTTGACTCCTGAGCGTGATTTTTGAGCCGAATTCTGACTCTCTGCACCTATTTTCAATTTCAAATTACGAATTTTATAAAAAAATATGAAATTACTGAAAACGCGATGGGTCATATTTGCCAAACCCCCCTGCAGTTTTCAAAATATCTGAAATGTCGGAAATTTGACTCCTGAGCGTGATTTTTGAGCGAATTCTGACTCTCTGCACTATTTTCATTTTCAAATTACGAATTTTTATACAAAAAATATGCCAATTACTGAAAACGGCGATGGGTCATATTTTGCCCAAACCCCCCTGCAGTTTTCAAAATATCTAAATGTCGGAAATTTGACTCCGAGCGTGATTTTTGGCCGAATTTGACTCCTGCACCTATTTTCATTTTCAAATTACGAATTTTTATACCAAAAATATGCCAATTACTGAAAACGGCGATGGTCATATTTTGCCCAACCCCCCCTGCAGTTTTCAAAATATCTGAAATGTCGGAAATTTGACTCCTGAGCGTGATTTTGAGCCGAATTCTGACTCTCTGCACCTTTTTTCAATTTCAAATTACGACTTTTTTATAAAGAAAATATGAAATTACTGAAAACTGCGATGGTCATATTTTGCCCAAACCCCCCTGCAGTTTTCAAATATCTGAAATGCGGAAATTTATCCTGAGCGTGATTTTTGAGCCGAATTCTGACTCTCTGCACCTATTTTCAATTTCAAATTACGATTTTTATAAAGAAATATGAAATTACTGAAACTGCGATGGGTCATATTTTGACCAAACCCCCTGCAGTTTTCAAAATATCTGAAATGTCGGAAATTTGACTCCTGAGCGTGATTTTTGAGCCAAATTCTGACTCTCTGCACCTATTTTCATTTTCAAATTACGACTTTTTATACCAAAAATATGCCAATTACTGAAAACGGCGATGGGTCATATTTTGCCAAACCCCCTGCAGTTTTCAAAATATCTGAAATGTCGGAAATTTGACTCCTGAGCGTGATTTTTGAGCCGAATTCTGACTCTCTGCACCTATTTTCATTTTCAAATTACGCTTTTTATAAAAAATATGCCATTACTGAAAACGGCGATGGGTCATATTTTGCCCAAACCCCCTGCATTTTTCAAATATCTGAAATGTCGGAAATTTGACTCCTGAGCGTGATTTTTGAGCCGAATTCTGACTCTCTGCACCTATTTTTAATTTCAAATTACGACTTTTTATAAAGAAAATATGAAATTACTGAAAACTGCGATGGGTCATATTTTGCCAAACCCCCCTGCAGTTTTCAAAATATCTGAAATGTCGGAAATTTGATCCTGAGCGTGATTTTTGAGCCGAATTCTGACTCTCTGCACCTATTTTCAATTTCCAATTACGATTTTTTATAAAAAAATATGAAATTACTGAAAACTGCGATGGGTCATATTTTGCCAAACCCCCCTGCAGTTTTCAAAATATCTGAAATGTCGGAAATTTGACTCCTGAGCGTGATTTTTGAGCCAATTCTGACTCTCGCACCTATTTTCATTTTCAAATTACGACTTTTTATACAAAAAATATGCCAATTACTGAAAACGGCGATGGGTCATATTTTGCCCAAACCCCCTGCAGTTTTCAAAATATCTGAAATGTCGGAAATTTGACTCTGAGCGTGATTTTTGAGCCGAATTCTGACTCTCTGCACCTATTTTAATTTCAAATTACGACTTTTATAAAGAAAATATGAAATTACTGAAAACTGCGATGGGTCATATTTTGCCCAAACCCCCCTGCAGTTTCAAAATATCTAAATGTCGGAAATTTGACTCCTGAGCGTGATTTTTGGCCGAATTCTACTCTCTGCACCTATTTTCATTTCAAATTACGATTTTATACCAAAAATATGCCAATTACTGAAAAGGCGATGGGTCATATTTTGCCAAACCCCCCTGCAGTTTTCAAAATATCTGAAATGTCGGAAATTTGACTCCTGAGCGTGATTTTTGAGCCGAATTCTGACTCTCTGCATCTATTTTCATTTCAAATTACGATTTTTATAAAAAAATATGCCAATTACTGAAAACGCGATGGGTCATATTTTGCCAAACCCCCTGCAGTTTTCAAAATATGAAATGTCGGAAATTTGACTCCTGAGCGTGATTTTGAGCCGAATTCTGACTCTCTGCACCTATTTTCATTTTCAAATTACGATTTTTATAAAAAAATGCCAATTACTGAAAACGCGATGGGTCATATTTTGCCAAACCCCCCTGCAGTTTTCAAAATATCTGAAATGTCGGAAATTTACTCCTGAGCGTGATTTTTGAGCCGAATTCTGACTCTCTGCACCTATTTTCAATTTCAAATTACGAATTTTTTATAAAAAAATATGCATATACTGAAACTGCGAGGGTCATATTTTGCCCAAACCCCCTGAGTTTTCAAAATATCTGAAATGTCGGAAATTTGACTCCTGAGCGTGATTTTTGAGCCGAATTCTGACTTCTCTCACCATTTTCATTTCAAATTACGAATTTTTATAAAGAAATATGCAAATTACTGAAAACTGCGATGGGTCATATTTTGCCAAACCCCCCTGCAGTTTTCAAAATATCTGAAATGTCGGAAATTTGACTCCTGAGCGTGATTTTTGAGCCGAATTCTGACTCTCTGCACCTATTTTCAATTTCAAATTACGACTTTTATAAAAAATATGACATTACTGAAAACTGCGATGGGTCATATTTTGCCAAACCCCCCTGCAGTTTTCAAAATATCTGAAATGTCGGAAATTTGACTCCTGAGCGTGATTTTTGAGCGAATTCTGACTCTCTGCACCTATTTTCATTTTCAAATTACGAATTTTTATACAAAAAATATGCCAATTACTGAAAACGGCGATGGGTCATATTTTGCCCAAACCCCCTGCAGTTTTCAAAATACCTGAAATGTCGGAAATTTGACTCTCTGAGCGTGATTTTTGAGCCGAATTCTGACTCTCTGCACCTATTTTCATTTCAAATTACGATTTTTATAAAGAAAATATGACAATTACTGAAAACGGCGATGGGTCATATTTTGCCCAAACCCCCCCTGCAGTTTTCAAATATCTGAAATGTCGGAAATTTGACCTGAGCGTGTTTTTGAGCCGAATTCTGACCTCTGCACCTATTTTCAATTTCAAATTACGAATTTTTATAAAGAAAATATGAATTACTGAAAACTGCGATGGGTCATTTTTTGCCAAACCCCCCTGCAGTTTTCAAAATATCTGAAATGTCGAAATTTGACTCCTGAGCGTGATTTTTGAGCCAAATTCTGACTCTCTGCACCTATTTTCATTTTCAAATTACGACTTTTATACAAAAATATGCCAATTACTAAACGGCGATGGGTCATATTTTGCCAAACCCCCGCTCAGTTTTCAAAATATCGGAAATGTCGGAAATTTGACTCCTGAGCGTGATTTTGAGCCGAATTCTGACTCTTGCACCTATTTTATTTTCAAATTACGAATTTTTATACAAAAATATGCCAATTACTGAAAACGTCGATGGGTCATATTTTCCCAAACCCCCCTGCAGTTTTCAAAATATCTGAAATGTCGGAAATTTGACTCCTGAGCGTGATTTTTGAGCCGAATTCTGACTCTCTGCACCTATTTTCAATTTCAAATTACGAACTTTTATAAAGAAATATGATAATACTGAAACTGCGAGGGTCATATTTTGCCCAAACCCCCTGAGTTTTCAAAATATCTGAAATGTCGGAAATTTGACTCCTGAGCGTGATTTTTGAGCCGAATTCTGACTCTCTGCACCATTTTCAATTTCAAATTACGAATTTTTATACAAAAAATATGAAATTACTGAAAACTGCGATGGGTCATATTTTGCCAAACCCCCCTGCAGTTTTCAAAATATCTGAAATGTCGGAAATTTGACTCCTGAGCGTGATTTTTTGAGCCGAATTCTGACTCTCTGCACCTATTTTCATTTCAAATTACGACTTTTATAAAAAAATATGCATTACTGAAAACTGCGATGGGTCATATTTTGCCAAACCCCCCTGCAGTTTTCAAAATATCTGAAATGTCGGAAATTTGACTCCTGAGCGTGATTTTTGAGCCAAATTCTGACTCTCGCCCTATTTTCTTTTCAAATTACGATTTTTATACCAAAAATATGCCAATTATGAAAACGGCGATGGGTCATATTTTGCCCAAACCCCCCTGCAGTTTTCAAAATATCTGAAATGTCGGAAATTGACTCCTGAGCGTGATTTTGAGCCGAATTCTGACTCTCTGCACCTATTTTCAATTTCAAATTACGACTTTTTATAAAGAAAATATGCCAATTACTGAAACGGCGATGGGTCATATTTTGCCCAAACCCCCCCTCGTTTTTAAAAATCTGAAATGTCGGAAATTTGACTCCTGAGGTAATTTTACTCGACTATTTTCATTTTAAATTCGAATAAAAAATATGCCATTACTGAAAACGGCGATGGGTCATATTTTGCCCAAACCCCCTGCAGTTTTCAAAATACCTGAAATGTCGGAAATTTGACTCCTGAGCGTGATTTTTGAGCCGAATTCTGACTCTCTGCACCTATTTTCAATTTCAAATTACGCATTTTTATAAAGAAAATATGCCATATACTGAAAACGGCGATGGGTCATATTTTGCCCAAACCCCCCTGAAGTTTCAAAATATGAAATGTCGGAAATTTGATTCCTGAGCGTGATTTTTTGAGCCGAATTCTGACTCTCTGCACCTATTTTCATTTTCAAATTACGATTTTTATAAAGAAAATATGCCAATTACTGAAAACGCGATGGGTCATATTTTGCCAAACCCCCCTGCAGTTTTCAAAATATCTGAAATGTCGAAAATTTGCTCCTGAGCGTGATTTTTGAGCCAAATTCTGACTCTCTGCACCTATTTTCATTTTCAAATTACGATTTTTATACAAAAATATGCCAATTACGG
>WNGS01006708.1:10566356-10577520 GCA_020271785.1 Procambarus virginalis | reverse complement strand
TCGTTGTGACAGGAGGAGCTAGGATTACGATGCTGGCTACAGCTTTTCTTTGTGTTTCTTTTCCAGACTGTACATTTTTGTTTTAGTGCAGTACTCAGAGACGTGTGCGTCATTCTTCCCTGTGCTGCTCCTGCAGGTTGCGGGGTCGCTGTTTTTCACTTCCTGTCTCGCGATTAGGTTCGTGGTGCTAGTTTTCCTCGTTGGCCTCTGTCTGGGCCCTAGCTCTTCAGTTTTCATTGCGCCACCCATAGCCACACTGTTCAACAAATCTATAGTGTGTCACACCTTCCCTGATATCCTTAAAAAAGCAAGAGTAACACCAGTCCATAAAAGAGGCAATCCGGCAGACATAAACAATTATAGACCAATATCAAATCTACCCATTCTATCAAAAATATTTGAAAAAATTATCTACAAACAGCTCTATTCCTACCTCATAAAATTTGACATACTCAGCCCCTGCCAGTTTGGCTTCCGGTCCCAAAAGAGCACCAATGATACAATCATTAGTCTCCGTGACGTAATCTACTCAGCCCTTGACAAAAATGAGTTTCCGATTGGACTCTTCATTGTGTAACCATCAGACACCAATGTGTAACCATCAATGATACAACCTCTTCCACTCTACCAATAACCGTTGGAGTGCCATAGGGCAGCATCTTAGGACCTCTTCTATTTCTTATATATATCAATGATCTGCCTAATGTCTCTAATATTCTTAAACCTATATTGTTTGCTGATGATACTACCCCATCTATTTAGACCCCGACCCACATACACTAAATAATGTTGTGAATAATGAACTAAAATAAGTCCACTTATGGATGTCAACTAACAAACTAACACTAAACATAGAAAAGACCTACTACATCTTATTTGGAAGCAAATCATCGAATGCAATTCAGCTACAGATAGACAACATTAACATCAGTAATAAAATGATGCAAAGTTTCTTGGCCTATTCCTAGGCAAGAGACTCAACTTCTGCACCCACATTCAACACATAACTAAGAAAGTCTCTAAGACAGTTGGTATACTCTCCAAAATAAGGTATTATGTTCCTAACTCTGCTCTCCTCTCACTATATTATGCACTAATCTATCCCTATCTTAATTATGGTATCTGTGCATGGGGGTCTACCACTGCAAACCACCTTCATCATCACCCAGCAAAAATCTGCTATCAGAATAATAACAAAATCTGCTTTCAGACAACACTCAGCTCCCTTGTTTAAATTCCTTAACTTGCTAAATATTAACTCCCTCCACACATTCTCTTGTGTCAACTACATTTACAAAACCCTGTTCTTAAATGCAAACCATGCTCTGAAACTCTCCCTGGACAGATGTAATAGGACCCATTATCACCATACCAGAAATAAATATCTCTTTGATATCCCCAGGGTCAAACTTAACCTGTGTAAACACTCTATGCAAATTAAGGGACCTAATCTATGGAACTCACTCCCTAGTGAATTGAAAAGCTGTCAAACTTTTGCCTCATTTAAAAACAAAAACAAAAAGTACCAAATTTCATCTTCGTAGTTTCCTACTCTGAGCTTTAAATTTGCTCTGTACCTAGTGTTACCCAATCTCCCAATCTTTATGTACTTAATCCAAACAACTTTATCATTGTGTTCATTGCTGTCTTCTGTTATGTGCTGGCCATATGCTGTATTGTGCCTACTAATTTTTGTTAAACTACCATTCAAGCTGTCATTGCAATCAATCTGAGCTACCTATGTGCTTTAATATACCTACAATTTTCTCTCATCTTTTATTTTTGTTCTTGCTATGTAACTTTTACCATTTTTATAAATTTGGCAAGTATGTACCTACTTAAAATTTTCTTACATTAAAGACCTGCCCGAAACGCTGCGCGTACTAGTGGCTTTACAAGAATGTAATTACTATGCTATGTATCCTCACAATCCCAATGTACCTTCTTCTATATATATAAATAAATAAATTTGGTCCTTGCTGTTGCGGTGTCTGCTGTTCGGCTTTCTCAGCAAGCGGATTCTTCTCGTTGCTATCTGTTTTCGGCCTTGTTGGTCCTTCAGAGGGCCTGGGAGGGGGGGGGGGGGAGGTCCTCCTGGACAGGGCATGTCTGCTCGCCCGGGTTGGTTCCTTCCCGGCTCGCCGGGTTTGGGTTTCTGGTTCCCTGGTGGTACTTCCTTCTGGTTCTTTGCCAGCCTTGGTTGGGGTGCTGCTTTGCTCCGTGTCCGATCCTGAGGGTCTTCCCGTGGCTCCGCCTCTTTTTGCAGATCAGTCTAGCCTAGTATGAGGCTGGTTCATTCTTCCCCTCGAGTCTTCGCATCTCGGGGGTTTTTGTCTCGAGTTTCTCGTCACTTGTGTGAACATTGGTAGCTTCATTGTTGGTCTCCCACCTGCGTGCTTCGTCTCGGCTGCAGTGTGTAGTTTCCTGGCAGTCCTTCCAGTTTTCCTATCACTGTGTAGGTGTACTTTGGTCTCTGATAGGGTTGTCTTGTCCTTTCCTTCGGGGTTGTTCCAGGACCATCATCTGGTGCAGAATACTGTCACCTCGTATTGGGCGGTGCTGGCGGGGTTGCTCCAGTTTGCGTTTGATGTTGCTGTTCCTTCTGCTCTGTTTCGCTAGCTGTCTAGTGTGTTGTTTCACCTCCGGCCTGCTCATGTGTTTTCGGTGCGGTCCTGGTCATTGGCCTGGGTGGTCTCTCTTTCTTCTCCTCGGTTTGTCGTGTCCCCTTCGGTTCTAGTGTATTTTTTGGGGGGGGGGTCTCATAATCCTGTTGGCGTTGACCTCTGGGGTTCGGGTAGGGGAGTTTCTGGCTCTCCTCCGGCGCCCATGTTTTTTCTGCTCGTTTGGTCCTGGTGGTAGGTTGTTCGTTTTCTGCAGTCTCCTTCTTTTCGGGTGATGTTTGGGTCTGCTGTTTTCCGGAGGGGTCCCTGGGTAGCTGCTTGGTTGGTCAGGCCGGGGATGCTTCATATGTTGTGTTTGGTTGTAGCTCTTCGCTGTTCTCTGCGCGTCTTGCCCTCTGGGGGCTGTGGGTGGGTTTTGGTTTGCCCGGGTTCCCTTCCTTCCTTCCTGTACTGGGGTTCGGGGTCTCCCAGGCAAACACCACAAGCGTAGCTCGTGGTGTTCCTTAGTGGTGTGTTCTGAATAAGACACAGCAGAACACACCACTAAGGTACATAAATGCCCAGAATCTGAGGCCAGAGTCAATGTCTGCCTCGTTGGGGTAGACAGGTGAACTCAGGTCCAGTTGTACCCGAGTCTGGGTGGACTCATGCTCGTCCAGACAGGCGGGTGGACGGGCTGACTCAGCTGTCAGGCCCTTGTGGTCAGCGTTTCGGATACGTAGTCCTGAGGATCCGGGTTCGATCCCCGGTGGAGGCGGAAACAAATGGGCAGAGTTTCTTTCACCCTGATGCCCCTGTTACCTAGCAGTAAATAGATACCTGGGAGTTAGACAGCTGCTATGGGCTGCTTCCTGGTGGTGTGTAATAAAAAGGAGGCCTGGTCGAGGACCGGGCCACGGGAATACTAAGCCCCAAAATGATCTCAAGGTAACCTCAAGATAACCCCTAGACCACATCAGCCAACGAACTGGAGTTGTTGGGTAGCCTGCAAGGGGGTTTCTGCGGCTCCCCCCCTCCTGGGGAGGGAAGGGCTGCGCGGACAAGCAGCGTGGCTGTGGAGTGTGGCGTTTACTTGTTTCTTTAAGTAGGTGGAGTTCTACATCTCTGTTCGGTCTTCAGCTGCAATTTTCTTACCATGTGTGGTCTGTTTTGTTATGCCTACCTTTCTGGGTGCCAACCCCCTGTCAATAGCAGACATGGAATGCCTCTAAATACATGATGGGGTTTCCATAGGCCATTGCTCCCTTGCCTCTCTGTGGGGGCCAGGTTCTGTCTCCTGGTCCCTGGTAGGCTGAATTTCAATTGAATGATGCTGTAGACTAATATAACACATATCAGCCTGATAGCTCCAGGGAGCAGGAGGAGCTCTCCACAGAAAAGTCTTATTCAGAAAGTAGTTCATTTTTACTCAAAGCATTGTATTTATTAGCTGGGGGAACTTGTTGATAAAATACTCCAGCAGTATGTTAAACTGTATTAGCAAAAGAGAGATCAGAAAAGTTTTCAGTTTATTGGAAAACATTTATTGTACTTTCTCGTCTGCACAGGACCCTCAACCGTGACCGAAGTGGTAAAATTGTGATGAATTTGTCATTGGCTCTTCTGCTGCTCAATTCGGTGTTTATAATTGCTGCCCAGTTAGAGCCCCCTTCTGTTGCCTGTACTGCACTAGCAGCAGCTGTAAGTATTGAACTGAATGTTTTTTTATAAATCTCTTTGGCATTTGGAAATGCATTCTCATTTGGAAATGAGGACATTAATACTATGGTTTGTAAACAAATCATCATCATTACCTTGTTTCCTGTTTTTATAGAGGTGGGGAAGTCATTAGAAAGAATCAACACCACCACACTTTGAAAATCATCCACAGTAGTCTACTATTGCTTCATATAACTAGGAATACAATGCACTTTTTGTAAGTTGTCATATATGATCATGTCAAATATTCACTTTCACAAACTGCTTACCATCTGCCCCTTTTCTCTCTCTCAAACTTTCTCAATTAAATTACTCAATGTTAATGGGTCACATCAGTCATGGGAGTTCTGTTTGGCCTATTTAGAACTAGAGCCAGAAACTAGCCCCCGTGTAAAGGTACGAGCTTGAAAGCCATACTCTCGGAGTACGGGCTAACGAAACCTGTCCTCACTTTCTTCACTTACAGTATAGGTACATTACTTTAAGACAGGGAATATAAAACAAACAAGCATTACTTATAAACACCTCAACAAAAGCGTAACCACGTGAGGCAGTACCATATTTTTGAGTTGGTAAGACTCTACAAACAATCAGCGAGTGCATTACATTTATTAAGACACAGGAAATGAGACAATACACTAGCATGGAATAATTTCTCACTCACCAGATTAACAACAGCATTTTACTCACAGATTTAATGGAGGTCAATAACCTCACAAAGTGAGGCAGATACCTCACAAGCACACACCACACACCCACAGTGTGTGAAGTCTCAGCCTTCTTTTTCTCTCCTCATGAGGTGTAGGGATGCTACTCTCACGAAAACATGTGGGAAAACTTTACATACACAGAATTATACACAGTTTACTAATCCTCAATTTAACATACTATCAAACACTTGCAAATGAAACATAAAATTTAATGTAAAGAAAACAAACTGGTATTTTAACTGAACTGTTGATACAGAGCACCACTTGGTTTCCGAACTTTAGTTATCCGAAACTTCCAGTTTCCCGATTGGGGTTGGGGAGTCATGCTACCCGAAAAAGTATGGGTAGGAAGGGGTCCACCAAGCGTCATGCCGGCCTGTGATGGTGGGTGGGAGATGGTCCAGTTTGCCCACTGTGCTTCACAGATTCACGGCTTATTATTCCTATTATTTTGAATTGTCATAAGACTGGAATGTTCATTCTGTGCTTTTGTTTTACATATCTGCACAATCAAGAAACATCTGAGCACCATGTTGGCTCCAAATGCACGCATTGTGTCAGTGGTGGCTGACGGGTGGGTGGATGGATGGGAGAGCTTAGGTGGGAGGCAGTATGAGAGAGGGGGGAGAATCAGTGAGAGAGGGGGAGAACTAGAAAGGGAGAGAGGGAGAGAAGCTAGGAGGGAGGGGAGGTAGGGAGAGATGCTAGGAGGTAGGCAGGAAGGGAGGGAAGTAGTGAGAATTAGGGAGGGAGGGAAAGGCTGGCAGGCTGGCTGGGAAGTAGGCAGGCAAGCTGGGAAGGAGGCAGGCAGGCGGGAAGGAGGCAGGCAGGCTGGGAGGAGGCAGGCAGGCTGGGAAGGAGGCAGGCAGGCTGGCAGACAGCCTACCAATAGTTTTACTATTGCTAGTGCTAGTGGTGTTGCCAAGTGAAGTTTTATTGTGTCAGCAGCGTCTCGCCCAGCAAGCGCCACCTCATGGCACAACATGGCACCACATGGAGACAATGATGAACAAAGCCCCTCATCTTCAAGTAATTTCTCCTTATCATCTCTTCCTACCACTACTGTGTGTAGATGGACTTCAGCTCCTGGTCCATGGATTCCTCGCCGTTGTGCCGCTGTTGCCGGTTGGAAGTGCACAACGCTTCCAACAGGTGTATTTATCTTGAGTGATGGGGAAAATTTTGTTTCAGAAACTCCCGCCTTTGACGATACAGATGTTCGGATTACAGGTCTTTTCCCTGAAAATGGTGATTAAATGTGTGAAATGGACTTCTTTACTGCATATTTTGATGAGCCGCTCATGGAACATATTGTTAAGGAAACAAACAAATATGCGGCTGATCTCATTGGTGAGTAGTTACCAGATTTTTCACAATTACAGCGATGGAAAGATACAACTGTAGGTGAAATGTATGTGTTTTTGGCACTGTGTATGTTGATGAAACATTGTGTCAAACACGTAATCAACCATTATTGGAGCAAAGACCAGACTGTTCCAACACCATTGTTCGGGAAATATATGTCTCGAGACAGATTTGTGATACTTTTGCATGTTTATACATACATGCAGATATATGTTTATCTGCATCCCTCATCATCATGCACAATGCTAAAGAGAGTATGCAGATATTAAAAGTAAAACACATATATTTCCTCAATAGTCATGTCTTTCCAACGTGTCAATTGAGAGGCAGGTAAAATTCCAGAGTCAACGAGTTCCAGAGCGTATCTGTTCGTCTCTGCAACGAGATGGTCCATGAATGGCTGATTGAAATATGCCTTAAAATAATCAATTTCAGCCATATCACCACCAGTATAGGGGAATAAGGGTGTCACACCAACATTGGTATTATGAAATGCTGGAATTTGTGGGACAAAATTGTCACAATCCTCCCACACCAGTACATCCGTGTTTTTGGTTTTGGCACCAACACCACAGCCAACACCAGCTGGAGCACCACCAGCCGGAGCACCACCCGCGGAGCACCACTAGCCAGAGCACCACCAGCATGGGTGGTGCTCCAGCTGTCGTCACTGTCGTCATTGTCCTCAGGCCGTGTGACACGCTGGCGCTTGCCTCAGTGAGGTGCTGGGGCAGCAAAACCCCGCCTAGTAACACCGTAGCTGCTTAGATTCGGTTCATCAACACTGCTTGTATCTGAGCCGAACCCAGAAAATGACCTCGTCACCTATATTATCACTCAGTAGATTTATGTCTAATGACACAGATAGTGATGGTTACTCCAGTGGTGTTGACCCAGGGCGGCATGGGAGGCCGAGAGAGGTGCATGTACTGTATACACTCGACATCGTCCACCTCATTGTCCCCACCACTCACGTCAGATGCCTGTGCTAGATCTTTATATGAACTGTAGTCTAAATCGTCAGTAATCGGTCCATTATGAAACAATATGTCCTGTATTTCGTCCTCTGAGAGTCGTTTTGCAACACCGCGGCTGACTGTGGACCAGGAGCTTGTAGATGATGTGTCAGACATAGTTGCTACCTTGAATCTGAGGCTCTCCATGGCTGTTGGACATGCTGGGATTTTTTCAAAATGGCAGACAATAACAGGAGGCCTCAGGCATCCATTTTGTTCCCAAATCACCACGTGCCAGTTTTAAATCCTACACTATACGTACAATCGCCCTGAGGCCCTCCGTGCACCTCCGATCTAGCGCCTCAAGGTGCTCTGCGCAGTGCGGTGGTTCTTGAAAATCTTTACCTTGTCTTTCTTGTATTTCTTCCTATTTCCTCCTGGCTCATTCCTCCCCATTCCATGAAAGTGAGAAATATTTTAATGATCATGAAAGTCATGTGACATCCAGCATAATGAGTGCATAATCACTTTCGTATTTTGTCCACAGCTTCACTACCTTGTGGTGGCTGCATTTGCCTGGATGTTGGTCGAGGCAGCTAACATGTATCAGCTTCTCATTACTGTGTTTGCTTCAGCTGAGACTCACTTCATGGCTAAGAGGGTTACTGCAGCATGGGGTGAGTAATAGTGTTTTCTGAAAAGATTAACTTTTCACAGATGATAGTACATTATTGTTAATCATACTTTATTTTATCATAAACATTTGTGAGCCTGGACCCCGTGTCAGCAGCTCTTCTTTTTCTTGGTGGTAACACAACCAACAAGACTGAATACGCCAGCCTTCTAGGTGATGCTTTGTGTGTGTGTGGGTACAAGTATCGTTGCAAGTTGTGTGGTTTCCTGACAGTATGCCGGGAGCAGAGTGGAGACTGCCCCTCAGTCCACTACTGAGAAACTTCTAGCTATGACACACACTAACTCTTTTTTTTTTTTTTTTGCAAATGATTCTTACCAACACTGGCCAAGAAACATTCCAAAGTACAGAAGCATTGACTAACTACCCCATCAACCATCAGGTGGCACTTCTACTGACGAGAGAGTTGGGGAAAGGTGGATTTTCAGACAAGTAAAGCTGGCCATCTTTGAGACCTTGTTACCTCTGTGTGGGGAACCCCATGTATTCACCTAGTTGTGATTGCGGGGATTGAGCTTTTGCTCTTTCAGCCCGCCTCTCAGCTGTCAATGAACTGTTACTAACTACTAATATTTTTTTTTTTTCCACACACACACACACACACACACACACACACACACACACACACACACACACACAACACACACACACACATCACACACACAACACACACACACACACACACACGACCAGCTATGACCATGTCATAGCTCAGTCGATTAAGGCAGCGTCTGGGATTATCTCAGACGTAGGTTCGAATCCTCGTCACGGCCCTTGTGGATTTGTTCATTTGATACATCATGCTATTGTGATTTTTAGAGCCCGTCGTGGACAGGTTGTGGTGAGGCCTCGCGGACTGCTAATGGTCCCCTGGTCGAACATGGAGGATGACGAGGTCCTTTACACATAAAGGTGAAGGAAATAATGACTGCCAATCCACAAGAGGTTGACATAATAGCACTAGAGATCTGCCATGAAGATGATAAACTAATGGTCATAAATGCATATAGTCCACCACAAGCAGCACATGGTCAAAGGAGGAGCTAGATAGTAAACGAGAAGGTCTTATAACAATAATGAGAGAGATTATAGCGAGAGCGGATAACAATAGGTCACGACTGTTGATAGTTGGTGACTTCAACTTGAAATCCATAGACTGGGAGCATATGAAGCTAAAACAGAAGATTTTTGGACCTGTAAATTTGTAGACCTCATCCTGGAAACATTCTTGTATCAACATGTTAAACAAGCTACGAGGATGAGGGAAGGGGACGTTCCCTCCATGCTAGATTTGATATTTACCAGGAAGGAGGAAGAAGTATTTGACATTCAGTACCTTCCTCCCTTGGGTAAAAGTGACCATGTCTTTTGGGAATAAAGTATGCAATGTGTTATATCTGGAAGGAAATAAGGAGGATGAGGCAGTTGAAAAACCTGACTTCAAGAGAGGACATTATGGCAACCTTAGAGAAATTTTTTAGTGAGTATAATTGGACAGACTTGTTGCTAGGCAAGGAAGTGAATGAGATGTATGTCAAGTTTTGTGAAATATATGATAAAGGCACAAACAAATTTATACCAAAACAGAGATGCAGAACTAGGAAACAGGATTGGTTCAATAGGAATTGCGAGGAGGCCAGAGACCAAAAGACACAAAAATGGAATCAATACAGGAAGAGGCCAAACCCAAACATACAAACGATACAAAGATGCAAGAAAAACTACACAGCAGTGAGGAGAGAGGCAGAAAGAAATTTTGAAAAAGGATTGCAGACAAATGTAAAACAGAACCAGGTCTATTCTATAAATCATAAACAACAAATTGCAGGTAAAGGATAATATTCAGAGGTTGATAATGGGAATAGATTCACGGAAAATGAAAAGGAAATGTGTGAAACACTAAACGAAAAGTTCCAAAGGTGTTTGTACAAAATGAAATCTTTAGGGAACCAGACACAATAAGAATTCCAGAGAACAACATAGAGCACATAGAGGTGACTAGAGACGAAGTGGAAAAAATGCTCAAGGAGCTAAGTAAGAACAAGGCAGTTGGTCCAGATGGAGTTTCACCATGGGTTCTGAGAGAGTGTGCACCTGAGCTCAGCATTCCACTTCAGCTGATTTTCAGGCATCCCTGTTTACAGGAGTGTAGCTGATGTGGGAAAAAGGCTAACATAGTTCCAATCTACAAAAGTGGAAGCAGGGAAGACCCCCTTAATTATAGACCTGTATCATTGACAAGTGTAATAGTCAAAATATTGGAAAAAATAATTAAAACTAAATGGGTAGAACACTGGAGAGAAATGATATAATATCAGACCGACAGTATGGTTTTCGATCTGGAGATCCTGTGTAACCGAACTTACTCAGTTTTTATGATCGAGCAACAGAGATTTTACAGGAAAGAGATGGTTGGGTTGACTGCATCTATCTGGACCTAAAAAAGGCTTTCGACAGAGTTCCCCATAAGAGGTTTGTTCTGGAAACTGGAACATATTGGAGGGTGACGGGTAAGCTACTAACATGGATGAAAAATTCCTAACTGACAGAAAATGAGGGCCGTAATCAGAGGCAAGTATCGGATTGGAGGAATGTCACGAGTGGAGTACCACAGGGTTCAGTTCTTGCACCGGTAATGTTCATTGTCTACATAAACGATCTACCAGAGGGATACAGAATTACATGAACATGTTTGCTGATGATGCTAAGATAATAGGGAAGATAAGAAACCTAGATGATTGTCATGCCCTTCAAGAAGACCTGGACAAAATAAGTATTTGGAGCAAACTTGGCAAATGGAATTTAATGTAATAAATGCCATGTTATGGAATGTGGAATTGGAGAACATAGACCCCAACAAACATATAAATTATGTGAGAATCTTTGAAGAATTCTGATAAAGAAAGGGATCTAGGGGGGTTTTAGATAGAAAACTGTCACCTGAGGACCACATCAAGAACATGTGCGAGGAGCCTATGCTACACTTTCTAACCTAAGAATTGCTTTTAAATACATGGATGGAGAAATACTAAAGAAATTGTTCACGACTTTATTAGACCAAAGCTGGAATATGCAGCGGTGTATGGTGCCCTTATCTTAAGAAGCACATCAACAAAATGG
>WNGS01006708.1:10530432-10566256 GCA_020271785.1 Procambarus virginalis | reverse complement strand
CTGCTTGATTACCTGGTTGATGGGGTTCTGGAGTTCTTCTACTCCCCAAGCCCGGCCCGAGGCCAGGCTCGACTTGTGAGAGTTTGATCCACCAGGCTGTTGCTTGGAGCGGCCCGCAGGCCCACATACCCACCACAGCCCGGCTGATCTGGAACTTCTCTTAGAAACAGTCCAGTTTTCCTCTTGAAGATGTCCACGGTTGTTCCGGCAATATTTCTTATAGTCGCTGGGAGGACGTTGAACACCGCGGACCTCTGATGTTTATAGTGCTCTCTGATTGTGCCTATGGCACCTCTGCTCTTCACTGGTTCAATCTTGCATTTTCTTCCATATCGTTCACTCCAGTACGTTGTTATTTTACTGTGTAGATTTGGGACCTGGCCCTCCAGTATTTTCCACGTGTATATTATTTGGTATCTCTCTCGTCTCCTTTCTAGAGAGTACATTTGGAGAGCTTTGAGACGATCCCAATAATTTAGGTGTTTTATCTCGTCTATGCGTGCCGTATATGTTCTCTGTATTCCCTCTATTTCAGCAATCTCTCCTGCTCTGAAGGGGGAAGTGAGTACTGAGCAGTACTCGAGATAGGACAACACAAGTGACTTGAAGAGTACAACCATTGTGATGGGATCTTTGGACTTGAAAGTTCTCGTAATCCATCTGATCATTTTTTTGGCTGACGCAATATTTGCTTGGTTATGCTCCCTAAATGTTAGATTGTCGGACATCATTATTCCCAAATCCTTGACATGCTGTTTTTCTACTACGGGAAGATTCAATTGTATTTTATACGCTGTATTATGTTTCAGATCCTGAGTACCTGAAATTTATCACTGTTAAACATCATGTTATTTTCTGCTGCCCAATCAAAAACTTTGTTGACATCTGCTTGTAGTTTGTCAATGTCTTCAGCAGAGGTAATTTTCATGCTGATTTTTGTGTCATCTGCAAAGGACGACACGAAGCTGTGACGTGTATTTTTGTCTATATCTGATATGAGAATAAGGAACAGTAGCGGTGCATGGACTGTACCTTGAGGTACAGAGCTTTTAACATCGCTTGGACTTGATTTTATTTGATTGACTGTTACTCTTTGTGTTCTGTTCGACAGGAAATTGAGTATCCAGCATCCTACTTTTCCAGTTATTCCCATTGACCTCATTTTGTGAGCTATCACCCCATGGTCACATTTGTCGAACGCCTTTACAAAGTCTATGTATACAACATCTGCATTTTGCTTTTCTTCTAGAACTTCTGTGATTTTGTCATAGTGGTTGAGCAACTGTGGCAGACAGGATCTTCCTGCTCTAAATCCATGTTGTCCTGGGTTGTGCAATTCATTGTTTTCCATAAAACTAGAAATTTGATTCCTAATCACTCTTTCAAACACTTTTATTATGTGTGATGTTAGTGCAACTGGCCTATAATTTTTTGCCAAGGCTTTACTCCCCCCCCCCTTGTGCAACGGAGCTATATCTGCAGATTTAAGTGCTGCTGGTATCTCCCCTGTATCCAGGCTCTTTCTCCATATTACGCTGAGTGCTCTTGCTACTGGTACTTTACATTTCTTTATGAATATTGAATTCCATGAGTCAGGCCCAGGAGCTGAGTGCATAGGCATATTGTCAATTTCTCTTTCAAAGTCTTCCGAGTTTGTGGTAATATCCGTTATATTATCTGCAGCTTGAATGGCATTCATAAAGAAGCTGTCTGGGTCATCAACTTTCATGTTGTTTATTGGTGTGCTAAACATAGCCTCATACTGGCTTCTTAGAACTTCACTAATCTCTTTGTTGTCCTCTGTGTACGTACCTTCATTTGTAATTAACGGTCCAATACTGGTCGAGTTTTTTTATTTTGATTTTGCATATGTGAAAAAATATTTCTGATTTTTCTTTATCTCTTGTATAGCTTTCTGTTCCAATTCCATTTCCTCAGACTCATATGATCGCTTCAACGTTTGTTCTATTTCTTCGATCTCCCTGCTTAGGCTTATTTTCCTTGCTTGTGATAGTTGTGTCTGCCGAAGCATTTCCGTTATTTTTTTCCTTCTCCTGTACAGTCGTCTGCGCTCTCTTTCTAGAGTGGTCCTCTTTCTGCCCCTCCTCACAGACACGTGCTTCAAGCAGACCTTGTAAGCTTCAGCTGTCAGTTGAGCTATTCCCTGTGTGGGAGTTTTGTCGCTTAAGACCATCTCCCATTGATTGGTTGCAAGGTCTACATTTATTTTTTCCTAGTCGATCCTCTTATTGTTGAAATCGTATTGGTTGAATACTCCTCCTCGCTTGTTGGGTCTCTTAGACCTACTACCGTTATTTATGCTAGTTCGCACTTCAATGAGCTTATGGTCTGAGTATGAAGTATCTGAGATTGTAATGTCTCTGATTAGTTCATCATTGTTTGTGAATAACAAGTCTAGTGTGTTTTCGTTCCTAGTTGGTTTTGTAATCTGTTGGTTGAGCGAGAATTTGTCACAGAATCTCAAATCTCTGGCCTGCTGTGGACCAGGACCAAATCCTGGTTCACTCAAAGGCACAGTAAGTCTATAGATACTAGATCAATTCAAGAGAAAAAACCATCAGAAACTAGAGTGCTGTAAAATCACGACCTGCAAAGAAAAAATATGCAAAATAATAAACAAAAGAAATATAGGAAACTTGAAAAACAATGAAAACTATTTTAACTTTGTAAGCCGCAAGTTACTACCACTAGTTACATCCTCCCACCATCGGATGGAAGCCCAGGACCCAGCCAGCAGTAAGCCTCAGTCATTCACCTGGTGTGTGTCCCTGGTCACTGCATTTTCATTCTCCATTATTCTATGGGTTCTAGATAAACTGCCTTTGTTTATACTTCTCATCACATAGGATAGTATTGTCTTCTATAATAGCTTTTGTTTTCCTTCCAGGTTTTCCTGTTGTCGCCGTCATAGCAGCCGTCATCGCAGATGTAGATGTTTACGGTGATAAGGAGCATGGATTTTGTGTTATTAGTCCTATCCCCAATCCTGCTGTTTATTACTCAACTTATATGGGTAAATAGACCAATTAACAAACCATTTTTCTTGTTTTCTGTGGAGAACCCCTTCGGCTCCGTGGGGTTATACCTGGCTGATGTGTACTGTATATATTAGACTGTGGCAACAGTTAATCGATGGAGTTCTAAGCCTACCGGGGACCAGCACCTGAGTCTGGCCCCCTCAAGAGAGGCACAAGGAGCAATGTCCTAGACATACCTCTGTGTAATTGGAAGTAGTCTATGTCTACCATCTACTAGGTCAGGCACCCAGAAAGGTAGGAATTTCAAAACAAACTACAGCTGGTTACAAACTGTAAACTGAAAGCCAAACTAGCAAACCGAACTCCCCAATTGAAAACAAGTAAACAAGCATGTTGTTACCACAGCCACTGTACCGCTGTCTGCGCAACTCCCCCCCTCCCTGGGAGGAGGAAGGGGGGGTCCCAGACCTCACGCACTGGCTACCGAACCTCGGTTCAAGAGGCTATTATGTTGGGGAGCAGTCGATCGACTCTGGCTCCACTCTTTGCGCTGTGCTGCATAGTGGTGTTGTTCTTCTGTGTTGGTGGTAATTACCTAAGTGTAGTTACAGGATGAGAGCTACGCTCGTGGTGTCCTATCTTCCCAGCACTCTTTGTCATATAACGCTTTGAAACTACTGACGGTTTTGGCCTCCACCACCTTCTCACCTAACTCGTTCTAACCGTCTACCACTCTGTTTGCGAAAGTGAATTTTCTTCGGCATCTGTGTTTAGCTAGTTTAAATCTATGACCTCTTGTTTTTGAAGTTCCAGGTCTCAGGAAATATTCCCTATCAATTTTATAAATTCCTGTTACTATTTTGTACATAGTGATCATATCACCTCTTTTTCTTCTGTCTTCTAGTTTTGGCATATTTAATGCCTCTAACCTCTCCTCGTAGCTCTTGCCCTTCAGTTCTGGGAGCCACTTAGTAGCATGTCTTTGCACTTTTTCTAGTTTGTTGATGTGCTTCTTAAAATATGGGCACCATACAACTGCTGCATATTCTAGCTTTGGCTTAACAAAAGTCGTCAACAATTTCTTTAGTATTTCACCATCCATGTATTTAAAAGCAATTCTGAAGTTAGAAAGCGTAACATAGACTCCTCGCACAATGTTCTTTATGTGGAACTCTGTCGAAAGCCTTTTTTAGGTCCAGATAAATGCAGTCAACCCAACCATCTCTTTCCTGTAAAATCTCTGTTGCTCGATCATAGAAACTGAGGAAATTCAATACACAGAATCTTCCAGATCGAAAACCGTACTGTCTGTCTGATATTATATTGTTTTTCTCCCGGTATTCTACCTATTTAGTTTTGATTATTTTTTTTCAATATTTTGACTATTACGCTTGTCAATGATACAGGTCTATAATTGAGGGGGTCTTCCCTGCTGCCACTTTTGTAGATTGGAACTATGTTTGCCTTTTTTAACACATCTGCTACAACTCCTGTACACAGGGATGCCTGAAAAATCAGCTGAAGTAGAATGCTGAGCTCGGGTGACATTCTCTCAGAACCCATGGTGAAACTCCATCTGGGCCAACTGCTTTGTTCTTACTTAGCTCCAAGAGTATTTGTTTCACTTCGTCTCTAGACACCTCTATGTGCTCTAGGTTGTTCTCTGGAATTCTTATTGTGTCTGGTTCCCCGAAGATCTCATTTTGTACAAACACACTTTGGAACATTTTGTTTAATGTTTCACACATTTCCTTTTTATTTTCCGTACACATGTCCTTTGTGCAAGCCAGAAGTAACACAAGAGTACTGGGGCTGCATGCACCTACGGCCACCTTCCCTAGGTGCCCTGTAAGTACCGGCTGTGTGGTTTAGGGTTACCTTCCATGAACCATTCGGGAGTCTACCTTTGTATGGTTTTGTTGCTGCTCAGTGATTGCCCGCCCTTGGGTTCAGCTGGGGTGGTTCTTACTCCTGTTTGACCTTGGGTAGGAAGTAGTATCGTCGCTGGCTGGGGTGCAGGTTGCCGCTGTCTGATATACGCATAGCGACCAGTTCTGTTCCCTTGGAGACATTGTGCTTTGGCGGGGGTCTTTGTTTTGTTTTGTTTTGCCTGGTGGGGGTCTGCCTGGTGTAGCTGTAGGACCACTTGTATGATTTTGGTGGCCCTCCACTAGGTCCCCATGCTTGTACACGTCGCAGGGGGTTCAGCTTTTAGTTTGTTTTGCTTGGTAGCTCTGGAATAACCAATTAGCAGTACCTTGCCTAGGCTTCCCTTAGCAGTCAGCCTAAAGGCTCTGGTAACCCCCAGTGGGGCTCATTGATCCAGTGGAGGAGACCTCTGAATCCCACCTCACTTCGTGCGAGTTTGAAGGTTGCTCTGTCCCCTTGTCTCAAGGTGATGCACACCATCTTTGCCTCCACCATGCTGCCTGTTGGGTGAATGACATCTTTGACCTGGAATCCTGCGAGTGGTGTTCCTTTCTTCTACTCCAATTCACCCAGACCACTGATGTTGATATTTGGGTGCAGGCAGTTTCAACACTGCATGCACGGTTTAGGTTGCTGCAACATACTAGGTTGGCTCCCTTTCTGGATGCACCGCGGCTACCCTGCTTTGGTTATAGGGACCCGGCCTTGGGGGCGTTAGTCGCTTCAACTTTGGTTTCATCCGCACCCCCTTGTCCTTCCCCTGCTGTGGTTTATCCTCCTCCCCTTTTCTTCCTGCTCCTGGCTTCCAAACGTCTGAGGGTTTGGAGTTGGGGCAGGGTTTTCTTGGTGGTGAGACTCGAGCGCTTCAGGGACTGCCCCTTCTGGTTCAGCGGCGAAGGCATTCGAACTTGTTCCTCCTGCCGGGGCTTTTGGATCGTGCCAGTGGGCCCCCTTCATCCCTGCTTTTCCGGTGGACTCTGCCTTTTCTCCAGAGACAGAGGGTTTAGAGGGCAGTTCGGCCCCGGGTCCTGACATGGAGGTTTCCGGGGCTGGGGAGGAGTTGACATGGGGGCTTGGGATCTGTTTGGCCCCACTTGGGTGTTGGTACCCTCAGCATCGGGCTTCTTGTTACAGGGGGAGGGGTTTTCCTAAACCCCCCTCTCGGTCGAGCCGAGCGGACAGCACGCTGGACTTGTGATCCTGTGGTCCTGGGTTCGATCCCAAGCGCCGGCGAGAAAAAATGGGCAGAGTTTCTTTCACCCTATTCCCCTGTTACCTAGCAGTAAAATAGGTACCTGGGTGTTAGTCAGCTGTCACGGGCTGCTTCCTGGGGGTGGAGGCCTGGTCGAGGACCGGGCCGCGGGGACACTAAAAAGCCCCGAAATCATCTCAAGATAACCTCAAGATAACCTCTCTTTACGAGTTTGATATGAGTTCAACTTCTCCCGGGTTTGGTTCCGGGTTCCCTTGGGTTCCTCGGTTCCCTCCTTCCAGAGGTTTTCGTGCATCCCGCCGAGGGAGGTGTGGGAGACCCTTGCGGCCTACCTCCTGCGAGACCCGAATTACACTTCTATAATGGATCCTTCTTCTTTTGAGTTTGGCTCCTCTTTTCCTTACTGGGTGTGTTACGAGGTGCTGGAGTCTTCCTGACTGGCAGACTGCCCCTTCTTTTCATTGGGGGCATGGCATGCATTTTGTCAGATCCGCACGCTTGAGTGGCGAGAGTTGACTTACTGTTATTCAGGTTTACCTGGGGGGGGTGAGTTTGAGCACCTCAATGCATGCTTGTTTGCCCCTGTGCTTCCTTGTGATATCAGTCAGGTTCAGTTTCACATGCAGGTTTCCTCCTTTTCGGCATCCATGGTAGCAAAGGATTTGCACGCCAGTGGGCATTTGGCTTCAGTCTTGTGCTTCTTTTTCCTGGTGGAGCTGTTTTCAGACTGGCTCAAGGAGAATGTAGAGGAGCTAGTTTCCGGGCCTGTGTCCAGTGCACTTGCTTCGGTGGCTCAGGCGTCGGCTGCCTTGTTGAAGTTGTTTGCGCCAATTCAGAAGGAAGTGATGTCTATGTTCTTTGCTTCACGCCTCGTGTACCAGCATGTGGTGCTCATCCGTGCTTTGGCATTTGCTTGGACCCTAGCTCTTAGATTTCCATCCCCATTTTGTCTGTTGCTGTTTGCAGAGTCTTGGGTGGTGCATTTTCTGCAAAAGTAAGATTTTCTATCTTACTTTTTGCCGGCCTATCTCAGACTTGTTGGTTCTCCAGGGGGGGGGGCGTGGTGGTCCTGCCTCCGGAAGAGTCATGCCAGGGTGTCGTAAGCCTGTTGGGCCAGATTTGGGGACAGCTCCTCAGCCCCTCCTGCAGAGCCGTCAGCATCTGATCAGCACAGTGATCAGTCTGAGGGTCGGTCAAGCTCTCGTAAGGGTTGTCGGCCCTTTTGTGGTTCGCCCCGTTGACGGGCGATGGTAGGAAGACTCCTGATGTTTGCTCTCGCCTGGTTCCACGATTCATGCGCGTTTCGGGTCGTTTCCTTGTAACACGGGGGGGGGGGGGGTTCGGATGAGTCTTGAACCCCCTCTTTCTCTCTCTACCCGTATTCTTACTTTATTCTCTCTCTAAGGGACCCCCAAAACTTTCACTTTTAGCCGACCCCACGCCACGTGGTCTTAAGGCGATTGACCGACTTAAGATTCTACAACCCGAATGATGTGACATAGGCTTCTAGCAAAACCCTAGGGTCGCCTTTCCACCGCCACCACCAGACCAGTAACACTGAGCAATGATCGAGGTCTGGATCGATCATGCTAATCAATCAACCTTGGGGCTTGATCCCCACTAGTAACATACAACCTTGGATCTTAAGTGTGAAATTAATTTCAAATCAACGGGAATGGTGATGCTGATTCGGTGTTAGAATTGGCGCCCAATTCAACTCGGCCTCGTGGGGACCACATGACAAGGACCAATTCACATAAATACACAAAAATGGAAATAATGAAAATGTACATTACTAACTAAATGGTTTATTAAAAACTAAACAAATCTAAATAATTGAAGTAGCTAGTTAGGTAATTGTTAACCAGCTGTAGTTTGTTTTGGAATTCCTACCTTTCTGGGTGCCTGACCTGGTAGATGGCAGACATAGACTACTTCCAATTACATGGTGGTGTCTATAGGCCATTGCTCCTTGTGCCTTTCTTGAGGGGACCAGGTTCTGGCGCTGGTCCCCGGTAGGCTTAGAACGCAAATGATTGACTATTGCCACAGTCTAATATATACACATCAGCCCGCATAGCTCCGGGGGAACCTCCAGGTCTCGCCCAGAAAATGGCATTTTATTACATTCAACGCTGGTTTTTTAATACGAGTAATTTATTTGATTAAAGTTACAAGTGTTTTTCTATCATATAACTCCACTTCATAAAAGAGGTAAAATAGCTGACAAAAAATTACAGACCAAATGAACAAATCCACAAGGGCCGTGATGAGGGTTTGAACCTATGTTCAGGATGATCCCAGACGCACCTTAGTCAACTGTGCCACAACATGGTAAATGAATAGCAACCTGGAGTGCTACTGCCCTCACGAGGATCCCGCAGCCTCTCCGAGACACAAACCGGAGTTTTACACAATTCCCCCCGTGCACTCGAGCTCTGTCAACCAGATGTTCTTCCTCTAAGGCCTTACTTCAGTACACACAGAAATCACAGTAGCGTGATATATCAAATAAACAAATCCACAAGGGCCGTGATTAGGGTTCAAACCTAGCCCAGGATAATTAATCCCAGATGCGCTTTAGTCAATTGTGCCACCACATGGTAAAAGAATAGCAATGTGGAGTGCTACTGCCCTCATGAGGATCCCTCAGTGTCTCTGAAGCACAACCGGGGTTTTACACAATTCCCCCCATGCACCCCAATTGCATGGAGAAAAAGTAAGGGCATAGAGGTAGAACATCTGGTTAACAGAGCCTGGGTGCAAGGGGGGAGTGTGTAAAACCCCAGTTGTGCTTCCGAGAAGCTGTGGGATCCTCTTGAAGGCAGTAGCACTCCAGGTTGCAATTCTTTTACCATGTCGGGGCACAGTCGACTACGGCACGTCTGGGATCATCCCAGGTGTAGGTTATAACCCTCATCATGGACTTTGTGGATTTGTTCAATAGCGGTTTGTTTTGAGGCGCTTACCTTTCTGGGTGCCTGACCTGGTCTATGGTAGACAGAATGCTTCCAACCACACAGGGCTTCTATAGGCCATTGCTCCTCATGCCTCTCTGAGGGGGGCCAGGTTCTGGCTCGTGGTCCCCCAGTAGACCTAGAACTCCATGCGCATTAACTGATGCCAGGGTCTAATACATTCATATCACTCCGGTTAGCTCCTGGGATCCTCCGGGTCTCACTCAGAAAATGTTGTTTCATTACATTCAACGCTGGTTTTTTAGGTGATTCTGTGGTCACAAGCTGAACAGCAGTGCTATGAGATCATGCTGTGTGTGCCAGCCTTGGTTACTTACTCAGTACTGAGGCTCTCACACCCGGGAATGTTGCCCACAATTTTTTTTTAAATGGCGTCTGGTTTACAAGAGCCCTGAGGAAGCTGATGTGAACCCATGTAGCCATGAAACTTTTAAATCTTACGTGGTACTCCCAACCATACATAGCTGTGGTGCGCTGTCTTGCAATAGTTACTCACTCAAGCTATATGTGTATTGTGCCCTTTAACCCTTGTGTTGCCAAGGACTAATTGGCCTTTGTCACCCACAGGCACATAAAAAAAAAAATCTTCTTAACCATTAAACTGCTAAGGGCCTTTTTGCCTTCAACACTCACCGGTGCAACAAAAAAAAATCCAACAAATTCTTTTGTCTTATAAAAGTGTTCATTTGTGTTCCCTGATCACGGAAAAAATGACAAAAAAATCGTAGGTGACATATTTTGGCCGCAATAGGCCAGGGAAGTCTGGCAAAAAAGAGGCATTGACAGAGCAGGCGCCAGACGAGGTCTTCTCAGCCCCAGCTGTCAGTTGGGGGTTGCCACAAAGATATTATTACCTAATTATTTCAATGTCTCTGATTGATTTTTTCTTTGTTTTTTTTGCAGAAATATTATTCAATAGTGTGTACTGTGATATATTTATATAATAAAATGTGTGAACCATTGCTGTACTCAAAATTATTGTGTTCGTATTAGTGATTCAATTATTATGTTCATAAGACAATAAACAAATAGTTTTGCCGTTATTATATACACTATATACATATATTATATATATATATATATATATATATATATATATATATATATATATATATATATATATATATACTGCATGTTTTGTTCACCATAACGAACCACTAAGTTGGTACAGTATAGTGAGTCAAAAAGCAATGAAGAGTGGCCTTCACTCACCAGCCAGTCAGCCACTCGCTACCACTCCATCACTCACCTCCTCAATCACCAACATACTCCTCCACCACACTGTTTTTGCTTTTATTCACTATACACAGACATTAAATATAAGTATCTACACGTTTTGTTCACCATAACTGTACATCTAAGCTGGTATGGTGAGTTCAAGCAATAAAAGACGTAGCTACACACACAGTCAGCTGGTGGCTGCTGCCGTCACTGGTTCAAGGCCAGACGCACTAATATTTCTCCCCCAACAATACTATTTGTGGTGTTATTACACTATATACACACACATTATATATAAGTATCTACATGTTTTATTCACTATACCTGTACAAATAAGCTGGTATGGTGCCCAAAGACCATAGTGGCCACCAATAAACAACATATGTCATGCAAACGACACACCTCCCTCACCAAAATGGCAGCTCCTAACATACTCCTATTGCTGTTATTACACTCTATACACACATTATATATAAATATCTACATTTGTGTTCACCATAGCAAACCACTAAGCTGGTATGGTAAATTCAGTCAATAAAGGTGGCCACACTTAACTAAAGTTAAATGAGAAGGTGGTGGAGGCCAAAACTGTCGGTAATTTCAAAGCATTATATGACAAAAAGTGCTGGGGAGACGGGACACCACGAGTGTAGCTCTCATCCTGTAACTACACTTAGGTAATTACACACAGTCAGAAGATGATGCCACCCTCCCTCCCTCAGCATTACTACTCCCACCATGGAGCACAGTGCTAAATATCACCACAATCCTGCTATTATTAGAATCCTGGTCAGTTTTATCTCAGGGGTCTTCTGTAATACTATCATTGATAAATATTAGCATGTACATATATATTTTGACATTTTTAGGCGATGCTGTGGTCACACGCTGAACAGCAGTGCTGTGAGCTCATGCTGCGTGCGTCAGCCTTGGTGGCTCGTTCAATACTAAGGCTCTCACTCCCAGGAATGTTGGCCACGATTTTTTTTCTAAGTGGTGTCTGTCAACTATCGGTCGTGGCTGCACTATAGGTGCCCCTATCGCTCGTGGGGCATTTAAATTAAAGCGCTAGACACTAAAACAGCTATTAACCCTTTAACTGCGTGGCCTATAAATATGACACCCCCAGTGCACAGGAAATAAATTCACATGAAAAAATTCTTTTGTTTTTTTAAAGTGTCAAAAACCCTTCCCTCAGTATGGGTATGTCAAAAAAAATTCGAACTTGTACTTACTTTGGCTGCTATGGGGTCCGTAAGTTGGTGCGTGACGTCATCATTCCCTGTTCGCCTGTGACATATGCTCCCAGGCCCAGTAGGGTGCCCGGGGCGAGGCGCACGAGTTGCAGCGAAATATAATATTCCTTGTTCATTTTTCGCGCACAGTTCCAAATACATTTTATTTGTTTTTAGGTGCTAATTCTATGTATAATAAACACGTACACTATATTATGGCAGTAAAACATCCGTACTGTCCGAGGACACTGTGTTACGTGCATGACACTTGTGTACACATATGTTGCACATATTTACCATGTATCATGCTAATTCATGTATATATATATAATCTATTTACAGACTATACACTGTCACACACTATATACATTCACCATCAACATACTCAGAACACCGTGAGTGTGAGCAGCCACACCCAGCCAGTCCTCCCTCACTCCTCCAACATTGTATTCGCCAACATTGCTCCTCCCACTTACAGTTATTCACACCAATGTTTCATGTTCATTTATGTATATTTACAACATATGTACACACTATACACTGTCACACACTATATAGATTCACCATCAACACACTCAGAACAGCGCAAGTGTGAGCAGCCACACCCAGCCAGCCCTCCCTCCCTCCCAACATTTTACTCACCAACATTCCTCCTCCCACCATACTGTTATTCTTTTTATTACACTATTTAAACATGATATATATGCCTATCTACATGTTTTATTTACCAGAACTATGCAAGTAAGCCAGTATTGTATCCAAACAGTACAGTGGCCACCATACACTGCATGAAAAATCACACAGCAGACGACGCTACGATTACGATGTCCCCTCCCTCACCAAAATAGCTCCTCTCAGCATGCTCCTGATGCTGTTATCACACTATACACACACACACACACTGTATGTACCCATGTACATGGGTGTTCCCCATTGCGAACCACGAAGCTAGTATGGTGAGCAAAACAAGAGTGGCTGCCACACACCGTGAGGCTACCTCAATTCTCTCCCTCCCTCCCTCCCTCACCAAAATTCCTCCTTCCACAATACTATGCACAATGCTAATTATAACCATAATCCTGGTCACTAATTCCTGTAAATGAATAATTGACCACAAGTTTTTGGACGAAATAATGCTGTGGTGTTGTAGCTAGCGCTCTGAACATCGTGAACAGCATTTGAATCACTGATATTTGAACATTGTACCCAGTCATTATCACATTCAGGCTCTTCTATAATACTATCATGGCTAAATAATACAGATTATATATATATTTGACATTATTAGGCGATGCTGTGGTCACACGCTGAACAGCAGTACTGTGCGCTCATACTGCGTGCGCCAGCCTTAGTTGCTCACTCACTAGACCTCACATAGACCTCACATAGACCTCACACAACCTATATATTACATGAGAAATCTTTAAAGAATTCTGATAAAGAAAGAGATCTAGGGGTGGTTCTAGGCAGAAAACTATCACCTGAGGACCACATAAAGAATATTGTGTGAGGAGCCTATGCCACGCTTTCTAACTTCAGAAATGCTTTTAAATACATGGATGGCGATATACTAAAGAAACTGTTCACGACTTTTGTTAGGCCAAAGCTAGAATATGCAGCTGTTGTTTGGTGCCCATATCTTAAGAAGCACATCAACAAACTGGAAAAGGTGCAAAGACATGCTACTAAGTGGCTCCCAGAACTGAAGGGCAAGAGCTACGAGGAGAGGTTAGAGGCATTAAATATGCCAAAACTAGAAGACAGAAGAAAAAGAGGTGATATGATCACTACATACAAAATAGTAACAGGAATTTATAAAATCGATAGGGAAGATTTCCTGAGACCTGGAACTTTAAGAACAAGAGGTCATAGATTTAAACTAGCTAAACACAGATGCCGAAGGAATATAAGAAAATTCACTTTCGCAAACAGAGTGGTAGACGGTTGGAACAAGTTAGGGGAGAAGGTGGTGGAGGCCAAGACCGTCAGTAGTTTCAAAGCGTTATATGACAAAGAGTGCTGGGAAGACGGGACACCACGAGCGTAGCTCTCATCCTGTAACTTCACTTAGGTAATTACACTTAGGTAATTACTATTAAGGCTCCCACACCCGGGAATGTGGACCACGATTTTGGCGTCTGTTTACAAGAGCCCTGAAGAAGCTGATGTGAACCCCATGTAGCCGCGGGAGTTTTGAATGGAACGTGAAAAACACAAATACCCGGAGGCACGTTGCGCACCCCAGACTTGGGCGTGCAGGCGTGTTGCGCAGTTAAAGGGTTAATGTATTGCGCGGTATCAGTAATGTTACTCACATCATCTATATATGTATTGCACGGTCTAAGGGTTAACCTGTTAATTTGTGTTCCCTGATCACGGGAAAAAAAATATAAAAATCGTAAGTGGCATATTTTGGCCGCTATAGGGCGGGGAAGTCTGGCAAAAAAGAGGCGGTGACTCAGCATGTGTCGGAGGTGGTCTGCTCAGCCCCAGCTGTCAGGCAGGAGTGGCCACAAAGAGATAATTACCTAATTATTTCAATGTCTCTGACTGATTTTTCTTAGTTTTTTTGCTGTAATATTATACAATAGTGTGTATTGTGATATATTTATATAATAAAATGTGTGAATCATCACTGTATTCAAAATTATGGTGTGCATATTATTGATTCAATTATTGTGTTTATAAAACAATAAACAAATACTTTGTCGGTTATTACACTATATACACAGGTTATATATAAATATCTGCATGTTTTGTTCACCATAACGAACCACTAAGTTGATATTGTGAGTCAAAAAGCAACAAGGAGTGGCCACCACATCTGGTAGCCAGCCTCTCGGTGCCACTCCCTTCCTCAATGACTCCTCACTCGCCCACATCCTCCTCCCACCATACTGTTTTTGCTTTTATTCACTATATACAGATGTTATATATAAATATCTACATTTTCTGTTCACCATAACTGTTCATCTAAGCTGGTATAGTGTCCGAAGAGCATAGTGGCCACCCCTACCCCAGCATGATAAATCATGCAGATGTTGCCACCTCCCTCACCAAAATGGCTTCTCCCCACACTCTTTTTGCTGTTATTACACTATATATACACGTTATATATAAGTATCTACATTTGTGTTCAACATAACGAACTGTAGCGACTACAAACAATATACTCACTACAGCCTCTCATTAGCTTAATGGCATAACTAATTAGCACTAATTACAGAAGACCCTTTCCCTTTTAGGGAATTCTTTTATGGAATACTTTTAGGGAATTTGGGAATCTTTTCCCTAATTACAGGTAACATTATTTCCATCCTGGTTTTAGGAAGCTGAGGTGTAGTCACTGAATATAAGCAAGCAAAAAGTGAATAGCCGACAGTGCAATTTCCACAGTGAGTCAGATAACTCCAGTCCAAATGCTTTGGATGTACCTCACCTCTTCAAGCACAAGAATGTAGCACTTAGTGTGTACAGTTTTAATCGACCCCAAGACGCTACAGCTTTGACACAGAGCAGACAGCAGACTACGACCACATTGAGCTACAACGCTCTCACTCCTCATCGAGTTTAGACACTCACGATTCCCAATCGAGCCGCCACGCTCTCCCGCATAGAACTCTGCGACTCCGGCCCTCACTTAGCTCTCTGCTCTGCTCCAAGCTCCGTCTGAACGTCTACGACAATACCAACGACTGACTGCTGTAACCAAGACTGCTAAATAAATAGGAAACTCACTAAACACTGCGTATCTAATCACCCAACAACGTAATATAATCGTACGTTACAAAACCATAAGTTAGTATGCTGAGTGGCAGTGGTAGCCCGCCACTGGCTGTCACTTCCTCCCTCACCTCACCTGACTCGCTACCATTCTCCTCCCACCATACTGTTTTTGGTTTTATTCAATATATATACAGATGTTATATATAAGTATCTGCATGTTTCATTCACCATAGTGAACCACTGAGCTGGTATAGTGAGTCCAGACAGTAAAAGGTGGTCACACACAGTCAGCAGATAATGCTACCTCCCTCCCCACCAAGATTACTCCCCCCCATTACATCACTAATTATCACAACAATCCTGCTATTATCAGAATCCTGGTCATTTTGATCACAGTCAGGGGTCTTCTGTAATACTATCATCGCTAAATAAAAGCATGTAAATATATATTATGGCATTTTTAGGCAGTGCTGTGGTCACAAGCTGAACAGCAGTGTTGTGAGCTCATGCTGCGTGCGTCAGCCTTGGTGGCTCACTCAGTACTGAGGCCCCTCACACCCGGGAATGTGGCCTACGATTTTTTTTTAATGGCATCTGTTTACAAGAGCCCTGATGAAGGTGAGGTGAAGCCCGTGTATCCGTGAGCCATTTAAATCTTGCGTAGTGCTCAACACGTCATATGACGTGTTGCGCAATTTTGTGGAAGTTACGCAACACGTCATATGACGAGTTGCGCAATTTTGTGGAAGTTAAGCAACACGTCATATGACGAGTTGCGCAATTTTGTGGAAGTTAAGCAACACGTCATATGACGAGTTGCGCAATTTTGTGGAAGTTAAGCAACACGTCATATGACGAGTTGCGCAATTTTGTGGAAGTTAAGCAACACGTCATATGACGAGTTGCGCAATTTTGTGGAAGTTAAGTAACACGTCATATGACGAGTTGCGCAGTTTAAGTGTTAAAGCATCAGTAAATACCTGTATTTAGTACAAATTATTTCTTTTAAACCGTAATAATGATGTTTGTTCTTTCAAAGGCCCCATCTGTTGTGTGCTTCTGATGAACTGTATTGTGTTTGTGATGGTGACCCGTGTCCTATGTCAGCGAAGGCCTCATTCTCACAAGCCAAGGTCTCCCACACATACACCAGCTAAGGAGTTGCCCATCACACTTGCTCAGGTAGGGTATATACTCTTGTAATAATCTCCATGTGGCCTGCTGGCAGGTTGAATTACTGCTACTTAATTTATGTACAAACTGAAAGTATGGCAGCTAAATTTGTTTTATTATAATGAACATATGTTCCATTATACATATTGTTTTCTGATGGGTCCTCTTAACCTACCCATATAGTCTTCCATATCCCAGCACCACACCAGGCTCTCTTAAATCACGAGCAAATGGAACAGTCCAACACTAAAATCTGGTCCCTCCCTGAACCGAGCAAGGGAAGTCTGGGGGTACAGTAAATACTTGGAAAACCACCAGAAAGATAGTGTGTGACAAAACAAAGAATTGCTTGGACAACAATTGCAAATCTGATTTGAACTATGTACACATTCAGATCCATCTTCTAGTTAGCTCCATACCCTCACTTACAAATGGTAGCCCAACATCCCAGGGGTCCAAGGTAGCTAGCCCAGTCATTTGCTCACCTTTTGTGCCAATACACAGGTCCTCCTGGTTCTTCCCACCTCTGCAGGCACCAGCTTTTTAAGTAATGCCCTTCCTTTAGACTCTACTATACAGTGGCTGTGCTTGTGTTCCTTTTTGGGAGGGGGGGCAGGAGGCTTCACATGCAGAATTGTTTATTCCGATTTGTTGTGTGCACCTTGATCACTTGTTCACCTTGGCTGCGTGTGGTCAGGGTTGTATTTTATGATTGTCACTGACATTGTACCTGTCAGGGTTACCTTCCCTTGAGAAGGTTTCCAAGGTTTTTTCCTTGAAAAAGGTCTGCCCTAGGTAGTGTATGTGCTTCAGTTCTTGTATGAGGTCCAGTAGTTAGGGTGGGTTGTAGTTACAGTAGTTGGTTAGGTGATCCACTGTACTCACCACACCTATTTGTGCCCGTAGGATCGAGCATTGGCTCTTGGATCCCGCTTTCCAGCCTTCGGTTGTTTAAAGCAATGCTTCCTGTCCTCCTTCTCTATCATACCTAGTTTTAAAGCTATGAATAGTGTTTGCTTCCACAATGTGCTCCTTTAGTTCAGTCCATTTACCCACTACTCTCACGCTAAAAGACAACTTTCTAACTTCTCTATGACTCGTCTGAGTTTCCAGCTTCCACCCGTGTTTCCTTGTTCTGCTGGTATTCCGTGTGAACATTTTGTCTATTTCCAATCTATCAATCTGCCTAAGTATTTTGTATGCTGCTATCATATCTTCCTGCTCCCTCCTTTTTTTTATAACGTCATCAGGTTCATTTTCTTCAGTCGCCCTTCATATCCCATACCATGCAACTCCAGGACTAGCCTTTTCACAAATTTCTGAACTTTTTCCAGTTTCCTGATGTGTTTCTTTGGGTGGGAGCTCCATGATGGGGCTGCATACTCAAAGACTGATCTTATGTAGGCAGTGTAAAGTGCCTACTGTAGGCAGTGTGAATGCCTTCTTATTAGGTTTCTCAGTGACTTTCTAACTTTTGCAAGCGTAGAGTACGCTGCTGTTGTTATCCAATTTATATGTGCCTCAGGAGTTAGATTTGGTGTTACGTCCACTCCCAGGTCCCTTTCTTGAATCATCACAGAAAGATAGTTTCCCTTCATTGTCTACTGACCATTTGGTCTCCTGTCACCTAGTCCCCTTTTCATAACTTTACATTTGCTCAAGTTGAACTCCAGTATCCATTTCTTTGACCATCAAACCATTCATCAAACTTTGACCATCCTCTTGGAGTATCTTACAATTCTCATGTCACAACTTGTCTCATTAATTTCGCATCATCCGCGAACATTGACATATAGGACTCGACTCCTGTTAATATAACACTTTGTTCCGGTAATGACGCAGCATTGCGTGACTTTTTTACTTGTGGGAAGTCCGGTAATGATGTAGCATTGCGTCATTTATTAAAATATTTGCAGAAAATACGATTTTTATCCGATTTTTGCAGGACTGATTTTAAACTGAGCACCAACGTCTTCCCGTTTTCTTTGTTGGGCCATGTAGCACCTAGGCGGCGTGGGCGGCGCTGTAGGCCCACTGTTTTTGCTCCATTGTTGTGACCGGTCACTCTTCCCCTCGCCTCCACAACGTGTGAACATTTCGGCTATTTTCCGTGGCTATATTCCTTAGTGCGGCTTTAGATAATATCTGTGCTTACTCCACGATGAATAGTGATCATGAACAAGGCCCTTCCAGGAAGAAATCAGCAAAAACGAAGCATCAGAGTGAGAAGCTAAGTAGTGTACAGGAAAAGTACAGGCGAGTGCAACTCACATCCTCTACGTTTCAGGCTGTATTTCATGATTTATCTGAGTTATCTAGTGACGAAAGTGTTGTTGAGACTGGTACCGATGAAGTTAGTGAGTGTATTGAAACGGAAACAGCAGAGGAGGATTTTGATAGTGATGGAAGTGAGGAGTCTGAGGTTGAGACTGCTACACGTGTACGGCGAGGTACTGGAGCTTGTGCCAGAGCCACACGTACCCCACCAACAACATATTGTATTCGTATTGTATTCGCAATTTTGTTCTACAAATAGCCCTTATATGCATAAATCCATCTAAAGCATTCTATTAGGAACAATTTCATACCAAAATGAGCGCTGTAACACAAAAATTGGCGTTAGCAAAAAGAAAAATACTAAACATTTGAGGGCGGGAATTGGGTGTGTAGCGGGTGGGCGACTGGGCGCTCACTCACGGCTCACGCGTGGCCCGTCTTCAACTCGTCCGCGGGTGGAGTGTGACCCGGTTTTTTATTTTAAATGCACATATTCCTCTAGAGAATTCTATTGCAAACCCATTGATACCAAAATAAAAGATCTTGCACGAAAATTGAGGTGACCAAAGTGAAAAATGTGTAAACATTTTTTCGCTTTTGCACGCTCACTGGTAACTTGTTCTGACTTTCTCTGTTTGCTGCGGGTGGTAAGCCGGGCTTTTGGAGTTTACGTGCATTTACATCTCTAGAGAATTCTATTGCGAACACATTGATACCAAATTTAATATCTTAGGACAAGAATTAAGGTAACAAAGTTAAAAAGAGTTGACACTTTTCAGAATTACCATACGCTCCCGCGAAACTCTGAAACCCACCCGGGGAAGTGAGGCGGTCGCTCTCACAGAGCGCGAAAGTGTTAACATGTCGTTCACGTATATTAGAAATAGAACCGGTCCCAGCATTGATTCTTGAGGTACTTCACTCGTTACAATTCACCAGTCTGACTTCTTGCCCCCTGTTTGTTACTCTCTGGCTCCTGCTTGAAAGTAAACCTTTCAAGTTTGAATAGCAGTCTCCTGTGCGGTACTGTGTAAAAGGCTTTTTGGCAGTTAAGAAATATGCAGTCTGTCCATCCTTCTCTGTCCTGCCTTATTCTTGTTACTTTATCATAGACTTTCAGAAGGTTTGTTAGTCATGATTTCTTTTCCTGAATCCATGTTGGTGTTTGTTTACATACCTAATGTTCTTTAGGTGTGTAACCAGTCTTAACCTGATTATTCTTTTAAGTACTGTACTTTACAGGGAATAATTGTCAGTGATGCTGGTCTGTAGTTAAGTGTTCTTCCAGCAACTTGGCAACTCTCCCTTAAGTAACTCATTATAGATTCTTGCTAGAGGCACACTGATGGCCTGCGTTGCCTCTTGTAGTATCCACGGTGATACATTGTCTGGTCCAACTGCTTTAGTGGCATCCAATATGTTGTTGTTGTTGCCCAGTTTCATTACCTGCTCTGCTGTCACTTGTATATTCGATAGTCTCTCATCTTGGGTCATCTCCTCTTCTAACAACGGGAGCTTCTCAGGCTCGGTTGTGAGCACTTTATTGTTTATTGTTGCAATATTACTTGTTCAAAATTCACTAAAATTACAATATGAACAGTTTCGCAGACAATGTACACAATAACACACTGTATTACACACTCGATAGGGAAGATTTCCTGAGACCTGGAACTTTAAGAACAAGAGGTCATAGATATAAACTAGCTAAACACAGATGCCGAAGAAATATAAGAAAATTCACTTTCGCAAACAGAGTGGTAGACGGTTGGAACAAGTTAGGGGAGAAGGTGGTGGAGGCCAAGACCGTCAGTAGTTTCAAAGCGTTATATGACAAAGTGCTGGGAAGACGGGACACCACGAGCGTAGCTCTCATCCTGTAACTACACTTAGGTAATTACTCAGTACTTCAGAAGTGAGTGATAATCAACGAAGCAGTACATGGTACACAGCGCGATTTCGCTCTCGTTGCACCAGGTACAGATAGATTTTCACTTCCTGTTTCTTCATTCTGTGTACTTGCAAATAACACACCCACGTACACCCTTGGCTTTAGTACCTGTAGGTGGTGTGTAGCCAAGCTTGTGAAGCATAAGATAGTCTTGAAAAGATTATAGGAAAGGATTAATTTGTGAGGTAGTCTTGAAAAGATCGATTTGTAAGGTAGTCTTGAAAAGATCACTTTGTAAGGTCCCTCACTGGAAGAGATACAGTCATTCTGGAAGAGATTCAGCTATTCTTGAAAATATCTATGGAAAACACAACTATATATGCTGCTAACACTTCATCTATGCTACTTGTATCAGATGCATCATCACTGAACCCAGAAAGCAATTCATCTATGTATTATCTATAAAAATTGGAGATGGCATGGGTGGGCAAGGGCGGCGCTCAGAGCTACAACTGGATACTCTTGCTGTATCCTCCTCATCGGTGCTGTATCACTTGCATCCGACCTTTAGTGTTAGGTCCTTATTGCACCTAGCTTCATCAATATCATGACCCTTATGTTCTTCAAACAATAAGGCCTGAATTTCACCAACAGAGAGCGATCTTTCAACACCGCATCGGATAGGTGTTTGGGAGCCAGAGGCACGTGCGTCACCCATGTTTGCTCACTCAGTACTAATCCAGCCAACAGCCCTTGGACATTCTGGGAATTTTTTCCAAGATGGCTGCCCCTCACTGGAGGTCTCAAGAATCCATTTCGTACACAACCTATTGCGCACGCATTTTGAATGAATACAAAACATTCAAAAGGTGTTTTCTCAGTTGGTGCAGTTTCCCAACGACCGAGTTTTCTCGGTTGGCGCAGCAAAGTGATTCAGTTAAAAGTACACTTGATTATTCCAATGGTTTAGTTAGCTTTTCTGTCTGCTGATCCCACCTGTTATGCAACTTTTAGAGAGTGGTGGGTTTTGACTTCAGGGTCCTTTTCTTCATCAATCTGCTGTAATGTAATGTTATTAATTTGATAATTGTGGTGTGGAGTGTTATGCCCCACATGCATGGTCTTGCTTTTGTTGATATTAAAAAGATTTTGCCAGTCATCTGACCATTTGTGGAGTTCAGGTAGATCTCTTTGTAAAGCTTCAATATCATTATCATTTCCAACTGTACCATAAATCAGTGTCATCTGCAAATTTGATGATGATGTTTGTAATGTTGTCGTGTATGCCATTGATATACATGGCAAAAAGGGTTGGCCCCAAAATGGATCCCTTTGGTACCCTACTTTTCCCATTTCTCCATTCTGATTCATTCCCATTTAGCACAACCCTTTGTTTTCTTTCCCTCAAGCATTATGTTATCCATTCTAATACTTTACCACTTATTCCATGTGCCTGTAATTTCTTTGCTAGTCTTTCATGTGGTACCTTATCAAAGGCTTTAGAAAAATCCATGTGTGCCACATCCACCAGAAGGCTTGTGTCTGAGTAGCTGGTTACCATTTCGAAAAATGTGAGCAAGTTTGTAAGACAAGACCTGTTTTTAAGTAACCCATGTTGTGCCGATTGTACAAGGTTGTCCACTGAAAGAGGGTGAATGATTCCCTCCCTGAAGATTCTCTCAATGAGCTTGCAGATGTGTGATGTCAAGCTGATCGGCTGGTAGTTTTCTGCTGAGCTCTTTCTGCCTTTTTTAAAATAAGGGTGACATTTGCATACTGTATTTCCAATTTAGGGGGACTACCCCTTGGTCCAGAGATTTTGTGAAAAGTAGTTTCAATGGTAGGCATAGTTCCTCAGCCAGTTCCTTTAACACTGAGTTAGATTCCATCCACACTTGAGGCTTTTGAGTCTTTTAGTTTGTCAATGTTCTTCCTGATTGTCACATGTTATGGGTATATCCCTAAATTCATTCTCATACCCTCCTTCAAACATTTGTCTTGGTGATGGGATGTCATTTAACCTTTTCAGTGTGAACGCTGATGTAAAATGTTAATTTAAAGTGTTTGCTGCCCTTTAACCCTCAAACTGCTAGGGGTCCAAATGGCTTTAACACCCACAGGCGCAACAAAAAAAATTCTATTTTTTTTTAATTAATCTCTTTATTTGTGTTCCCTGAGCATGGGAAAAATAATACAAAAATTTAATTGTACTTACCAACACTGTAAATGAGCCGAGAAGATGAGCGATGACGTCACGCCTCATCTTCGCTGAACCGCTGTGCGCCCGGGGTGAATCAGGCGCGACGGAGAAAGAGCCCGAGTTGCCGCGAATTTATTTTCACGTTATTATTTACAGTATCTATGGCGTATTTTACACCCTTTTTTATCACTGGTGTGGTTCAATATGTTCTCACATGATTATTTATAAACATAAAACTGTTGTCAATATATATTGTATCCACATATTAGTGTCACAAGTATTTGCACAAAAATGTCTTACTTCTCAATAAAATATACAATTTCTTATGATTTATTTTCACTATATACACTCACTTATTCTGTATTTACATGTTTTGGCACCAGTCTTGGACATTTAGAAGTCATCAAGACTGTGATACTCGTTGAAACATTGGACATGGCACAGAGCGACCTGACACGCTGTGCACCAAGTCATCACCATTTTTCTTTTCTGTTCCCTCTTGGTTGTTGACCAGCATACAACACATGCACGCTGGCCTACTGCACACTTTCCAGTTGGTGGTAAAAACCTTAGATTGTGTGTCATAAAGGCATCCCAGTAAGCAAGCCTGGGTGTTGGAGCATGGTGCAATACCGGGTTCAGAATGGGCCTCTGTACACCATGAATTACTTTGCCAAACTTCTGTAGTAATTGTCACTACAGTAAAATTGAATGCACGGAAATTACGTTTATCACCTGTTTTGACAAGATACATATTGTAACTGTTCAGCATTGTTACATCAACAAGGTGGAAAAACATTTTCTTGGTCCACTTCACTGTTTTCCGTACACACTCTACTGCCCCCACCATCGTATCACATTTATCCACCAAACGCATGTTGATGTTATAGTCCAAGACACAATCTGGCTTATAGATTATTTCTCTGGTGGTTCTATTCACCTTGCCACTGTCCAGCATTGTTCCAGCATGAATGGTGGTCAACATGTTCACTTCACGCCTGTCTTTCCACCGCACTGAAAGTATTCCACCTGTTTTCCTGAGCTCGCAATCACCAACCTGCATACCACCTGGAAACACTGGCATTTCCCTTCGTTTGGCCTTCACTGTGACACACACTCCAGTTCTGTTATCAAGCAAGAACCTAGTTAGCAAGGAACTGGTATAATAGTTATCTGTGTATAATATGTGGCTCTTGTTCAGATATGGTGCAAGCAGTGCCTTCACAACACTACCCGAGAAGCCATGTTGGTCATTAGCAGGAATGTCTACAATTGTACCCATATACATTATCATGTGTAACACCATTCCTGTTTCACAGTCACAGAGTACAAAGAATTTCAATCCAAATCAGTGGCGTTTGGAGGGAATATACTGCTTGAAGGCAAGACGTCCTTCAAAAAGCACAAGGGATTCGTCAATCACCAGCTTCTGTGCTAGTACGTAGAAATCCCTGTACTTTCCGATAAGTTCATTCAGGACGTGCCTTACCTTCCAAAGTCTATCATCATTATTCCGGTTTTCATCATTTGCAAAGTGAAGACACCTGAGGATTATCGCAAGTCGGTCTCGAGACATATATTTGCCAAACATCGGTGTTGGAACAGTATGGTCTTTGCTCCAATAATGGTCGATTACATGTTTGACACAATGTTTCATCAACATACACAGTGCCAAAACCACATACATTTCACCTACAGTCTTTCCATCGCTGCAAACGTGAATAACCGGATAACTCCTCCTCATCAATGAGGTCAGTCGCATATTTGTTCGTCTCATCAAAATATGTAGTAAATTATGCAGGCGATGAGTCACAATAACGTGGCTAAAAGTATGTTGACCAGACCACACACTAGAACGTGAAGGGACGACGATGTTTCGGTCCGTCCTGGACCATTCTCAAGTCGATTGTGAGAATGGTCCAGGACGGACCAAAACGTCGTCGTCCCTTCACCTTCTAGTGTGTGGTCTGGTCAACATGCAGTAAAATAGTCCATTTCACACATATCTGCACCTTTATCAGGGAAAATGCCTGTAATTCCAACATCCGAATTATCAAAAACAGGAATTTGTGGAACAAAATCTGTCCCATCACTCGACACAAAAACACCTGGTGTCTTTCGAGAGCCAATAGTGGCACCACGGCAAGGAAACCATGGACCAGGAGCTGAAGCAGGTCTAGGAACAGTAGGGGCGGCCAGGGACGGTGATGGAAAATTACTCGATGTTGAGGGTCTTTGTTCATGTGGTGCCATGTGGTGCCGCATGGCTTGGCCAGATGCTGCTGACGCGACAAGTTGTCGCTTAGCGACACCACACACTCCACTTGTACTAGCGAAACTATTTTCCGATTCCAAGTCACTAAACGGAAAATGATTAACCTTCCTCAGACTCGTTGAGCAAAACATCAATATCTTGCAAGGGAGCACATGAACTGTGTGGTCTTGCACAAATTGGGGTCGAGTGAGGGCGAGGAAGCATGGGTGAAATGCTAGGCCTAGCCCTGGTGGAGCCAGCATGTTCACACTCGTCGTCGGTTGTATCCACCTCTGAGGGCTGTGCATAGTCATGATCAAAGTCTGAGTCATCAATATCAGACTCATCGCCATCCGGGAACAAATTACGATTAATTTCGTCCTCGGTCAGAGGTCGCGAGGAACGCCTCGTTGAGCGGGGTCGGTCGTTGGAACTTGATGTGCTCGCCATGGTGTCCGCTGGGTAACGAGGCCTGTACACAAAGGGGACCCACGCTGGATTTTTTTCCCAGGCAGGGTTTGTTTATGATCGGTTGAGGCTCGCCGATGACTACCCCTATCCCATGCGGGGCGTTTAAATTATAGCGCTAGACACAAAAGCATATATAAATGATGTGCGCGGATTCGGTTTTGTCACCAATATCATTTATATATGATGTGCTCTGTTTAAGGGTTAATTGTCCATTATAGCTTGGTTAGTCTCATCTATTAAGGGTCCAACTGAGTCCTTTGTTGTGGTGGTTACCTTTTATATAGGCATAGAACGAATTTAGATCTTTCTTTGTTTTCGATAAGTTCTTTCGTAATTTCTTTTGGCTGATTGTATTTTCTGAGTGGCCAAGTTTAGTGCCCTTCTGTATGACTCATAAACAGTGATGTCTATCATGGATTTATACATTCTCCAGTGGTTCCTCTTGGTTACCAATGCTCGTTTTACGACCTATATCATCTATCTAGTTCCCTTTCTTGTCTTCCTTTTTTCAGCACATTTTTGAACAAGTATCGTGATGACCCTCTTGAAATTTTGCCATGCTGCTTCCATGCCATGTCTGCCTATCAGCTCCCTCCTGATCATTTTTGTTTTGGATTTATACAAAGAGTGTAATTACCTAAGTATAGTTACAGGATGAGAGCTACGCTCATGGTGTCCCGTCTTCCCAGCACTCTTTGTAATATAACACTTTGAAACTACTGACGGTCTTGGCCTCCACCACCTTTTCACCTAACTTGTTCCAACCGTCTACCACTCTGTTTGCGAAAGTGGATTTTCTTATATTTCTTTGGCAGCTTTGTTTAGTTAGTTTAAATCTATGACCTCTTGTTCTTGAAGTTCCAGGTCTCAGGAATTCTTCCCTATTAATTTTATCAGTTCCTGTTACTATTTTGTATGTAGTGATCATATTACCCCTTTTTCTTTTATCTTCTAGTTTTGGCATATTTAATGCCTCTAATCTCTCCTCGTAGCTTTTTTTTTTTTTTTTTTTTGCAGGGATATTCCTGCGCGGCCGTAAGCCTCTGGCTGGCCCACTATGTGTCGCTTGTTTCTAGTTTACTTGGGCGGAGTATGAGTATTTAGTACTCGTATGGTCGCTTTAGTAAGATGTTGCTATATGTGTTTAACAACTTCTTCTGCTCTGTTGAATTGAAGTTGAAATCTTAATGGGTTTGTAACTGTGCACTGTGTTAGATAATGTTCCAGTGGTCTGTTGTGGCTGTAACTGTGCACTGTGTTAGATAATGTTCCAGTGGTCTGTTGTGGTTGTAACTGTGCACTGTGTTAGATAATGTTCCAGTGGTCTGTTGTGGTTGTAACTGTGCACTGTGTTAGATAATGTTCCAGTGGTCTGTTGTGACTGTAACTGTGCACTGTGTTAGATAATGTTCCAGAGGTCTGTCGGGCATTTCTCCACAGTGTTGACATTTCCTCTCATCTTCCGGAACCTGTAAGCCTATTTCCAATGCACATGGGTATCCAAGCCTGATGCGATGTAAGTGTATCCTCGTAGCTCTTGCCCTTCAGTTCTGGGAGCCACTTAGTAGCATGTCTTTACACCTTTCCAGTTTGTTGATGTGCTTCTTAAGATATGGGCACCACACAACTGCTGCATATTCTAGCTTTGGCCTAACAAAAGTTGTGAACAATTTCTTATAGTATATCGCCATCCATGTACAGTATTTAAAAGCAATTCCGAAGTTAGAAAATGTAGCATAGGCTCCTCACACAATGTTCTTAATGTGGTCCTCAGGCGATAGTTTTCTGTCTAGAACCACCCCTAGATCTCTTTCTTTATCAGAATATCAGTGTGTACATAGTTTGAATCAGTATTGCAAATGGTGTCCAAACAGTTCCTTGTGTTGTTGTTCTGTATGTTTCTTGTGGCTTTCCCACCAGATTATCTCCACCATCCCTCACACCTTCCTTGCCTCTGGTCAACGAGCCACTTTGCGATTATGTGACTAAATTTATGTATTTATTTTATTTTTACTAAGTGGACTGTATATTTAAGTACAGTATTTGGAATTAAGTTTGAGTGGACTGTAAATAGCCTATAACATAGGCTACTTAAATTTCCGCACAATTCCCACAGTGGTTTTTTATAGTGTTAGAACTCAGATAGAACAGGCATTGTAATTATTAAATAAAATTATATTAAAAGTTTATGTAAACTGAGTTAATTGATTACCTGGAATTGAATTCTTTAAAATTCCTGTACTATCTGAATGGGGATAGTAAATATGTTCTCTCTTAGCTGGTTAAGTTATTACTAATTGTAGTAATAAGTGTGGTTATCAAAAACCCAGCAAATTCTCTACACGCTTGCCTGTGACTAGTGTCGCCTCGTTGTTAATGGTGATGCTGCAAGCGTGTCTCAACTGGATACTCCACCTGCCAGTAATGCAGAATTAGTGGGAGAAACACAATTTATGTTAACATTTACAATGTTTTCATTTAATTAATTTGGTTATGGTTGAATGCTTACTGCTGTTTGCTGGTCATCATGCTCATAACCGGCTACCAGTGTTTGACCAACTCCCACTACTGTATCTATAATTGGATCCGACTACAGTACTAACAAATGGGAGAAGATACTTATCCTGGACTGGAACAGAGACATTATTGCCTTCTGGCTTTAATTGTGGCTTAAGCTTCCCTGCACTACAGGGGTTAAATTATTATTATTATTATTATTATTATTAAAAATTTTCATCCACACTTCTGTGGAAATAAACATTTCATTCACCTGGGCTCTAGGAGACTCAAACCGCGGACCCCACAGCCTTGAGAGAGCACGAGAGCCATGGCCTCACATGAGTGGGGTCCACGGTTTAAGTATCCTAGAGCCAGGTGAATGAAATTATTATTATTATTATTATTATTATTATTATTATTATTATTATTATTATTATGAATTTGCAGCTTCAGTATAGTACAGTATATGCTTAAAATACCCAATTTTTTTGTGCAAGTTGAGATTTGTTGTTACATAGGTAAATTGGTGCAAGTAAATTATTGAAACAAATATTTGTGTTGTTTTTGCAGGTTCGTGGAGCTGTGACTGTAGTTGCACTGCTTGGTGTAACTTGGGTCGCAGGAGCAGTTAGCATTGGATGGGCACGCCTTACACTTCAGTATGTATTCTGTCTCACTACACCACTGCAGGGATTGATTATCTTTATTGTACGTGTCGCTCAGCACCCAGAGGCTCGAGCAGCGTGGATTGCTCTCTTTACAACAGGAACCCTAAGACGCCGTCCTCCAACACAATCGACTCATTCTTCTGCCCATACCCATTCAACCAGCTCATCTGCCCTTACTCCTCCACGTAATAATCATTCTTCAGTACGCACTGTGTCCACCAGAGTTTCACTAAGAACTTCTATTAAACCCTCAGCATCTGTCAAGAGAAATGGTTCTGCTAAACACAGTAGCAATAAGAATGGAAGTATTCACAGGTATACATCCAGTTCTGGAGGAACAGAATCAACACGTTATAGTATGAGCACAATATTTTCTCGTCTTGTTAATCGCTTCGCTAACAACAGCATAGAGAATCATAAATCTAAAATTGAGGAAGATGAAACATACAGTTCTCCTTGCACTGCTAAACCAGTTCCTGCAGCTGTGAACGAGCCAGATTATCTTCCTCTTTCACACCACAAGTCGTTTTTTAGTGAAACGTTAGAACAAAAAACACATTACCACAGCAACAAGAATGAGTCTTTGTACCGTCCACAGTCACTGGTGGTATTACAAGCAGACAGCCATGGAGGTGTTTCAGCCAATAATTCATCATTGTTTTCCAAAGATAGTATAAGCTGTCAATTTCCAGCTTTTCTCCCGAATAATATGCTCTCAAAAGAACTACTAGAGGCAGGAATTCCGGCATCCATGGTACCACGAAGATCTCTAGGCTCTCTAACACTACTTACAGCTGCTAAAGAAGGTGACGACTCTTCTTGGCATTTTGTTCGACCACCACCTGATGGCCGCAGTGATCCAGTCAATGTTGAGAAAATTGTTCAAGAAACAGATAACCGAATTATTCCTCAAAAAGAAATAGAAGATAGAGGTGATATTAATTCAGCATGTCGGCCAATTAGAGCAGAGGAACCACTAAAGAGTGATGGTTGTGTTGTTCTCTCTGGGCAGCGTGTGGCAACAAGTCACTCAGTCGTGCTTTCACGGCAACGTAATAGTGTATTGTCACCTACAGTTCTAACTAGAGCCAACAGTGAATTACAAATGGGTTCTCCTCACATAAATCCTAATGAGTTACGTCGTTCTGCGTCAGTGTACACATTAGGGGAGTGGGAGGATCCAAGATCATCATTGGCTTAAAATAAAATGCATTTAATACCAAATATATTCCAAGTGCAGTTAGTTAATCAACACAGTGAAAAGTGGCTTAAAAACAGATAAACAGAGACAATAAATTTATAATGAATTTAACTTCACCAGAGAAAAAATGCACAGTTCACAGATATTTACATACTGTAGTACTTGTGTGAGCTAAATAAGTGTCGTCACATGACTTGAAACTGTTGTGTGCTTTGTAGTTTACAACAAAACTATTTCTACAGTATTTTCTGTTAAATATTAGTGCATACATATTATGGCTGTTACAAGGAAATGTGATCAATAGTGTGAGCTTCTGTAAATGTTCTCTTAATGAAAAGGTCCTGGCATCTTAACTGGTTTATCTCTAAATAGACTCTCAAGTGGATTTGAAGACTGGCGTCCGGTGACTTTAACATTCTAGTTTCATAATATAATGTACAGTAATAATTTATTGAATGGTAGTACATAATTAAACAATAACCTGGTTCCCAAATAATTACAAAGTTTGCATTTTTTCTGGGGAGCCCTGTTGACTCCCTGAAGCTATTCAGACTGATATGTGCTATATTAGTTTGGGGAAATCAGTTATGGGAGTTCTGCCTACCGGGGACCACGAGCCAGAATCTGGCTCCCTTCAGAGAGGTGCAGGGAGCAATGGCCATATGACCACTCTACATTTAGAGTAATGTCATGTTCGCCATCGACCGGGGTATACCCCTCAGAAAGGTAAACGTAACAATACAAACCTCCAACTGGTGACAATTGCAACCCACATCTGAACAGAGCCAAAGAACTTCGCCCCAAAAAATAAACACGTAAATCATCATTTAACTAGCATGCCTGCTCGTTAGTACCCACCCAGGGAAGGTGGAGCCTGCTCAGGTGAGCCAGTAGCTCAACCCTCGAGTTCTTGACTGATGTGCACTGGGGGCACACGTTACCTCTGGCCTCGCTTTCTTGTCTCGATATTTGCTCTGTGTGGATGTGCCAGTTGTGTGGTAGCCAGGTGTTCTTCTGTACACAGAGCTGCATGTGTCTAGGGCTAGCTTCCCAAGATGCCCTGTAAGTACTACCCTTGCGTGTTCAGGGTTATCTTCCCTGGGACATTCGGGACTCACTTGCATTGAGGTCTCGGTCGCTTGGTGTTGGCCTCGCCCTTGGGGTTGGGTGGGGGTCTTTGGTTTCCATCTTGCCCTGGGTAGGGAGCATTTATTGCCGGATGCACTGTGGTCAGCGCAGCCTGCACACACACGGCGGCCGTAGTCTTTCTCTGGCTTCCAGTTTGTTTGTGGGATTTTGGGGGTTTTTTGCTTTTATTTCTTGCTCTTTCTTCTTGAGAAGGTTTGCCTTTCCCTGGTTCCCTGTTCCAGGGCTCGTGTCTCTCAGGTTGTCCGCAGGGTTCTTTAGTATAGCCAGCCTGTGGTCTACCCTCGTGCCCATGATGTAAGGAATTATGTTGCTCTCGCTGCTATATTGGGCAATATGTTTTGGGTTGACACTCAGGCACGGGGGTTTTGGAAATCAAACTAATTACGTTGTCTCCAGACTAATTACAAGATATGAGCTATGTGTTGAGACTATGAAGTCAGACTGCAAAGGGATCTGGGAGTTATGATTAGTAAGAATTTAAAACCAAAAAATTAATGCATAAATGTCCGTAATAAGGCAAATAAAACACTGGGATTTATTTATTGAAGCATTAGTAATAAGACACCTGGTGTTGTTCTTCAGCTATATCTTGCTCTTGTTAGGCCCCATTTAGATTATGCAGTTCAGTTCTGGTCACCATATTATAGAATGGACATAAATTCACTAGAATGCGTCCAGCGTAGGATGACGCAGTTAATCCCGCAAATTAGAAACCCGTCATATGAAGAAAGATTGACAAAGCTTAAATTACATTCTCTGGAAAGGCAAAAAATTGGGTGTAACATGATAGGTGTACAAGTGAATGAATGGACATAACAAAGGGAATATTAATAGGGTATTAAAAGTATCAACACAAGACAAAGCACAAAATAATGGGTATAAATTGGATAAGTTTAGATTTAGGAAAAACCTATGTAAATTCTGGTTTGGTAACAGGGTTGTCGATTTGTGGAACCTTTTACTGCGTAACATAATAGAAGTAAGATCCCTTCATTGTTTCAAGCGTAGGTTAGACATATATGAATGGATTGGGTGGATATAAATAGGAGCTGCCTCATATGGGCCAATAGGCCTTCTGCAGTTACCTTCATTCTTATGTTCTTAAACTAATATAGCATATATCAGTCTGGAGAGCTTCAGCGAGCTTCTGGGGCTCACCCAGAAAATGGTGTTTCATAACATTTAATGATGGTTTTATAAGGAAAAGCTGATGACTTGGTGGTGTGTGTTGTCCCAGCCAGTGTTTATGGTGAGGGACCTTTCAGAATACAATGGACAGATGTTAGGAGTCAAACTGCTTCCTTACTGTGAGTAGAGAAAGTATCTGCCATACATATTGCAGCTCCAGTGTGTTCAGTGAGAAGCTTCATATGAAGAAGCACACAAGTTGGCCTGATACAAAATAGTATTAAATGTACAAAGCATATACTGTATATAAACTATATGACACCTCATTGTCATCATAGCCTTATTGCATGTAACTATCATTATGGTGAAAATAATACATTTTGTATTTCTTACATGAATTTAAAGTTAATCGAAACTGGATATGGTTATGAATGTTAATAGGTAATGCAGTGTTGTGTAAACAAATTTCAGAGCATAGGTGTATGTTTATCTTGGCTTGAAATGCTCAAAGAGCATATGTTGATAAATTTTCTGTGGGAACCCCATCGGCTCTGTGAAGCTATTATCATGATTAATTGCCATACTACCTAGTGTCATCGGTTGCGGACTTCTATTGGCATACCAGGGACCACAAGCCAGAACCTGGCCCCATCAGAGAGACAGGGAGCAATAGCCTATATTCACTTTACATTTAAAGGCTATCATCTTTGCCATCACCAGGGATGACACCCAAAAGATAGGTGAATCAAAACAATCACTGCCGGGTTTAAAATGTACTAAAGCCCCCCAAAATGCCAAAAAAACTCCCCCAATAAAAAAAAGAAAAACCCCAAACTTTGTGAAACCTTCCCCCATTTTGGGGAAGGGGAAGCCAGCCCTAGGAGTTCAGGCCAATGGGCTTCAGTTGTTTATTGATGTGCTTATCTGGTGGTCGGGTTGCTCTGGCTCCTATTTCCAATTTTGCAAGCTTTTTCCTTTGTTTCACCTCCAGTCTGTTCATGTGCCACTTGAGCCTGCCTGGTCCTTGGACTGGGTTCTTTTCTTTTCTTACTCGGTTTGCTCAGTCTGGATTTTGTTTGGAAGGCTTTGTTTTTACTTACCTTGGCCTTTGGTTTTTGGGTGGGTGAGCTTCATGCTCTTCTCTGGCCCTGGGATTTTTGTTCTTTCGATCTTGGGTCGTTTTATTCATTTGCAGCCTGCTCCTTCTTTTCTGGTGAAGAAAAGATGGGCTTCCAGAGGGGTCCCTTAGTTGTGGATGCTTGGTTGGTTCGGTCGGGGTGCATCATGCGCTTTGTCCAGTGGCAGCTTACGGGGCTCCCTTAGCCACAGGTTCTGTTTCTTTGGACTCATTGTAGGTTGATCCAGATTCACTGGTTTCCTGTCCCAGAGCTCGTGTTTCCCAGGTTGTCCACAGTGTCATTAAAGCTAGCCAGCCTGTGTTCTACCCTCGTGTTCATGATATTCACAGTACAGTATGCTGCCTTGTTGGCCGTTTTTGGTAATATGTCTTGGGCTGATGTTTAAGCTCGGGGGTTTTGGAGGTCTAACAGGTTCATGGCTGCCAGGTATCTTGTGATTGTTTCTGGTCCTCTGCAACCTTGTATTGCATTGGGACATCTATCACAACCTTCAGTCTTGACTTAAAGTTGATACCTCTGGTCAAGTTATCTTGAAGTTATCTTGAGATGATTTCGAGGCTTAGCGTTCCCGTGGCCCGGTCCTCGACCAGGCCTCCTTTTTGTTACACATCCCCAGGAAGCAGCCTGTAGCAGCTGTATAACTCCAGGTACCAATTTACTGCTATAACAAGGGATCAAGGTGAAAGAAACTGCCCATTTGTTTCTGCTTCCACTGGGGATCGAACCCGGAACCTCAGGACTACGAATCCGAAGCGCTGTCCACTCAGCTGTACTCACCTAGTTGTACTCACCTAGTTGTGCTTGCGGGGGTTGAGCTCTGGCTCTTTGGTCCCGCCTCTCAACCGTCAATCAACAGGTGTACATTTTCCTGAGCCTATTGGAAACTGTACACCTGTTGATTGACGGTTGAGAGGCAGGACCAAAGAGCCAGAGCTCAACCCCCGCAAGCACAACTAGGTGAGTACAGCTGAGTGGACAGCGCTTCGGATTCGTAGTCAGCTGTCAGGCCCCCACGGGTGCTCATGCCTCTCCCTTACGTTTTCCATATTTGTCCTTCTCTGTGAATAGTTAGCTTCAGGGAGCTGACAGGGCTCCCCATAAATACCAGCATTGAATGTAATGGAACTCCAGTTTCTGGGTGAGCCCCGGAGGCTCCCTGATACTCTCCCTCCCCACAAATCAGCAGTGTGTTTCTCATTAAAGAACCAAAGCTGGTCAGCCAGGGCACCCTGGCCGGCTATCCCCTCCCCCCAACAAGGAGAAGGTGGAGTTAACTTGCGGGGGCTAGTTTTACAAGGTTTCAGTTGTTTCTTTTGTTATTGAAGGCATTCTTTTGGTATTTTTGGGGCTTTGGTTGCATTTTTAAACCATGCAGTGGTTTGTTTTGTTTTGCCTATCTTTCTTGGTGCCTTTCCCGGTGATGGCAAAGATGATATCTGTAACACTAATAATGAATAATATACTTCCTCCATATTCTCGTTAGCTTATGTGCAGATAATGAGATGGGTCTAATAATTCTATTCAGCCTATCTCCAAGGGTTCCACATTCCAAAAAGTCTTACAGTCAAAGTCCTTAAGTCCTTAATTACAGTTCCCAATGTAAACTAAACAATTAATTCTTTCCAGCGTTACGCTTAGGTAGTGCCAGATAATGAGATGGGTCTAATATCTATTCAGCCTATCTCCAAGGGTTCCACATTCCAAAAAGTCTTACAGTCAAAGTCCTTAAGTCCATTAATTACAGTTCCCAAGTGTACAACTAATTACAATTAATATCTCTTTCCAAGGTTACAGGATCAATCAGGCCAGCCAACAGGTAACCTACCAGATGATAACTTGTAATATAAGCCCGCTTCGGCGAATCATCATCAGATTAACTAAGACTCTTGAGAGAGATTCCACAGATGTTCAGCCCAACTGACATTCATCAGCAACAATGTAACAGTCAACGAATCTAGTTCCTTCTTTCTCAAGATGCTACAGCCTTGACACAGAGCAGATAGCCAGATTCCGGCCACATTGAGCTTCCATGCTCTCGTCCCACATTCAAGCTCTTCGACAATCCCCCCCCCCCACATTTAAGTTCCGCCACACTACACACTCACCCCACATCTAAGCTGTCTACCCCCGGCCTTCACTCTGCCCTGCTCCAGGCTTCACCTCGGTTACTTCGACACTTCACTACATTGGCAACAACTGACTGCTGTAGTTGTTGGCAATATAGTCTGCTGGGGTTGCCTAGACTATACTAAATAAATAAAGAAAAACACTAAACTCTTTGTGTCTTATCACCCATATACGTACACGTAAACATACATCACATATTCTTTAAATAAATTTTGTGATCATAAGCTATCGCTCTCTGAGGGGGCCAGGTTCTGGCTCGTTACCCTAGGTAGGCAAAAAGAACTGCAACTTATGACACTAGGTAGTAGTATGGCACTTACTCAGTGATGATAACTTCAGGGAGCCTCTG